>RJWH01000780.1:0-401090 GCA_004363575.1 Solenodon paradoxus | reverse complement strand
TAGAGAGATATTTAGATCTAGATCTAGATCTGGATTTCTTTTTGACTTTTGGCTGACACCCTTGGTTCTTCTCCATGTGTCACCTTTTGGAACAAAAATGCAAAAGACAGC
This sequence comes from Solenodon paradoxus, assembly GCA_004363575.1. Classification (NCBI taxonomy): domain Eukaryota; kingdom Metazoa; phylum Chordata; class Mammalia; order Eulipotyphla; family Solenodontidae; genus Solenodon; species Solenodon paradoxus. The sequence continues at coordinate 400,979 of RJWH01000780.1, read as the reverse complement.
TTCTTAACTCACACGTCCAATCTCTCAACTAGGATGACCAGACCAGCTTGGGATTGGCCAATCATCCATCTCTTGCTCTTTAGGTAGCCTCTTCATATGTATGCCTTGAGCTCATTCACAGCGTGGAAGTATCAGATTTCTTAAACTTCTTATGTGGAAACTTAAGATTAGCTGCAATATGCCCTATAGAATTGCAGGTTTGAAAGACACATAAGCAACTGGTTAAATATGCTGCACACATGCATCATTCCTCTAAAGGGAAAAAAAAGAATATGCTAGAAATAGACAAATAGTCCTGTAGGCCACCAAGGACAGTTTTGTATATAGATTAAAGGTAATGTACCCCCATAATATTCTAACATCTCCCTAAGCAGAAAAACTCCTTAAGTCCCAAGTGAATTACGTATTAATAACTTGTATTTTCTCATAGATAAGGGTAAAAATTGCTGGAAGCTATAACTTGTAGCTTTCAATTTGCATCTCCATTGCACCAGGGAAGCCTGCTATGTGACACGTGTGTTTGACTATCCTAGCTGAAAATAAAGTAGTATGGATTTAATTCTATTGGCAAGAGACCAGTTTTCCATAATTTTTGCCTAGTGAACCATTATGGACCATAATTCAGATTTAATGATCTGATTCATTGAAATGATAAGATCCCGGCTTTGGAAAGACATATTGTTGCTTCTCAGAGGAAGGTCTATTATTTTACATGTCAAGTACTCCCTCCTTGTTCCCGTGCACCTTTAAATAGAAGGCAGACACTGTCAGCTGGTCCTAACCAGGGCAAATGATTGAGTCACTAGAGCTTATGTGAAATGTGTGGTTCTGTATTTGAATCTAGTTAGCCCATCACTAATGACACTCCATAGTTTAGAGATTTTACTGCTGACAAAGACCATATGTTCCCCCAGCAGCTTCCCATATAAAGTTCTGCTTACTGTATGTTCAGCAGAGAATTTGAGTAGCCCTACCTGGAGGATAATATTCCATCCACAGGCTGTTCTATGTGATGTGCTGTATGAAACAGATAAAATTTCCAGAACATGTGAGGAGTGAGAGAATGCACTGCTCACAAAGGCATACTTTGAATGAGATGATTTTGCCACTAACACCTATAATCTGTCTGGAGACTGAAAGAGAATCATGTTGCATCTCACATCAATGAAAACACATACAAAAGTAAGACTAATTTTTAAACATACCCAAATAGTTTTTGTTGAAAGATAAGATGATGTTTAATAGTTTTATGCCTTCAACCTACTTATAATCAGAAAGGTCATCCTTACTCCCTCACTGTCATAATTGCCACTAAAACTTCTTGAGGTTAACTTAGTTATAGTGCTTTACTTAGAAAGCCGAGTAGTTAAGTCTGACAATTTGATTGACCAGAAAATATTAAAATAACAGGATAGGTTTCTATAAGAGTTTTCTTAAACTGAGCATAATCTGTAGAGTTGAAGACAGACTAATTGGAGTGTCACCATGCAGGACAGTTGGAAAGGATACAGCACTCCCTGGGGGTGAGCCTGTGTCCCTGTTGTGCAATTTTAAGCAAGTTTTTAGGTGGGTTTACCCGAATTGACATTTAGCAAACTGATGGAAACCAGGGCAGGATTTCAAAGTGGACAAGACTCTGGGATTATGTTGCTAGACCGGGACAATCCTGGTCAAACTCGCGTGTCTGTTAACTCTCGGTTTACCTCCTTGTCCCACTGCTATGGCTCTTCTAAATCAAAGGCATGTAAAGTTTGACAGTTTAACAGTTAAGAGACACATACCCCAAAATATCCAACTGGATGGAGTCTTAGATCAATATAGTGAAGTTTGATTTGGGCAAATCACTTCATCTCTCAGATTGAATTTCCTTTTTTGAAAAAAAAAATTAAAATGGTAATGCTATTTCCTTAGGTAGTGCTGAATGTTAAATGGGTTGATTCCTTCAAGCATTTAAATAACAAATATCTGATTTCTAAGCACCTAATAAACAGAACTTTTATTAAACCATTGAAATTCTTTTTTGTCCATGAAAAAATTGAATGAGTCTCAAACTTCCAGTTGTATCCATGGAGGCATCTGCTAATTAGACACAACTAAATATTAGGGGAGTGATGGTCATAATCTAGGGTGGTTTGAAGTTAAGTACCTTACAATACTTTAAAGTGATTTTTTTCTGATTTCTTTACTATTATACAGGAACTAGCTGTAATTGGCTCTTTCATTCACTTCCTGTATAGACACTTAGAATTAAAAGTCCAACATTCCACTGTGACACTGGTAAAATATATTATACCGATGACATATATCCACCACAGCCTCGATATTAGGGGTTTTCTGCTTTGTTTTAGTAAAAGAGAAATGTATAGAATGGATCTATGCTTTGTAGTCGCCTGTGGGATAGTAGAGCGATCACAAAGAGGTGGTGTGATGAAATCTGGGGTCTCAAGGAATTAATTAAGGAGTGTATAAAGCAGTGGCTTAAGTTCAAGTACTCCTAGCAACAGTAATGAGGGAAATAAAAGAGAAATATTCTCACGCTCTCATTTGTTTCAGACTGATATGGCCTCTCAATCACTGAAGTTGCCCCAGATAGGACATTTGCTTTCTCCTGTCAATCATTCAGTGACTGCTCATTGAGCCTGGTTCTGAGGGACAAAGAAAGATAATTCTATCCTAGTCATTGAGGTAGACAGGTGATAAACAAGAAAAGGAAATGAATTTTGCCTTTTATATTTTAGGGAGGATTCCCTTCATCGCCAAACACAGAAAGAGGGCTTTCTTTGTGTTCTCCTGTGTGTTTGTGTTTGGGTATTTTAATTGCAAGTACAGGAGACAGGAGGCATTTCATCTTTATCCCGGGTGTTCTTTTCAATGCCAGTAAATCTTTCAAGAGAAAGAAAACACTGTTCTGTTGTGAGTGCTTGTCAGTGACAATCTCCTCACCCCAGTGGATACTTCAGAAAGTTCTGTCAAATCCTTACTGTCTACAAGGGTTTTGCTTTTATGATTCAGACCTGGCTCGTCCATGCTTTCCTTTCAGGTCAAAAGCCAGAAAGTCAGCCTCTCCAGAAGTCTGATTAGCAGTTGAACTTCAGAAGATTGATGACCACGAGACTTAATTTTTAAAGCAGTTTTATCAAAGTATGGACCATTTGTTTTGTGGACAGCGGTATCTGTCATCCACCATATTCATATATTGTGCACATGCTGATATGCACATCTTTACTATTCTTTTTGTTGCTCTTGGTCAGGTATTTGAGAATGTGAATGCTACTATGCTCAAGTCTATCTCTCAGTTAAAGCGAATTAAGAAAATAGTGAATTAAGAAAAAAATTCCTCTGATCACTATCTTCTAGGCAATAGGAGAATCCTGATAATATAGCAGTTATCCTTCTAAATACATGACTTCTCTTTTGTAACTCAGTGCCTACTACTTGCGCTATATTATCGGTCCACTGTTGGAAGTGCAGCGTCAAGCTCAGCGCCGCTCAAAGAAATAACATGTCAGGTAAATTTCTAATTCCACATCAGACCATATGAAAGAAACAGTTTCATTTAGAAGTTTTATTTTGACATACCTGAATTATTGTCATTTCAACATGTAAACAATTCTTAAAATTATGTTTGAGAGAGTTGTTCTTTCTTCTATACAGCGTCTTTGATATCCAGCCTGCATATGACTCTTGTGGCGTGTCTCCCTTCAGAATAGCCATCTTATGTGACGGTGATCTTATGTGACTTGCACGGCATAGATCTAGTCAATGGAGGAAAAAAGAAAACAGTGAACATAACCATAGGAAAACATGACCTTACTATCATGGGAGAGTAGGGTGCCTACCACAGCTTCATTGGCAGTGGACAATTAGGTTTTGCTTCTGACTTAAAGTCATACTTCATCAGTTCATAAATGAAAAAAGGAGCCATTCGGGCCAGGTGCTTGTAAGAACAGACATTTGGGAGTCAGAAGAGCCAGGGTCCAATATTCAGATCTAACTACTTGTCAACTGTTTTTCTTTAAATAAGCTAATTCAGTTCTTACAAATGAAGTTCTACGTGATAGGGCTGTGGTGAGGTGACTTCAGAAATACACCTGCATTTTGACTGGCTTGTCTAAATATACTCGATAGATGTGAGTGGCCATTATAATTGCACAGAGGAGCATGATGCAAGAGATCCTAGTAAGTTTATGTGAATGAAGGACAAGCTGTCTTCAACCCTCATTGGACACTAGAATTATCTGGGAAGTTTTGGGAAGTAATGAGAGATTCAGGAAGACAAGTCAATTGACATCTAAAGGAAAGCAGCTGCTAAATCCAGAAAGCAGCACTTTCTAGGAGACAATCAATCCCTTTCTGAAAGAATCAGTGGCAGGGAAAAGAAAGGGTTTTAATTGGAGGAAGGGGAGATGTCTGCTTTTGATTTTTAAAGATTTATTGGATTTAATAAACAAATGTCACATATCAAGTTTTTCATTGCAATTCAAATTTACTGCAGAACACATTTTTGATAGAATTGCAAAGCTTTAGAATGTTCTAAGGTGTTATATAATAGTAGGGAATACCACCATTAATGTGTAACACTGATGTGTAGAATTTGCTTTAGAGTTTTTAAGCTAAGAACGGAGTAGGTCAATATGGTAAAATCTTGATAATTGTTCAATATGAGTGATAAATAAACGGAGATTTATTGTACTACTCTTGTTGACATGTGAAAATGTTCTAAATTATAAATATATGCTTATTAAATAATATTGAGAAAATGCCAGAATAAAAAAAACCACTGCTCCCTCGCCCTCCCTCCCCCCAGAAATTTTATTTTAATTTGTCTAGGAAATGAGTCGAGACTGGGATGCTGCTGTTTTAAAAAGCTACTATGATCATTCTAATATACAGCCACAGTTAGAGGTAGAAGTTTTCATACACAGGTCTTGATGTTTGTAGGAATCTGGAGGAGTAGGCAGGTGTTACGCTATCATAAAGTTCATTGGAAACCAGGAGGTTGAAGTGGGAAGCAACAGAGCTGTACAAATATTTTGACTGACCGTCCTGGTAGGACTTTCCAGGATGGGTGACTCAAGATGATGGGCAAATTAGAGGCAAAGAAGAAAGACAAGAAATGAGCAGGATCCAGACTCAGCGTGTAGATTTCAAGGGAGAGGCAGGGTGTGATTGTCACTTAAAAGATAAAATGTACCAGAATTGTTGGAATTTCAGGAAAGCCAGGGGCCTAGTGTTGAGGAAGAGAGAAGATATGCTCCAAATTGCATGGTTTTGATTCAATGGAAATACTACATATGGAGGAAAATCAGTTGCAAAGTAGCAGGAGGCTCCTTTGAGTAATCAGACACTGCGTGAAAGCTTTCCTTGTGATGACGAGGGAGTTTTCACTGCAGTCCTGCACAGAGAAGGTTCTGTGATGATGTCCATCTGAGAGAAGGGAAACTGTCTTTGAGCAGTGTAATCATTTGCTCAGGGTCACATAGCCAGTCGAGGCAGAGCTGACGACTGGAAATGCAACTTCAAAGTCCATGCTCTTTTTTTTTTTTCTTTTTAAGGAAAGGCGCAGGCAAGCACAAAGGTGAGCAAGAGGCAGGCAGGCAGAAAGAGAGACAGGGAGGAAGCACTGGGTTGTAGGTGGACTGTGCTCAGACAGATGCAGTGAACTTGTCTGCCAGGCCACGAGGGCACGCAAATTCCAGGCTCTTAATCATTGTGTCGTAGAGTCATCCAAAGTGGGAAGATGATTTGAGAATAGAGAGGACAAAAGTAATAGATTTTTAGTCATTAATATTAGAAGCCAAATATTTAGCGATGCAAATAATCCATAAGCGTTTTTCTCATAAGAGACCTCTGCACAATGAGAGTACTTAAATTGAACATGATATTACTTTATTCAAGGATCTATTAATGCCTTTCCCAGTATTTTAATTGTCTTGCAAACAGGGCACATAGGTCAGATTAATCTGCGGCTTAATCATAATGCTAAAAGAATGCTGATTGCAAGTCTAAATTCTGTTGCTATTAGATTTTTTTTTTTTTAAAGGACACGTTGTGCAAATAGATGTCTGCAGACATTTAGAAAGGAATTGACCAGTCAGCATGATGGCATCATGGGAGTACAGGCATTTCAGAACTTTGGTCTGTGTTGACAGATTCCTTTCTTCCATCTTCCCTCTTCATTTCTCCAAGAATTCCTGTTCCAGATTCACTGGGAAATCGCCTGAATCTTCCCAAATATATTTAACAGTAGAAGTGAAAACAGAACATTGACATTAATATTACTTTTTTTTTTAAATGTATCTTTTCACCTAGAAAGGGATGTTTACTTGCAAACCTCGCACACAAATGTTGTTTGTGCTGGAAATCTTCAAACGGTCGCGATTGAATGCACATTACGTTTATCAGGATGTGGGAAAATGAACGGGGCATGTCACAGCAAGTAGGAAAAGCCCCAGTATGTAGTACGATACCCCACTTTGAATCTTAATTTCTCATTTCCAGGATGTGGGCCCGCTGGCAAGTTATTTAAGGTTTCTGACAAGCAGTTACCTAATCATGGATCTGATTCTGGGAAAATCCACCTGACAGAGTTATGGTAAAGTTTGACCCAAGCCTGTATTCATTTTCCATCATCACTCTAACAAATTCCTCTTAACTCAGTGAGTGAAAACAACCCACGCATTTTTTTCTAGGACCCAGAAGGTGAGAAATCCCAAATGGATCTCCCTGGGCCACAGTCAAGATGTTGGCAAGAGTGGTTCCTCCTGGAGGTTTTGAGAGAGAATCGGTTCCCTTCTGTTCCTCAGCTTCTAAAGGATTCTCAGATTCCTTGGATCGTGGTCCCTTCCTGCGTGTCATGCTACCCTCTCGCTTCTGTTGTTATATTTGTTAAGAAGCACCCAGGGCCCCTGTACCTGCTACAGGGACACAAGTCAGTACAGGCTGGTAATTCTTAGGCATATTTTGTTCCTCAGCAAGGGGATGTCTGAAGACATTTTCGATTGTTACAAGTTGGGGATAGGGATCTGCTGCTAGTGTCTACTTGGTAGAGACTAGGATTGCTGTTAAACACCTACAAGAAAGAAAAGCAAGAGCCTTCTCAAGAAAGCTCCCCATATCAAAGAAATAACCTAAACAATGGCAAGAGACGTGATAGTGGAAAAAATCCCTGGTGTCTCAGTTCAGTCTATGGATCCCAGAGATGGGACATCCCTCTCCACCACTCATTTAGGTGACCTTGACGATGGGTACCGATTCTCTGGTCCTCAGGTGAGGGGTTGGTTGTTTGTGTTATTGTTTTGTTTTTCAGCTAAATAGTGGGAATAATGAGACAGATTGTCACCTAGGATTATTGTGACGATTAAACAAGATGATGTTTGCAAAGCCCTCAAAATAGTGTTTGACAAGAGAAAAGCATCCAAAGTTAATTTTCATTAGTGCTATTCTGGGCACTCAGTAAATAATAATAATTGATTTTGTCTGCACCTTTTCTCATGCCTTTCAGAAGATATTTTAAGCAAGTATAAGAGAAATTCGATCAGTGTTTTTTAAATAAAGTACAATTCAATTCAATAATTAGCCAAAATTTTACACCAACTATTTGTTTAGAAAAATCAAGATCTTGGGTGTATTTTGAGGGCAATTCATGAGATATCTCAACTCCAGCCACCTACATGGAGTCTTTTCTGTTTTGTAAAGATCGCTAAAGTCACAGAGAGGGATCTGAAATTAAATAGCTTCATATCTCACAGGTTGTATCTCAGGTAATCAGACCTTGGCCAAAACACTTAGCGGGAAGCACTGCTGGCCATCGTGATATCACCCATGGCTTTGAGGACACATGTAAATGAAGAAGTTTATCAAATCACTAACTTCACTGTGGTGTGATCTGTTTGGTTTTGAAAATGCCAGTACTTTTTTAGAAAATATGTAGGCAATGCTTCCCTGGAACTCTACACCGTCTAGGACAGTAGCCACTAACCATCTATCACTGTCAATCTCTTACAATGTGTCTGCTTCAAATTGAGATGGGCTCTTAAGTTCCATCCCTCCTTCTGAAGTTTTGCATGAAAAAAGAACATACCATCTTATTCATAATTTTATAATGAGTATATCTTGCACTGATTACATTTTAGATATGTGGAATTGAATGCAAATATTACTAAAATTGAATTTCACCTATACTTTTTTATGCTTTGGATTGGGGTTTAGCCATCATATGGCTTTCACATCCTAGTTCCTTTAGACAAAGCTATTCTAAACTATCTCTGGTATCATCCTGAGACAGACACAGCATGCAGCCCCCTTTTTAAAATGAACAGAGTATGCCAATAGATACAAGGAAAGTCTGCAAAGAAATTAAATGAGCAGGTGGGATATTAGTGTCCTCCTGCCCCAGGCAGCGTTTCTCTCAGGGCAATGCTTGGAATCCCTGTATCAGAATCCCTTGGGGTGGTTGTAAAAATGCAGGTTCCTGGGTTCCAGTTCAACTATAACTATTCAGAATCTCTCATTCCAGGAATCTGAATCTTCATCAAATTGTTCTTGATTTTCACCTGTCCTAAAATTTGAGACTTGCTAACAAGCTGGTCTAAGCTAAGGGGGCAGGAGAGATCAGACAACAAAACATGTAGAAAAATGAATAACAGTTGTTTGCCTGATATGATGTACATATACCACTGATCTCTATATAGAATAACCAAAATATTGGTAATCAGTGAGTTATGTTTGGGTTGTGAGGAATTCCAATATTATTCATATCCGTATTAAGTCATAGTGCAGTTGATAGCTTTCTGTGATGAAAACTCATCTTATTTAGAAACCTATAAATGGAATTTAGTTATCTCTGTTTTCACCTTCTTTAGCCATTCATAGACCAATTGCAAGACAATACTGGCTCTTTAGGGAAAATACTAGTTTTCAAATATCCCTTTAAAAGATCATACTTATTTAAGGGAAGGAGAAATGTGTGTGAAAGTGTGTGTGTGCGTATATATATGTTTGTATATGTATTTATTATTGAGTTTGATAAATAGAGTATGTATTAGAAATCCAAAGAAATCATTTGTGTGATAAATAAGATTGGTTATTACTAAGCTACTATGATTATAGCAGTTTTATGAAATTTTAATTACATTATCACCTACTCAAATATTGGTTTTGAACATTAATTGAGTTACTTGAGAAGCATTTCATGGAATGGGAAATAAAAATGAAATGGCTTATTTACTTACCCCAATGCATTAAAATAAAATTAAGTAGAGAAACTCATAAGAAAAAATAAAATGAGAGCCCTACCCAGAAATCTCATTCAGCAGTCACCACGGGTGAGTTTTCAGCTGCATGAAATCACTTTCAGTGATTGAATAGCACCACAGATAAGCTCACAAAACAATGCTTAAAATGCAATATATGTGACTTGGAAATAAGTTCTGCCCTACTACTTCTTGCAACGTCATGTAATTAGGAAACCACCAGGTCTTTTGTGGTTGCTAGGAGGTGGGCACATTGTCTCTCCATTCCAGTCAAATCCAGTGCTACTTGTCATCCATCCAAAGAATAGATGAGAAGGGAGTGAAAGTAGAAGTAGCGGGAATTGAGATGTTTGCCTTGCTTAGCTGGAGACTGACACTGAACTGATATGACATCTCTGCATTGTGCTGTTGCATGTTTTCTGTCCTGTGATTCCGTTCCTGTTATAAATTACATGGGCCAGTGACTTTGTTAAAATCTAGATGTCAAATCACTGTACTACTTCATGTATATTTATTTTTAAATTACCCTAAAAAATATGCTAGATTCAAGTTAGTAGCCCAGGTTAAAATGGAAATTTTGAGGGACAGCCAAGTGTTCATTTTATTCAAGCACAGCCTTAAACAAGTATTGTCAGCTGTATGGTGACAAAGGGCTTTCATCAGTTATCAAATCAGTCATCTCATTAGACACATAGAGAAATGTCTTTGGGATTCTAACTGGGACAGCTTCATATTAGCTCTATATTTATCTGCCATCAGAAATTATAACCTTAAAAAATGCATCCAGAGCAGAGTTCCCACCTACATGTCATTCTCCCCATATTTGGGCCATCTTTATATATATATATATATAATATTATTGCCTTTTAATAGAACTTTTGAGAAAAAAACAACAAATAGAAATACATACATAATTGAATACTTCTTTCTAATGAATCATTTTAAATTTTTAATGACTTTCATAAATTTAGAATTGATTTGCTTAAAAAAGAAATTATAGCAAGTAGTTACAAACACTCACACACACACACACACACACTCACACACATACACTTACCTCTTATGGGACCAACCCTCTAAAATTGTTTTCTTAGCATGCAAGTTTATTCTAAATGTTGATATGATAACTCAAACGTCTTTTTAAAAATTAATGTAAATATAACCACTTTTTCATGGTAATAATCAAATAAAACTCTGAAACAGAAGCAAGCTCGATTCAATGCTGAATTCATAAATGAATTCATTTGTGTTATTCTAAGTGCTATTAATTCCACCCCATAAATAATGTATTTAAGCATTAAAGCCTAAAATATTACTCAAATTCATCCAGTTTCAATTTAATTTGAACTCCAGTGATTCTCTCTTAACTACACAGCTGGCTGTCTCAGAGATTTAATGATCATTCTTAGGTTTTCGAGACCCTACCATGTTATTGTTATAATTAATTGTTTTTAAAAATGAAATGAAGCATATAAAATCATCTATCTGGAAAGCGGTGTCCAGAATATGAAATTGCAATGACTAGGATTTTTCAGACAAATAAAAAGAGAGAAATTTAGAAAGACATCAGAAATTGAATGACAAAGAAAATCCTCTGTGATAAGAGCTTTGGGAGGTTATAAAGGTGACCATTTCTAAATTAGAAGCATTTAACTCATATGAATGGATTTTTTGCAGGAAAGCAAGAAACATAAGGTCTTATGAAAAAGATCTTGCTCTTCAATCCTGACTGACTTGCAATTAAAAGCAGAGGAACAATTGAACTTGTCTAAAAACATTTGATTCTCTACATTAGGCACACCTGAAGATTGTCCAAAGATAGAAATTCTTGTTTTGAGAAAAACACTAACATGCCTAATGTATAGTAGGAGCAAGAAAAAAAATGTAAAATTGTTTAATGTAAAACTAAAATTTTGGTGGCCTTCTTTGTATCCTAATCCTTGTATATTAACATAGGGAGGGAAATGTTTTACTTATCACAGAAAGTCATAGAATGATGGACTTTTTCAGTTCTTTATCCCAGTTCATAGCAATTAAGAAACAGATGAGTCTTAAGAAAAGAAGTGCACCAACATTTTAAGATTAGCAAGTGGTGTTTTAAACATGAGTCTTCATAAACAAATGCATACTGCTTAATGTATCGTATACAGGGCCTCAATGCATGCTTGTATGAGCAGTACAGTAAATAAAAACATTTTCTTTATTTTTAAAGGGGGAACTGAGGTACAGTGGCAATAAATATCTCAGCTGAGCTTACATACTTATGTGGCACAACTGTGGTTATTGTGGATGCTAACTTTAATTTTTTTCTTATGTGGATTAATGGGGTGAGGCAAATGGTGGCCGAGCCCACTGGACAGTGGTGAAGAACACTTGGTGATTTGGTGGAGGGCAGGGTGTGTTGACATATATCTGAGGAATGGGAAACCTATACATAGGGGTTTATTTTAACATGTAAAAAAATACCAAAAGAAGAAAATAGCAACATGGAAAACATGCAAAATAATGGAAAGAAAAGAAGTCTATCATCCTTATTCTGGACTCTTACATCATTTTATTTCAGCATCTCTGCTATTACTTATGATTTTCTATGTATACATTTTTCCAATGTCTTCATTGAATTTTAAAATTCTCTTTCACAATGAGTAATTTCTTGACTTTGTCTTTTGCATGTATCTGTTTTAATTTAATAGAAGTCATTGGTTTAAATAATACAAGAATTAGGAATATTGCCTCATCTCCCACCATCTGGAGAATTTTTGAATTTTGCAACTGAAAACATCCTCTGTAAACTTTTTCAGAGAAAATGCTAGATACAGTGTGGATGAGGTCTGGATGTGCAGACAGAACCAGGCATAAGGAATCACATCTGGATTATTTGATATGTCTGAGGCCTAAATATCAGATACCAGAAATAAATAGCATGCAGAAAAAGGAGTAAGCAAAGGAATTGTCAGATTATAAACCAAGTAGATCAGCTAAAGGGAATATGTGAAACTTGCTTACATTCTAACTGGAACAAATAAATCATAAAAGTATAATTGTAAGATAATTAAAACTGAACAATGAAAATATTTAAGATTTGTCTTCATTTTTAGGTATAATGTGCTGCTGAGGGTATTTTTCTTTATCTCTTATTTACACATAACGAGATATTTATGCATGAAATAAAAAGGAGTCTGAGATTTTATTTGAAGTAGCCAATGGTAAAGAAAACAGTGGAGGGACTGACCTTATTGATAGTAAGAGAAACTGAATGATAGGTATATGGAGTTTTTCTTTAAATGTTGGAGATTTTCCAAAATAATGAATAAAAAAGTTTGGCTTCTAACTGATATTGTATTAAATCAATGATTTCGCTCCTTACTTCCCCATAAAACGCCACCATTAAACACAAGCAACAGGCCCTCCATGTCGTGGAACGACATACTCGATATAGCAAGCCCACTGATGATCAAAACGGACAGTGGAAAACTTCTGTTACATTCAATACTATAAATCCTTTGAACAACAACTTAAAAGAGAAGTGAAGATTTTAAATGTTTGCAGTGAGTAGGTAGACACTAAGTCATGTACTATGGAATCAGGAGCTATTTTCTCATTTGTAAAGTGAGGGGATGGTGTGAGTGACTGATGATATTAGGTGGTCTCTAACATCCTCAGTTTGAAGACTTGATATTTTCAGACCCACTGACCCACCACCTAAATTCATCAGAGATGTGAATTGTGGCCTGTGATTAGGGCATAAACCAATGGTTTGAATGTAGACAGTGGCAGTCCAGTAGGCACTACTCTTGAGATGTATTTTGACACTTGTCAGTGGTGGGTTTTGTTTTCATTTCAAAGCTTTGTGTATAGCATGGATGAGTTGAATGATTTCTAAAGCAGTCAAAAAAATATCAACTTCCACATGAGCAAACCAAGGCACATTTTTTGTGCAACTGCTTTGCCTGTCCTTACAGAGAAAGAATGTGCCAATCATTCTAGCACTAGTAAGACCAGGAAATAGTATATTCATCAAAATAGATGCTTAAATATAAACTCTTTTGTAGGGCATTGTCTCAGCTTTCCGGGACTCTTTTCTAGAGAAGAGGCAATATATCCTTAGCTTATGTAATCCCTGGAACTTTGTAAAGTTGATTTAAATATGTCTCTAAAAATTACACAGAAGTTTAGTATAGTACAAAAGATGATAATAGCAATTCTGATTGTAGTATTAGTAGTGTCTTTCTTTAGATACAACTGGTATACAGAAATCCCTCACAAAATGTCGTCTGGGCTGGTCAGCCATAGCTAAGAAAGTTATTTGAACATTAAAGCAGACTCCTAAGTTTGGTCTGGGATAGAAAGTTTAACATGTTATTGCATATCTAACTATGAAATTAAGCTACTATCTTCATTAATGAGAGTAGGAAGCATTTCACATGAGGCTTCAGTGGAAAGTTAGGTGTGTGGTCTCATTTGAAAGCTCTACTGGCATGGAACCTGACTCCAAACTCGCTTATGAGCTGTTGTACTAAGAACCTCAGGTTCCCATTGTCTGTGGTGTGTAGTTCATTGTCACATGGTCTTCTTCACCGGGCAGTCCAGAGTATGTCAGCTGCCTTCCCACAGAGTGAGCAAGCAAGAAAGGGTGAGCAAGAAGGAAGCTACAAGCTCTTTGTAACTTAATCATGGCAACATTTATTGTCACTTCTTGCCATATCCCGTGTATTCGAAGCAATTCTCTAAGCCCTGTTTGTACTCGTTGGAAGGAATTATACCAGCTATGAATGCCAGGAGGATGGCATTTGGGGGGGCACCTTAGATGTTGCCAACCACACTAATAATATTCTCAAGCTACATGAAAGTACCAGTAGAGCAATTTAAGTAGATTTTGATGCTCATGGAAGACTGTTCTGTAATGCTCATATTTTTCTCTTTTATTCTTTCTGTTTCCACTGCCTGGATTGTTTCACCGGATTAATTTGATCCCTGTCTTCCTGAAATTCCCGTGAATTCTTGCTACAGGCTTTGAGTGTCCCAATAATACTTAATTATACATATAATCTATGTATATCTCTATTCACTGTATGCAGTGTATGCAGTTTATATCAAGGGCTATTAATAAATATTGGTGGATTTTCTTTCAATTTTTTATAAAGTTATATACATCAACTTAGATAATGATATCCTATCTTAGAGGGTAGGATTTAAAAGTAGTAAACAAGATGTGAACTGCTTAGAATCAGAATCCAAGGGCTCAAGAAACTGGCTTAACTCCTTGGGATACTATGTAAGAAGAGACACTTAAAATCAAGACATTGGCAAGAGAATAGGAAACTTACACCTCTCATCTCACCCTTTCTGATGTATAACATCATTAAGAGGCATCACATGAATCCCAACTGCAGAATCTTCCATAGGATCAGTGGAGGTCTCCATTATAATCCCATTGCAGATCAACTTCACTCTGCCCCGTCCTGTTTATCCATTCTCTTACTCCCCAACAATCCTCTCCAGTACCCAAATCTCTTCCCCAGAATCTCTTTACAGGATATCTAACCAAAAGATGATTACATACCTTCCAAACAAAGCTTCAGATGTCTTTAAGACGATTCATCCCATCACCCATCTCTCCAGTCCTGTTTCTCGTTACTATTCTACCCATCTATATTAAAACAAAGCGAAACAAGAAATAGGCAGACAATATATCTTATCTAAGGATGAGTTAAAGACAATAGCTAAGACAGGTAGAGAAATAGGTAAGGCCCTGGTTGCTTGCACACTGATAAATGCTATTTTTGTCACAGTTCTGTGACTTGACTGAAATGTATTTTATGAAGGGTGTATTGTTATTTTTCCTGAAATAACAAAATCAGTCACCAGTCCCACAATTAAGCTCTCCCATCATAAAGCAGACCCCACTCTGCCACCTTCAATGCAGTACCTGCTAGTCCAACATGGTTCTCCTCACAAAGCCAGAGCAGTCTGTTGGATGAAATGCATTTGTACAGGGGATATCCATTATTATAGTAAGTCTCTGTATCCTAAAACAAATTCTTATTTCTTAGTAATTCCTTAGTAATTTGGGAATAAAAAGGTCTAATTTAAACAGATATCTAGGTTTTATATTGCTTTATTTTATTGATGGCAGGCAATTAAAAAAATCTCAACCCCATTTGTAACCTATGTGTATGGAGTTACAGTAAATGTGTTTCCCATGTTCTCATACTTCAAGGGATTAGTTGCTAAAGGTTATTATAGTGATGAATCCTGCTGTCTATTGTGTTTATTTAATCATGCTTATAGTGAATAATTTGCAGTTCTGACTGTCAGCTCATCTTCAGCAGGGCTTTGCTTGTCAAATTGTAGTGTATTAGAATTTGGGTATTTCCTTCCTGAAAGGATTTGTGTTGGCTCAACCAGACTGCAGGAAATATCACAAACTAGTATCCTTTGGGGGAGGATTCTTGGACCATGTAAGTAGTGTAAATTCGCATCCCATACTCACATGAGAATAGATTACAGATTAAAAATTTCTAAGTCTAGTTCGTTTGTCTTTTCCCACTAGATCCTATGTTCTCTCCCTTGTGCCAGTACGTCATTTTTTCCCCTAACCCGTATTTCAGAGTAGATGTCCAGTGATGTGCTGGTCATTATTTAACAGCCTTTCTAGAAAAAAATGTATGCAAATATATATGTATGTATATATATATATGTATGTATGTATGTATGTATGTATGTATGTATGTATACCCAAACCTATGTTTATTATAAAGTTTACTATTAGCAAAGGTTATGCAGTAAGCCTATTATAAATAATAAAATATAAAATATTTTTAATTTTATTTAGAAAATAGCCAGCTGATCTCAAAGAATGTTTTTGTGGCAGTAAGCAAATCCCCGCTCGCCCCCCCACCCCACATGAGAACAAACAGAGGCTCTATGTCTGGGGTTTGCTATAACAGGAGAGTCAGCTATCACATCTCTTTGGTAGAGACTCAAAGACATTCCATTTATAATGGTAACAAAGAAAATGAAAGCTTCAGGTAGGTTCTGATTAGAGGTTGTTGGCACTGGGAAGATGGAGTCAGGATAACCTGAGGGAATCATCTTCTGTGATTAGGTTGGGATACATACTAGGCCTTCTCTCTGATTCATTCTCAAGTGGAAGGGAGGACAAAAATAGGGATGCTGGAAGACACAGACCAAATCCTGAATGTTCTGGGAGGATTGTGGGTCAGGGTCCTACTGTCTTATATAGTCTGACTATCATCTATTTAGACATTTATTTTCACTGGTCTTTGCTGAACTCAGAGCTACAGCACTTATAATTGCAACTAACAAATGGCATAGTTTCAGCCTGAATGTTGTTTACTAGTTTTGTTTTTGTTAATTAGTAACAGCACAGATGAATGTATTTTGCAATTTCATTTGTTCGTCAATGAGTGATAACTGACTCTGATAAAAAATTTTTCTATCATGTTATAATAGCCACATACAAGCCACACTGTTAAGTTGAATCCTCATTGTTCATAAAATGTGCTTAAGTCTAGACAATCAACAGACCAGTAAATGAAGCCCTGTAGCGTTTTCCAAATTCCACAGAAGAATTCTTCTATGATGGCCAATTTCAAGGTACTAATGTGACATAACTGAACATGGGGTTTAATAGAAATGTACCAAATGTCTCCCCATTGTGTAGTATTTCTACCATAGAGATACAATGGACATAAATAATCTCAAAGTCATAGGTAAAATATAATAAATAATTAGGCATGCGTGTGCTTTGATTATTTTCTTTTAATATAATCTGTTTAATTACAAGCTTGCATAGTTTAAAATAATGGGTCTGTTCGACAAGTTTCCAAAATGGCGAAAACATTATTACAAGCCTCATCTTTTCTTGAAAAATCTTTGAAACCTAACCTCATGAATACTAACTAGACAATCACCCCCAGGTCCACTACTCCAAAGCAGAACATACAGTTCTTAGAAAAGAGCTTCATAGTGATGTTTCGTTGACTTCTAAAGCAGTATTGTAATTACAAAAACGCCAAGAATGGAAAGCTTAATATGGAAAGAAATTGATGAATATCTAAATGCAACTTTTACAGTGATCAACCAAAATATTGAACCAAAAATAAGAGTTCAAGCACTGCACTGAGTAGTGACTAGTTTTCAAAAGCTACTATGATATGAAAAAGTCCCGTATAAAAAGAAATACAGTCAGAAACTTGTATGTAAAGTAACACTACTTAACATCAAAGTTAAGTTTCTTTGCAAAAGTGCGGGGCTTTAACACTTTTACTTTATAGCACTGCAAGAGGAAGTTTCTTCTCTGACACTTGGCTTTTTTATCTTTGTAGATTGTAGTAACTTAGCTAAAATTCTTTTGAGAATTAGCCTGGTCCTAAAAGAATGTCTTTCTTTGGGCAGAATATCTATTTTCAGCACATAAAACTCAGTGATAGAAGGGCAATGACTCTTACTTTCTAATATCCTTATTTTTGTGTTTCTATTTAAATAGCATACCTAATTTTACAACTCTCATTATTTGGGAGTATTATTATATCCTGTGTTGTAACTTCTAGTATACTCTTCCAATAGCAAGACCATATTTCAAGTAAATTTAAATTATGCAACAATAAAGTCAGTCATCAGTTGCCTAATTTGAACTGGTCCAGAATTGACTTTGTCTTAGAATGGTAACAACAACACTTTGACTCCTTATCAAAATAAAATTTCAACTGTCAACTATGTATTAAAAGCACTCCCATTAAATGACTGTGTTCTTCCCATCATATTTTCTCTGATTCCAATACATATTCATGTACTATAAATTTCATTTTATGCAGGAATGACAGCCAGTTGTGTCAGACTAGATGGATGTGATTGATTTGCTTAACAACTGTTTTCTTTTAGAAGACCCAATTATTCTTATAGGCCATTTTGGAAAATGGATGCTTGTACAATAGCCTGATTCCTAGCTGTGGATTCATTTAATCAGGTTCCACTATAAATTCATTAACTGTATATTGTGGTGTCCAAGCAAATTTTTCTTAAATTATTAATAGATGTAGCCAATGTTGGGTATGGATTAAAATTGTTGTCCCTGGGACAAAGGTTTCATTTCATAACAAAAATATGATTTATGCATAATTTATTTAAGCTCAGCAAAGAAGGAGGAGGAGTTCCTGTGTAAATGCAAGCACTCTGAAAAACACAGCTAGATGAGTAAACATGATGTTTTAAGAGGGAGTGTGTGAGGCAGTAAATGTCATCCCCAACTCAGATAAACAATAAAATTATATTTATGTGATGATGGAGATGTTTTTGTGGCATCTGCGCACCTTTAAAACACAGCCAGCATTATTGATGAATATGCCCTTTCCAGTCCCTTCGGTCGGCTTGTGTTTTGTTTGCTTTGTAGTGATCTTTGACAGATAAAAATTGTTTTTCCATTAACCCCCCTTCATTCCAATTTTTTTAATCCTCATATGTTCCAATATTTCTAAAACAGTGAGATGAGGTATAAAACTTATCTGTGGAGATGACAAGACTCCCTGCCTTCATTTTAAACTGACATTTGTTATTGATTGAATACTTATCTTTTACCCCAACTTGGGGAACTTTCTGCATTGTTGGTGCTTGCTTTGTTTTGTTATTTTATTCCATAGGTAAGTTTCTCTTTGGCTCAAATGGACTGCTCCAAAATCATCTTTATTTTTTTTTTCATTTCAACAAAAGTTTCTTTTTTTAGGCAGTGAGAGATTTTAGTGATATTTAGAGAAACTTTCTTAGTGCCTGTGAGTTAGAAAATGAAGCAATTCCCAGTTATCTACTCACATTCTGCTTTGCCTTGTGACACAGGCAATGACGTTCCCCTTGGAGAAGTCGATAGATTTTTGTGTTGGTGTGTGTACATTTTATATGTGAGTGTATCCATGTGTTTAATTATGGCTGAAAGCCTAACAAGAAAATCACCAAAGGTAGAGGCATCTAATATTCCAGTGGAATACAAACTGAGCTCTTCAAGGAGCTCCCAGTTCACAAGAAATATGAGTTTATATGATACATGAGAACAGGTCAGCAAAGGTAAGTTGAGATAGACACAGTCATCATTAACTCAACTCAGTCATTACTCTAGTGACTTTGTGTAAGTGCCTTGCATCTTGGTAAATGAGAACTTGAGTTTTGAAAAAAAACAAAAGTTCAAGAAAGTCTAATAGAAGTTAGTAAGTGCTGGAGGGAGGAAGGAATGGGAAGTCACTCTTCTATTAAATGAGTACAGAGATTCTGTTTGGAATGATGACAGTGTTCTGAAATGGATAGTCATGATGGTGGCAGAATATCATGTATGTACTTAATGTCACCAGTTTGTACACTTTAAAATGATTTAAATGTCATGCATTGGTGGCTTAGCAGTTTGGTATACCAGGTGTACATCCCAAGGTCATGGGTTCAAGACCTAGGGCCAGGGGAAACAACCAAGAAGGACAAATAAATAAGATGAATACATGCTTCTTCTACCTCTCTCTTCCTGACTACCTGCTCACAAGCATCCCTGCCCGTATCTTTCCTTAAATAAAAAAGGTTTAAATGTGAACTCTCATAGTGTCTATATTTTCTCATGCCAAAATAGTAAATATATAATTAATTAAAAAATTAAAATGTCTAATTGTTATGACAATTGAGGGATAACAGCAAACAGGAAGTACTGCAAGGTTTAGATCCCTAAATTCCAAGGATCTCCCCTATAAGTTAGTGATGTTTATGTGTAAGATTTAAGGGACAGGGTGCCTATTACTCTACCACACTTAAAAAATGTACAAATATAAAAGTTAAAATAATATGCTATTTTTCACCAGTGTGATTAATAATCTGTGATTATCAACTATGCCTTTTTAAGCATTCCCAGGTATCTGTGACCAGTATATGTAAATGACTATACCTCAAAGTTACCAACGCTGATGGTATAAATCATGATAAATTTATGCTGAGTCACCTTGTCCTTACTGGTCACAATTGCTTAGTCTGATCCCTGTCTCCTGGTATTTTCCCTCACCGAGTGATTAAGTGATGACGCGGAGGGTAACTGTTCACTTTGATTCATCTACACACATACAGATTTTCATGATTCTGGCATTTTCATGGATCTGTCTGTGACCTTCTCTTATGCTTGACAGAGTTGGTTGTACATCCAGAAACTATTCTGAAGCTAGGGCGATTTTTTATTGTCAAAACTCATAGGTGCTGGATGTCCACAGAGGAGAAACTCAAGTTCTCAAAATAATTTTTACTCTCTGAGACCACTGAGGAGAATAAGGCACCCTTCCCTTCTACCCTAGATGACAGCATCCCCTCCTCAGAAGAACTTGCCTCCTTTGGTGATCTGAGGCAGAAGAGGACAAATTTGATCAAGGCCATATTATTCTTTAAATCTATAACAGAAAACTGCACAAATAATATTTTATCTCATTTATATACAAGGTGAATTCGAGTAAAATTGAAAATATGATGTGTATTTTAGGAAAATTATTTAGGCACGAAGGGTAGATATGCTATTTCATGCCTCTCCATGTCTACTGGCTTCTTTTCTTCCTTATAAAGTCTTCATCCTTGACAAAAAGTGAAAGTTCCATCTTACTCGATGATAGACTCAATCTTGCCAACCTTATGAGTGAACCAAGCTTAATTTTTGTTATTTAATTTTAGCATCTTATTCCCTTTGGTCTCTGGAATCCTTTAGGTACAGGAGCATATCCTATTCAATTTCTCATCATCTTACTAATTCTAGGGCAATGCCATTTTTATGCCCCTCCAATAAATCTTTCTTGAATGGGTTAATGAATGAATGCATAAATGTGTGTATATATATATATATGTGTATACATACATATATATGAAAAATATCCAGCCTTATGCATTTTATTTATTATTGTTTCCCTTTTGCTGATATCCAGTAATATCTTTGGTGTCAAGGAGGGGTTTATTTTACTTTCTATCACTAGATATAGTGCCACCCTGAATCAATTACCCAAACCCTCTGATCCTCAGTTTCATCCACTGTAGTCACAATGATAAAACTTACTTCAGAGACTCATAGCAAAGATGAAATAAAAAAAAGTCAAGTGATACATATTACTTAACAGTCTCTTGCAAAGAACTAATAGCAGCAGCAAAAATAGAAATAAACAAAATCTTCATTTTTTTTTTCTCCTAAGACAACACTCAGCAGAGAAATCAATAACCAGAAAGGTCACTTCCTAATTAAGAGCAAGGGATAAAATGATGGACATGTTTCATATACAATCTTCCATTTGAAATCAGTGGATTGTGTGTTAGACGATTGCTTCAGAGTCAGTTTCTTTAGAATTCAGGAATACTGGCTTCAATACAAACAATATGCTAGTTAATGTCTCAGTTCTTTGAACAGCCTGGAGTGTGCAGGTACCTCAGCATATGCAGTAAAAGAGCTGTCCCATTTCAGTTCTCATACCCCAATCTCGTTTTGGAATAATGCACTCTGTGTTTGTAATTCAAGCTTCCGGGAACATGAAATGTTCACAAAATCTGTGTCACTGGTTAAACATGTGTGTGAAGGAAATTAAAGATGTTGGGCAGTCAGGCAGGGCTAGAAAATAGAACTTAATGGAATCTGGTGATGAGACTGAAATTGAATCTTAAAAAGGGTTTAATACCCATTTTCAAGATGATAGTCAAAATCTAGTAAAAATCTTAAGACTGTATCTTTAGGGAATTTATTATACAGGGAAGAACTAGAAGAATATTTCAATTATATACAACTAAATTAAGATCTTGTTTGCCATATATGACCCCAGAATTTACAGAACCTCTTACTTTTCTTACATACCAAATGAGAATAATATTTGACACAGTTATCAAGAAGTATATACTATAACTTGCATTGATATAGTAAATATATCATTCTTATAGTATTTTCATTTGAGTATTAACTTCAACCTCACATCTAAGCATGAGACTATAGAGTGTATTGCCCTTGAAACTGTTTTATTAAGAAAATCTCCAATATTCAATTGTTTCTTCCTTTGTAAAGAATTGCAATTTTCCGTATTTTTTTCTAAAACCAATTAATTTTCTTTATCCTTCCTTGGTTCCCACTTTTGAATGTTGTCAGTTAATTCTAATGGGATACATCTCTAATTCTTTATTCCTAATTATTACCTCTTTTATTATTGAGGTTACTTTGATTGACAAATTAATATATTTTTAGATGTTGTGTGGGTTCACTGTTCATCAAATATATGATAAGTCACCATTCCCACCACCAAATTACCTGTAGTCTTTCACCACCACCCATTAAACCTCTGGTAACCTCAGTTGCATCGTCACTGTGCAAGGGTTGGTTTTTGTTTATATTCCTTGGTTTCTTTATATTCCACATATAAGTGAGATCATTAGTTACTTGTTTCCCTCCTCACTTGTTTCACTAAGCATAATCTCCATTTCTATTCTTGTCATGAATGTCAGAATTTAATATTTTAAAGCTGTGTAATATACCACATCTTTATCTATTCACCTGTTGACTGGTAATTGGTTTGTTGCTAATTATTGGCTCTTGTAAATTATGCTGCAATTAAACAGGGATGTATAGATCTCTGAAAGTTAGTGTTTTGTTTTGTTTTTTTTCTACTTTGGGGGCAAATACTCAGAAGTCATTGCCCTGGCTCTTTGAGTCTTCCTGTTCTTTCATGAACAGAGACGCCTTTCTGTAAATACATCCTCTATACCTTGTTCTCTTAAAACAGTGCTTTTCCATGTTTGTTCTTCCACATCTTGTTCATCATAGAACTTTTCCTTTTCTCTTGATAATGTTCTTACATTTCTAAACATTTATTTTCTATTGTGTTATTTCGAGTTACTATGCAGCAATTCATTCATCTTGGTATATATTATTTATTTTCTGTCTCTTCAGACTGGCTTTGTTTTCCTCGCTCCCGTTCTTAGATCTATTTCTGGAACATTTGCACTGATATATCAAATCATAAAGGCATACCATTGTAGAGGTGGAAGGAGCAATAAATTTCATGTGAGCCACATCATCTATATTACCAAGAAGGAAAATGACCGGCAAACACCTACAACATCTTAACGCATAATTCCTCCCCGACTCAGAAACATTAGGTATTCATGATACCAATTTCTACTTGCATGATTTTCAGTTACCTTTTCTTTTAAAGTGTACAGATATGCATATGCTTTTTAAATTTTTGTTAAGTACGTATACAGCATAAAATTTACCATTTCAGCCATTTAAAGAAATCAGTTCAGTAGCATTTAGTCCATCTACAATGTTTTGCAACCGTCACCATTATCTTGTTCCAGAACATTTTTTGTCATCCAAAAGAAAACCCCTCATCCATAAAGAGGTCACTCCCTGGTCCTCTCTTGGCCCCAGAGCCTAACAACCACTAATCTACTCTCTGTCTCTAAGAATTTAACTATTCTGGATATTTCATGTAAATGGAATCATAAAAAAGTGACCTTTTTGTGTCTGACTTCTTTCAGCATATATGGCTGTACACTATAGATGTAGGTGTGAATATGTATGTGTACATATATATATACACACATATATATATATAAAATAAACTTTCCCTTTCTATATCCTCCTACATATACAGTGTTTTCTGTTCCAAAGCTTTGTGTACACACTCTCTTATTGATTGCAATATTGTGTGCTCTTTTCCACAACTGAAACATTTTTTCTAATGTTGACTCTCACTCAGGAAGCACACAAATGAAGCATGTCCTGGGTTGTCCTGTGTCACAGCTGTGTACCTATGTTAGTGACACTCCCATGGACACCCAGTCTCATTTGACAAACTCTTTCATTCATTTTGACCTTTATCTTCCATAACAGTCTCTAAAATAAATCCAAGATGTATGCTGCTATGAAGTTCCAAAAACTCCCTCTGGCTCAGATCTTATAACTCCAAATATATCCATCGCCAAAGGCTGCCTCTTTCAATAGCCCCCATTTTCTAGTGTCCTTAGAGACAATTATACTCTTGAGTTGTCCTCAAGGCAACTACTCCACATTGATAGGTCCTTCTCTCCATCAGTAACCTCTGCTCACTTTCTACAAGTTATTCCTTGGACATTTTTCACTATTATCCTTTTAACAGGATGCTGAATCCCTTATATACCATTTTCCAAGGGATAAATAGTAATAAGTCACACTTCCCTATATTTCCTTGTCCCCGCCCCTGTCTCTTCAGTCTTCATTATCTTTCTACTACCATACTTTTTGATATCCACTCATCACTGAGAAATGCAGAAGAAACGTGATCGTGTGCTGGGTACCAGCTGAATGAAACACACAGACAACCACTCACACATATGTACGTACAACTACCAAACACAAATGCTAATTTTCTTCAATAATAGAATCTAGCTCTATATTAAGGAAACAAACTTTTTCCCAATTGTAATATAATGTGCACAGATCACTATCTTCAAGGACAACAGGGTCGAATATTCATTATTATGCAGATCAGTATTAATCACACACTCATTAGCATACAGGTTTTATCTTCTACTAAGGCTGTATCCCACAGCCCATCAAGAGTCATCTCCTCTTTAATGATGATACAAACACCTGGTGGAAGATTAAGGGTTACTGGTTTTCTATCCCTTAACACAAAATTACATTTCTAGGAAATACTTCACTTCTTTTCATGAGCAAGAAGGTGGTTATATGTCCATCTTCTATACAGAAAAGCGGGGAGTGGGTGCTCTTCAGATGTTGAGATGTGAAGTTGTTCTTCTGGCTTCATCTTCCTTAGGTTCAACCCATTTTAAAAGTAAGAACCATCAAGATTTTATTTCTGCCAGGCGATAGCTATATTCTTTGAATCAGACTTTTTGTAATATATCTTATCTTAAAAGAATTTAACAAATTAATTTAATAAACCTGCTTTCATGTTTTCACATTGTGCCACTTTATCATGATAGAAAAATCAGCACTAGTAAATATATGTTCTTTTTTTCTTCTCTTTTCTTCTCCATTTTTATTTTTCCTTCCTCTGATTAACCCAGTGATTTTTAACTGTGTCATTTTTATTTCAGCTAGCTGCAGCTTACATACCCTATCATATCCTGGGTGGTTGACCATCTTAATAAAGCAGATATACAGCCATGAATTTCTTCATTTCCTCCAGATCTCTTGATGGGTCTACCTCACCATGTGGTCAGTGTCTTTGAACTTGGCCAACACTCTCCTTTCTCCCTTTCTTTCCCTTGACCATGTTAGCTTCCTTCAGCCATGCAAAATACAGTCATCACGTCTTTGGGACAATTCTCCATGTAGACTGAGAATACAGCATTATCTTTCATCTGTTGGATTATCTGATTGAAAAGACTAGAGTTGAGAACCCTGGTTTTCCACATTTACATATGATTATTTGTTCTTCTGTTGCTGCCAAAATAGCATTGTTAGTCCTGTCAAAATAAAAACTAGTCAAGTTCAGACTATTTCGCCGGATAAATGTATATTAGACAGAAATTATGAGAGCTTGTTTCTCGAGGCCACAAGTCAGGAAGGATCTTCTCCAAAACAGAAATTGTAGAACATTTGAGGATTAGTGTGTGAAAGTACATCCTGCTGGTTCCACTTCTGCCCCAACCCTACTTTGGGATGACACCATCAATTAATCAAGAAACAAGTATTCATTCAGCACATAGCCTGCACAAAATGGAATTAAAGCCAAAGAGCCACATTTTTCAAATGATGTAAAGGGTAAAAATATGTCTGTGTCCAACTGGGCATATTTGTTTTCAACAGATGGATAGGCACCCTCTTCTCTTCATCTGCATTTCATTGATTTCCTCTCCACAGACATGTGCTGTAGCCACAGTCTCCTTTGGAAATGTTCCTCATTTGAAAATGGTTTTAGGAAAATTCATCAGCCACATTCTCTTTTTCAAGGTGACTCCTCTAGAGTTTAAATAAAAAATAAAAATTAAAAAAAAAACACTTGTGTAGCTAGTTTATTTTGTAAACCAGTTTTGTATTTTAGTATATTTTGTCTCTAGAAATTTCTATTAATATGGAATCCCAAAGTTGAACCATGCCTGAAACCCATTTTTCAACAGCCATGAGAGACAAGATGACTGGGTCCTCTAGGCATCTAGGCAACAGTGAGAATGATGTATTGTGAGGTGAGACTTTATTATATGATGCCTAGAAATAAATGCGTCCACCTTTGGATTCCTTCAGGGGATAGTCATCTGTATACCCTTCCAGGTCATGCAAACCCACCTGGGTAGAGTGAATGGATTGGCTAGACTGGATTAAGTAGTGGATTACATTTTAGTGGTCAGTTAGATAACTGACACTGTCAGAGCCTTTGATGAAGCAGGCACTGTTCTAAGGGTTTGACAGGTGTGAACCCATTTAATCTTTACAACAACCGTATGACCCAGATATAGGTAGTATTCCCATTTTGAAAAAAGGAGAAAACTGGAGTATAAAGTGTTTAAGTAAATTACCTACGATTATACAATTAGTAGTGTCAAAACTAGGGCTTCAATTCGACACCAAAGAGTAGGCCCAGTCAGACTACCTACCTTTCTGTTCTAAAAAGCCTCATGAGTTACATGTTTGGCTTGAGTGTTTTGTTTTTACTTTTCTACTCTTATATAATGACCTATGGAAAAGGACTGCAAGTAGTCTTCCACACCCTCATGCATAACTAAAAACTTTATATCCGGTCTGGAAGGGAGGAAGAGGTAGGAAGGTCTTTTTGTTTTCAACATTACTCATTCCCTACTGAAATGTCTTCAAGCTATAGAAGGTAGGCTTTAATCTCTTACCAGCTTTTGTAGTCCTGTTTTTATTAGAGATAAAAGGTTTTCATAGGGTGCATGCTCATAGATGAAATGCATACCCTCATCAACTCTTTCGACCCTTAGTTTCCCATTTGAACAAGTTCACCAGGTTGGACTTGGCTCACTGATCTGTCTCATTCTCTGGAAGCTTGGTGGTGTTTGAACAGGTAGTGGTATGCTTTACAGATGAAGGTCCAGTCTGTAATCCCCTTCCCACAATATACTCTTATTGGTGGTGTCAGGATCAACTTAGCACTTATTTCTCTACTCCAGTGTACACAGGATGGAAGAAGTATGGCAGGAGGAGTAACAGAAGAGTGAATAAGCAGCAGGGGAGAATGTTACAAAAATGAGACACAGTGGCTGGGGTCCTTGAATAGACTGACCTCCTAGAGGGAGTATCTCTAAACGTTTAGAAATACTGGCTTTCTTCATAGCTCAGAAACTAAGTTTTTCTCTACTTCACTTGGCTTTCTTCCGTGGTTTTACATTCCCAAATCTCTGTGATACTGAAGCCATCACTGTCCACAATGTGGATTATTTAACATCCTGCAGAATGAACAATCATTTATTGCTGGAATATTTTATCTTTCCAACAGGTTAGTTGTTTTCACATACTACTGGGTGTCACTAGATGTCATTTAAAACATATTACTTAAATCTATATTTTAAGAGGAGATCTAAAATCTAAAAGGAGAATTTATAATCACTTTGGTCTAAATTGGCTAATCAAACAGAAAAATAAACCAATAAAATCCTACACATAGAATAATCTCTAAATTTAAATCACTATAAATGAAACACTAGCCATCTGCTTAGAATATAAGTAGTGAAAAGTGATTAAGACAAAATTTAATTTTACATCGAAAAATCAAAATTTTCACCTCTTTTTATATTCAGTTCAGTAAGAGTATTCAGTTGAATATTAAAGTACAATACTTCTATGAAAACTAAAATGTGTAAAGGAAACTAACAATTATTATTAATTGATATGGAAAAAATTTTTGAGCATGCTCAGACCCTAAAAATAAGATGATACCAAATAGGAAAGAAAATCTAAATCTACACAACAATATATTAAAGGCAGAAATAATTTGATACCATGATAAAGAAGCTCCTGAAGAAGAGTTGGGGTGACACTCTCAATGCTTGAGGTGTGCCCTGACTCCCTACAAAACCAGAGTTGAATGCCATTTTCACTTTTTACCTTGTTCTAGAAGCAAGAATCCTCTTTGGACTTATTTTTGTTACTGAGAACAGGTACCAGTATTGGCCTTTCATGAGCACAAAGTGGTGTAACTCATCTTTTGATGAGTCAAGGATACCAATATATTTCTATAAGAAAAAGGGATTCATTGTTTATTGTTATGTTTCTAACAGATCAGAGAGCCGCACACTAGCTTTTGGAATGCCTAGACCATCACGACTCTTTGGAGAGAGGAAGAATAATGTTAACATGCTCGGATTTGGCTGACATGTACCCAACATTGTCTGCCATTAGCTTACTGAACAGTTCAGTGATGGAGATGATAGTTATTTGACTAAACTTCATAAAAGACTAGGTTTGGGTTGATTGGAATATACCTAACTCCAGTATGTTCTAAGCTGTTTTAGGTTGAAATGTTACCTTTTGTCTTACCATAAATTTAAGTGGCAGAGATTTTAGAGAATGGTCCACATGTTTACCTGTCAACTAGCAGTTTCTTTTAGATATGTAATCCAGACTATTGTATAGCATATAAGAGTAAAGTCTATCAGCTTCACTCAGCTTTAACCTACTGCCAACTGCAATTGTAGTTGACTGTTGTTTAAGATCTTATTATACATAAGGCTACTCATCACATGCATTACATATTTCTAGTTCTCATCGCAGCCTATCCAGGTCAATATTATTATCTCCACTTTACAAATGAAGAAACAGGTTTAGACAAGTAAAGATCACCGACAGGTGAGTTTTGAACTCTATTATTTTCCTGATAAAATGTTGTCCATTACTATATGTTTCTCCAAATCAATAATTATAAATAACATTATATCTAAAAATAATAACAGGTTAAGAATCAAGCTTCAGTTAGATGTATAACACATTTCATCTTGAATAAGTTGTATCAATTGTTTGTAAAAGGAAAGAAGGCAGGCAGAAAGGAAGAGAAAGGAGGAAGAAGCATGTTTATTTGTTTGTTTTTGGTTGTGCTCCCAGCCCTGGGTCATAAACCCAGGTCACTGCTGCCATCTTAATGCTTAAACCCCAGGACATGCCATTGATAGCAATTTTTTTAAGCTCAAAGCATTTGATAAGACTTTCTTATCCAAACCTATTCCTTTTCAAAATTATGCCTTAGTTAAAGTAGCATGTTATAATTCAGTTTTTTAATGTAAGTTTATAATATAAGATATGATATCTTATTGTGTGTTTCATATGTGCATCATTATAAATTCATACACACAGATAGACCTCACCAGTAAAAGTCCAATTCTATCCTTCGCCATAACAATGACCTCTTTTACCTAATTTGTCCACCTCCCATTCCCTTTTCCTACTGGTAATCCCTAATTTGATTTTAAGAGAGTAGAAGTCTATTTTTGTTTGATTTAGTTCATTAGTTTGATTTTTCTATAGACCACAGATTAGTAAAGTCATACAGTGTTTCAGCCTTTCTGCCTCTGACTTATTTTACCCTCTGAGTCCATCAATACTGTTACAAATGGTAGAATTTCATCTTTTTAAATAAGATTAAAGTCCCATTTTGTATATATACCTAGTCTTTATTCACTCATCTGCCCATGGGTACTTAGATCGTTTCTAGCTCTTGTCTATTGTAAATAATGCTGCAAAAAACATATAGGGGCATCTATCTCTTCAAATTATTCAAACTAATTTCATGTAAGAATGACAGGATAAAAGGGTGAAGAGGGATGTTATTAAATTTACCCTAGGTCACACACCTCAAGAACAATATTTGGCAGAAAAAAAAGTGGTCTCTATCTTTAATTCTTTTCATCTCACACTGTATCTCCAGTTCTTACCCTGGGACTTCTTACATGCTAGACCATCCATAAATATTTGCTCAGAACCTAAATGCATGAATGAATAAGTACATGAAGGAATGAACACATACATCAAAACACTTGCCTACATGGATGTTTGCTAGTCCTCAAGGTGTTTTACTTGGTGACACGATTTACATGCCCTTTGAAATTTGAATCCACATAGGAAAAAAAACCTGGAATAACAAGCTAGTTTATTATACAGCTGCCATTTCTGTCACCCCAAGAAGTACCATAAAGTGATTTCAATGTTTTATAAATTAAACATGATCTCTTCCTTGCTAGTTGGACAGAAAATGACTAGAAGATTAAAGTACATGAACACACACAATGGTGTCCTGATCAACTTTTCTTGCATTAAGTGGAGTTTTTAACATCAATAGAAATAGGTATTTGTCATCAGACTCCCAAATATCGTGTGACTGTTGCTCTGATTAATTTTATGTCATCATTCATTAAGTTAAATCCATCAAGGAGAATTCATAGTGTATCTAGAATTTAACTGCATCATGGGAACTGTCTTTTTTCATATTAAATATATCTGCCTCTCCCATACTTTGCACCAAATTTTGTATGTTAGAGGTTTTTTTGCCTTTCTGTTTTGATATTACTTTGCAATTCAATAATTGCTATTTTTATTATAAAATTGTTTTACATCCTCTAGATTTTTCCAGATGACTTTGACTATCATTAAATAAGTAAAATCATGAGCCCTGGAGAAAGTATTTCTATAAAGGTGTTTTAGTGATTTTGTCTTTCTTAGATATTCTCTCTGTAGTGACGCCACATATTCTACCTCCCAAACAAAAGTTGCAAATAAATTCTTCTATTTATGATTCCCCAGTAAAATGGAGGTCTACAATAGTCTCTGATGGGAAAAATTTTAAAACGCCAGGTGAGGTGGATGAGGTGATATAAACATTTTCCACATTTTCATATGTCAGCTGTTCTAAGAGAGTATGTTGAATAAACATTGTCTATAGCTTTAGCAGATGTTATCAATGCACAGGACTTTATCAGTGCTACTAATAACAGTGCAGAGAAAATTTGAAGTGCTTTGATTATCAGTGGTCATTTAAAAAATAGCTGTGCTAAATGATATATGTTTGTCTTTGGATCATCTCTCTTAAACAGATGGTATCTTTGGAATTGTTTTGACACTTCATTGTTTCTGGTGGCTGATGACTCATTGTGAGAAAACCCCAGTGTACACGATGCGTGAAAATAAGATTGTTTGGTGTTCTTTGCTACAGCTAATTTTCAAACAGAATTTCAACAGATGTGACAGTTTCACCAAGATGTTGTCAAAATAGGAGAAACCCACTGATAAATCAAGTCTGGCTCATGTTCAAGCCTTTGGTGCCATTCTGGTTTGTTTCCAGTATCAGGAGACTTTGTATCAATGTCATCCTTGATAACTTGATCATTTCAGATGGCACATTGTCAATTTTGTTGCCCTTCCTCATGGCTCACTTTGCAGTCAGGATCCAATTCTTCCAGGTTTTTCTTTCTTCTGCCTCCCCCAACCTCCACATGACCATAGGAACAATGTTTGTAACTGATCTTTATACTTGTTTGGAAATAAATGAGATCATCCTCCAGAGACATTTAGAGGTCATGGAGAAAGATGATCCATTATGCAGGAACTCACTGTATTGTAAGGAATTTCAAGTGTGGAAGTTACGCTAATAACCTTGCATAGTTAAAAAGGTAACTCCCATAACAATTCAGTCATTGTGTCCTTGACCAACATGCCAGAACTAGACCTGAAAAATGAGGTCAGCTCACAGTGGTATCATGCATTATTTTGTATGTCAAAAAAAGGCCATAAAAGTAGCCCATTATCATCAATGACAACTGGACAAGTAATAATGTTAAAATACAAGTTTCTCATTACAGTGAGTTGACAGGACAGAATACTAGCACAAAACCTTTTATGATGTGTCATCCTCTCCAGGAGCTAATCGAAACAGATAAAAGAGAGGAGGGGAAAAATATCTGTGCAAAGTAAGTTCTATTTTGAAAGTAATGAGACTGAAGTGTAATTTTGTTTTTCAGAAGAAGCTGCAGGTGTAGATGGTGAAAAAAAAGAAAAAGAAAAGGTTTAACTGTATGTTCTCTCAATAGCATAGTTTTATTTCCAATCAGCCTTCCCGAAATACTCGAAGGGCAAAGGTGTGACTGAAAACAATACAATGAAAATTCTATTGTTTCTCCTATTTCTGAAGTCACTGGTGTTATACCCATGCCATCATTATTCAGCTATTAGAAAGAGAAAATAGCCTAAAGTTTTACATTTCCATTCAAGCTCAGGAAAAACTCATTCTGCTTCATAAGCTTCTACACAGGAATAAAGTATATTGTAGCACAAGGCGCATTTCAGAAAATACCTCACACCCAAAGCTCTTATCAAGAGAAGAAAGTTGCAATACTGTTCTAACATATGGAAGGTAAAAGAGCAGCCACTTTCATTTCCATTTTGCATGTTTAGTAAGTATTTCTTAATTATTAAAGATTTAGGAAATTACTATTATATAAAAATTATTAATTATTTGGAGAACATACAGGTTTTAGTTTTTGAGCAAAGGAGTTTTAGATCATAATCACAAATACTTCCCAGTTCCTTCTAGCAAGAGGAAGAGTCTGTTTCTCTACCACTTTATCTAAGCTGGCCCTGTATGCTGCTTTGATGGTAGGATAGGGTCTATGTAATACTGTGGAACTTTTCAGCTGAGGCTTCAGAAGACATTGAAGCTTCCTGTCTTGTGCTCTTAGAATGTTTTTACCAGGAGGAAACCAGAATTAGCTCGCTAGAGAGCCTGGTGGAAAGGACCCCAGTTATTCTTGCTATCATGTACTATCTGCCAGATACGCGTGCAAAGCCTCCATAGACCCCCCACCGCAGTCGAGCCATCAGATGACTGTTGCCCCCTAAATGACCTTAGATGAGACCAGCAGAAGAGCCAACCAGCTAAGCCTAGCCCAGATTACTGATTTCCAAAATTATGAACAAATAGAGGATTGTTGTTTAAAACCATTAGTTTTGGTAGCAGTATGTTTTACAAGAAAATATAAGTAATACTGAAAATTTAGAGTGAAAAGTAGTGTCTGACCTGACCAGCCTTCTCTCTCTCACCAGTACACTCATCCATTGCGTCTATCCTGCTATGACCACAGGTCCGTTGTAAACCAAAAAACACCACAGTCTTCCTCTATGAATTCTGACTGTTAACACCTCCTGGGACAAACTGTTTGACGAAGTCACTGACTGAGTTAAATGATAAACTGAGATAACCCTCCTGGGACACATTTTCTTGTATAGTCTACCCCTGATGTCGGATGATTGATACTGGTGTTCCTTCAGTGGTATAAGCTTCAGGCAGATCTGTTCAACTGTTATCTTATATAAACTTGATAATATAATAGGAATTAGGATTGTAACCGTGGAGTAGCTTGAGAATGATGGCAGACCCTCACTAAATACAGTTGGTCCTGATACAAGATGAGTATTTAAGGAAAGGTGAAATAACTTGTTCAATCAATTCCTTTTTAGAAAATAATGAGCAATGTAAGATGTATCCTAAATGTCTTAATCAATCAAAATTCATTATAAATTCCCAGAACATAAATATAAGATCTTATTAATCCCCTAATTCCTTATAGCACACATTATAACCCCTCAAAGATTATTTGCAAACTGAATGAATAGATCTTCTTTAAAATGAATATAATAAATAATCCCCTGGGCATTGACTCAGTAAAATTAAATGTCACTTTCTAATCTCTTTCTAGAAATGCTTAGGAACACATGAGTAAAAATAAAGCACTACTGGTGCTCACTTTTAGGCAAAGTTTGTAACTGAATTTTTGCTTTTAATTCCTCTGAACTCAGACCTTCCAAAGAAACTGAAGTATAAAGAATAGCTTTACCTCTACCGCAATTAATAAAACACCCACTATAAGAAGAAATTATAACTTGCCTAATTATTGTTGTGGGATAGAGTCTGAGCTTTAGCCTTTTAGAGCAAAACACATAAATTCCTGAGAAAAATAAA
Organism: Solenodon paradoxus; assembly: GCA_004363575.1. Classification (NCBI taxonomy): domain Eukaryota; kingdom Metazoa; phylum Chordata; class Mammalia; order Eulipotyphla; family Solenodontidae; genus Solenodon; species Solenodon paradoxus. The sequence goes on along the minus strand of RJWH01000780.1, from coordinate 366,763 downwards.
AGCTTTGTATATTACAGTTTTTAAAGAAATAAGAAAGACCAAAGGTTTTTTTTCAGTTTCTTGAGAAATTATTGGCACACAGCACTGTATACATTTGAGACGGTTTGACTTACAAATGCTACGAAATTATTCCCACATCATTCAGTGTACATCCTTCTCATATAGATACAAGAAAAAGAAAAAGGAAAACACAATTCCCTGAGATGAGAATTCTTAGGATACACCTGTTAGCTTTCCTCTGTCACACAGCGGTGATAAGAACAGTCATCATGCTGTCCATTGTGTCCTCAGTATTCAGTTTGCTTATAACTGGGAATTTGTACCTTCTGACCACCTTCTTCCAGTTCTCTTTCTCCTTATCCTCTGCCTCTGGTAACAAGTCTGGTCTCTTTTTCTATTTTATTTTTAATTTTTAATTCCACATTGAAGTGCGATTACGGAGAGTCTGTCTTTCTAGGACTTACTTCACTTAACAAGATATTCTCCAGGTTGATCCATGTTGCAAATAACACTCCACAGTGTCTTGATTCATTCATATCAATGAACACCTAGCTTCCATGTCTTGACTATTGTGGATAATGTCCCTTTGGACATGGGGATGTGGATAGCTTTTTGAGTTAATGTTTTCATTTTCTTTGGATATATTCCCTGATGTAGAATTGTTGGATCAAAGGTCTTTTAAATCTTTAAACTTTTATAGCCTCATCCAAAGGCGATTTCATAATCATTTAATTCTGTGAAGAAGGAACCAGTTAGTAAAATTAGTTAAAAATAGTTTTTAATATTCACAAGGCAATTCCTTGCATTATAACTTTTTCCTTTAACTAAATGTGTTCCATTAATATAAGACAATCTTCAAAAAAGACTGTCTTATTTGTAGTAAAACCTTTTCTGAAGAAGCACACAATTAGTTACAAACCAGCTGAAATCAAAGGCTTAGAGAAAAGTCACATTTAATCCAATTAAAATAGCCACACACTTTCATATCCTTTTTAAACAAAATTGAAAATTTGAAACCTTTATAAGTTTTCCTTGACTGGCTTTAGAAAACATGAAAGTAATTTCAGTATATCCTTTTCTTATGAATAGAGATTATGGAAATTTCCATAGATCTTATTCTTATTTCAGTCAAATGTGTAGACACAGATATATGGACATAGATACTTAGGGAGATGAAAATTTAGAGCTTAGTTTAGGGTATACAGTCCAGAATTAACATAGAACTATTGGAATGATATCATAACTAGATGACTTGAGAAATTGTTGATGCTTGACATTGTTATTTGATTAAATCTCCCCAGCCTCTCGATATTTCTAGATCCTACACAGTTCTGGACATCTCCTGAAAACAGTGATTTCTTACTAGGCAAGGGTTATACCCCTGAACTGTCTTCATAGTAAATATCCAGAATTAGAAACACTGATAGGTTTTTAATTTCTGAATATCATCTGCCACCAACTGAAGAGAAGATAAAAATGTGATACACGTGGTTAGTTGTCCTCTAAGCTACTTTCTGCTTATCCCAGATTTATTGCAGCCAGGTGCTCTAGTGGAGTTCATATCTGCTATGGTTTTATACTGATTGGATTGGCTCTAGGAGCAAACCTGTTTTCCTAGTTCAGATGTGAACACATGACTCAGTTCAGACTGAGGAGAAATGATGAGAGTTGATGGGGTTTTAGAAGATTCTTCTTTGCTCTGCTGTGAGAGCTACTAGAAGAAATCCTCACTTCTCCTGGAGATAGAAAGGAAACCTGAGGTTCCAATTAGACAGTTGAACTGTAGCTGGGGATGTCTATTTAGACAGAGAAAGTGTATCTGGTCCTTCGTGGTACCACTGAGCTTAAATTCAACCAGTCGTGACATACCCTTACTTCTGCACCTTCTGTAACTTTTCCTTTTACACAGTTGTTTTAAAAACTCCTCTCGCACTTCCACCATTTTGCAGTTGAAAGTCTTTTACTGACATAATCATATTACCAATACTTTTAAGTCATTCATAAACAACAATGGATACAGGATATCATCTTATTCTCACTAAGTATGTTTATTATCCCCATTCTACAGGAAAAAATAGACATGTAAAAATTAAAGGACTTACTTAAAATCTATATGGCAAGTGATACTTTTAAGATAATTTGGAGGTGGGGTGGGGTAGGGGAGAAATCCTGAGGGAACTTTTCTTATTTATCCTATTTATTTTTGAATTATAATTGGCATAGAATATTGCATCAGTTTGATCACCATTCAACTAACATATCTCCAACATTTCCCATAATTATGATTTCTTTTTTGTGATGAGAACATTTAATATCTAGTTTCTTAGCAACTTTGAAGTATATAATATAGTGTGGGGAGTATCACTCCATGAGATATATTATTGTCATGAGAAAGAAGGATATCTTGCCATTTGCAGCAAAAGAGATGGAGTTTGGGAGCATTATGCTGAGATGTCAAACAAAGAAAGACAAATATTGCATGATATTATCCAACCATCCATCCATCCATCCATCCATTATGCCACTTACCTGTAGAACTGAAAGGGCCTCTTTGTGTTCACTCTTTTCTTGTCCATTCCTCTCACAGAGTGTAAAATTTAAAGATGGAAGCCTCCAGTAAAGGCACCAGACCAATGATAGTTCCAGAAGAGTTACTTTGTGATTCGTATACCATAGACCAGTTTGTCAGGCAGAAAAGTTGTACTACTGTGTATCAGTTCTGCTTGAGGAATGGGTATTTTCTAGACAAAGCAACACTTGAGAAACAAAGATTGTGAAATAACATTTTACCTCATTAGAAAGGTTTAAAGGAAGGCAGTATGTAGGGAGTGGTAACTAAGAGTTCATCAAGTGAAAGAAGTTCTTCCTTGGTGCTTTCTGAGATGGCCGACGTCTATTAATATCTGCATGTCCTAGCTGCTCCCCTTCCCTCTAGAAGGATTCTCTTCTCAGCTCCATTAGGCCAGCCTTCCCTGTCTGCTCTTGTTATTGCTGGAAACCAAGATTAAGTAAGTACTGAGACACCAGTGATATGATACTGTGTTTTATCCCAGAACCTCCAACCACTCATCCTTCACACCTCATTAATTAGAAGCTAATTGCAAAAGCTACTTAAAAGTAGTTTTTGTGTTGCTCTCTGCCCTACCAGCCTGATCTTTGTATGAAAATCCCAGTGACATCAAAGCCTCAGAGAAATTGGCCTAATATTTGCAATGTTAAAGTAACAGATTTTAGCCTCCCAAGGAAAAAAGTGCAGAAGCGTAAGTTTCCATAGCAGGCCTAGTTATCTACTCAACATGGTATTCAGCAGACAAAAATACAACATGACAAATGATCTCTCCTGCCCCGATTTGTATTGTGATAGTTACCTATTAATCCATTATCCAGAAAAGAGTTGTGTGATTTCAAAACATGAAAAGGTGTTACTCTAAAGCATCTCCTAAGAGAACTGCTTTTAAAGAATGTTTGCTATTACAATAATAAATTATTCCACTCTGGACATTAGTTTCATGAAGACATTCATATTTAATAAATCAACTGCTTCTGCCCAATTTTATTCAAAAATGATTATTTTCCTTCCTTTAAAAGGAGGCATTTTCATTTCTTGTGATTCAGACAGCACTGAGAATATTTACAGAAATTGTCTCAGAGTTCACCTTGAATAAGTAATTTATTAACAAAATCACCAGAGAATAAGAGTTGAAAGAAACTCAAGTACAGGATATAAATTTTGGATTTTTTTTTAACGATTTAAAATACATTATTTTCTATGGCAAATCACCTACTCTACACTCAGATAAATTACAAAGAAAATGTTGATATACAACTTGTTTGAACTGTGGGGATTGCCTGTTACATTATAAGTCATGTTATTGAATGCCATTAAAAAGAGTTTATAGATCATATTAAATTTGGGGCCATGGAACTATAGAGGTCTGGAAAAAAAAATTCCCTATTTCTCTGAGGTTTTCTGTGGGTGGTCAAGCTAACTAATTAATGTCCAACAAAATTATTAAGAGAAAAAACTACTTTAATGATAGATGTATGGAGAGTTTATATGGTTGTATGTGATAAGATGAATGGGAGAGATCAAATATGTATATTTTGTGCTGAAGTATGGAAAGGAGGCCTGGGGCATTGAGGACAGAACAGGGGGTCTTCACATGAGGGTCCTGCCTCCAGCCTTTGTCCTACCTTCAAATAGGTTTCTCTGATTAAATATATATATATATATATATATATATATATATATATATGATTGCTCCTGGAGATAAGACTATATTAAGTATCTATGGTTATGGGTCTCAATTCATTAGCCTTTGGTTCTACATACCAAGGTGATACATATGGGGAGAAGCCAGCTCTGGACATCTTGGAAAAGGCCTATCTGAACAATTGTGGGGAGGTACCAATCCTACAGAACAAAAGGAACATCTCCTACACTAGTGATAATATTCAACTGAAAGTATCTCGTCTGACCAAAGATCAATATGACTCTACTTACTCTTAAGGCAGATGCTGTATGCACCCAGAAATATAGAAAGTGCAGCTAGGAAGGCTTCGTCTTTTCTAGGGCAGCCTAGTCCAGGTCTAATGGGACTTTAATGATCGGTTTACAAAAGAAGGGAGTAAACACAAAGAGGGCCCTTCAGTTCTACAGATAAGTAGCATAATGAATGGATGGCTAGAGGGATGGATGGATGGAGGGATGGATGCATGCATGGATGGAAGAATGGATGCATGGATGGCTGGATGGATGACTGGATGGATGACTGGAGAGAAGGATGATTGGATAGAGGAATGAATGGATGGATGGATGGATAATATCATGCAATATAGGAAGCAAGAAAAGACCAATTCATGAAGACTGCTTCCTCCTCTTATCCTAAAGAATGTTCACCAGCCACAATGACTGTGTCCCCAAGCTGTTCATCTTGACTTTGGTAGTTAAAATGGTAAGTGAGAGTGAGCCTCCTGCTCACTCAGGGCAGCAGCCATATTGGAGTATGGGAAGCCCAGTCTGGTTGGGGGCTCTGTTGTGGAAGACACCTCCATCTATCAGCAGAGAAGACTGGGTGTTGGGGGTCCAGTTGAGACTGTAGTACCCTTCTCCTGGCTTACAACATATTGTGGTGTCCTGAGTGACACCACCCAGGCGGAGTCCAGTCCATATATATGAGGTAAATGAAGTCTGGCAACAAAATGGCAAACCCTTCCGAGCACACCTCACTCTGCATTGGCAAGATTTATTGCCACGTACTAGCTAATGACTGAACGGTTTGCTGGAACTGGGTTATTGGCTCAGGGCAGATCTGGCAAATTGAAGGTCTGCCATGGAGCAATCCTAAGAGAAAGAACAGGGAAGGATAGCCCCACATGTATGGATTTTTCATTTGGGATTATTTAGTTTCTTAATGGAGCCTGTGTAAGTCTCTGGAGATCTTTATAAGTAGAATGGATACACAGTCAGAAGTCAGTGAGAGGACATCAATCATTTCTGGAGAGGCTTTGCATCCTAATATTGTGCTTTCAAGTTTTCCAAGTACTTTCCATCACTTTACTTTGAAATGTGAAAATCCTTATGTGTCATGTTTCTAAAAGCATGAATCCTAGAGTAGACACTTACTGGTAAGTTCCTTCCTTTTTTTTTGAAACTACTAAAGACTCAAGTAAAAAAAAAAGTCTATTTTAAAATAGTTGTGTCCTGCTTCATATCTTTTTTCATTTCCAATTAGAAAATGGTATCAGAAATCTCCAGAAGAACCTTCAAAAATAATAGACCCTCCCCCACGAGAGGTACAAATTCCAGTATTGTTGGGATCATTCAATAGCTAAATTATCCCTCCATTGAAGCCTTGCACATTCTTACCTCTTCTTACCTCTGCAAAATTAGAAATGTCTGTTGTTTGTGGCGCATGTCCGCAAACATGTCCCTCTTATAGTCACAATTCCTAAGTTTTAAATCAACAAGTTGTCAAGATTCAGCTGCACTTACTCCATTAAGATACTTGGTCAGCAGTTGGGGTAAATTGCTTCTAAGAGAGAAGAGGGCTTAGAAGTTTCTGTTTGAAAATCAAATCCCCACCCCCCCACCCCCGGCTACCATTAATGGTTGATGATAAAAGCAGAGTGATTGTGTTTTGCTTTTCATTTGGTTTCGTGGCAGAGCAGGAAGTAGAACCATTGCAGGATAAAACTGTTACAATAAATCCTGCATCGCCAAGTGTATTGTGAAAATGGTAACACCTCTGAAGATTTGAGTGTATTATTCATTCACCCTTGCCATGTGTCAGTGATTCTAAGACAATGTTTCTTTCCAGAGACATAAAAGATGAGCTTCAGAGAGACTGTCCATGCTCCCACCAAAAGTTATGTATGTGCATTAGTGAGCGGGGCATGGTATACTTTTCACCAGCTTCAGAAAGATGTACGTGATTCAATCATTGTTAAGACTCCTATTTTCAGTAACGTCTTCTGCCCTCGCAGCCCTCCCTCTCAGAAATGGGGCAGATGCAAGTCTAGTTCTCCCAGTGCACGGAATTCCTTCACCCGCCTGGGGCAGACAGGCTGCCTGTCTCCCCAGCATGCTGACTTCTAGAGTAGCTTGTCCTTTAATTGCTTACACTCTCTTCTACTTTAGCTCCAAAGTCCTGGGCATGCTCACAGTTACTCAAGAGAAGTGGAACTTCCCAAGTGAATCCTTTCAGCAGCTCCTCTAGAGCCCTTCCTCCTGACTCTTGTGACAGAATGAAAGTCAGACAGCAGCATCATGCCTTAGAAATGTGTGATCCCCAGTTGTTTGTTTCATTAACATTTAGTTGAATCTTCCTGTGATCATAGAGTAATAGCCATTTATCACCTACTACAAAAAAGGCTGCTATAGAGAGAAAAGGTCAAAATAATATACCTGTTACCCATTATGCAGAAATAATGACTTTTAAGCTTTTTTACTATATCCTTCCATAGAATGATACTATGTGTTCACTTATATAATTTATTAATTTATTACATATAATCACACACGTTAAGGTAAAAACATAGATGATGATAATGATTATGCTTTAAGCAGAACATAAACTATCCAGGAAGTCTGCAAAGGGATTTATCCTTAGCATGGAAGATTATCAGAACAGAAAATCAGCCTCTTGTTGTCAATAAGTCATTTGATTATTTCTTGAAGACATGCACACCTTTATCCAATATAGTCTCTCTTTAAAGGAAAACTATGTCTGAGTAGGATCCATAAGAACATTTTCTCTCTAATTCATTTACTTATATTGATGCCATATCCTATTCAGAATAAGAGCTGATTTTTATTGGACATTTACTGTATTCTAAGCAATTCACAGGCTTTAGTCTATACAAAAATCTATGCTATGGGTACTGCTTTTCTCCTCATTCAGAGATGAAGCCACTTGGCTGGAGAAGCTAGCTGATTCAGGGTCCTAAAGTGGCTGAATGAAATAAGCCCAGCTCTCTCTAACTTGGAAGTCTATGTGCTCATCTACACAGCGGTTCTCAGCTGTGGTCCCTGGACCAGAAGCATTAGCATCGCCCAGATATTGGCTGGGAGGACAGATGATCCAGCCCCATTCTAAACCTTATGAATCTGAATGCTGGGGGTGGGGTCAGCAATCTGTTTCTTAAGCTTTTCTGACTGCTTCTGAAATGCACGTCAATATTTGAGGGTCACTGCTCCCTAAGAGATGGCCTCTAAATTTTAAAAGGTAACTGACATTCTAATTTTTTTAAAAATAGATGTTTTTTAGGAAAATCATGTTACTCTCTCACTAAAGTATTAAGTAAGTATTTTATTGTCTCAGCATCAAGAATTTTATGTGGGGAATTCCTTGAGTATTTTATACATTCGTTATTAATAATTCAAGCCTAAGATCAAGACACTGATAACTTTTGGTACAATGAAGACCCAAGAGTGAGGATAGTACCCTATGCTTGCTTTCTTCATGAATGATGGGTTGAATTCAGAGTCAGCTGAGCAGATGACTCTATACTGATGCTGTTTTACAAAGCAGTCTCACTGATTGTGAATAAGAAAATGAAACTAGTTAAAACCCAGGTCTAATCTGTAAACATTTTTCAAATTAGGTGGATTATGTATTGGAAACTGTAATACCCCACAGTTTTAGTTCTATTAACCATGTCATATTTGTTCCCCAAGGTCTGCTGTCCTGGTCCTCGCTCCTCCTGTTTGGTTTGGTTCTATTTTGTTTTGTTTTCTTTTCCTCTGTATGTGGCTGCTGATGGAGAAACCCATACATTTAGAACATCATTTACATATTTCTGAAGTTCAAAGCATCTTGGTAGTAAATGTATTTGATTTTTAAGAACTTAGGTGTGATTAGGTATAATTTAATATAGATATAGCCAGGCTTGGTGTCCCTGGGTAGCCAAAATGCAATTTTTTTAATTAGTATTTGAAAGGGAAGACCTCCTCTAGACTTCCTAATCGTATTTTCACTGTATTTTTATTCCTTTCCAGATCTGACAGTCTTAAAATTTAATTACTGTTAGCAAGACCTTTATGGGAAGAATAGAAATATTCTCGTAATAGTGTTAGCATATTAAATGTAATTTTCAGGTAGTACTCCTAGGATTCCAGCAGTCCTCAATAGAGCCAATTTAGCTACCTTTTTTCTGCCTGGATAGTCCACATACGTTCAACTCACAAATGTATCCTTTCTCTGACTCCTCTGATAGTGTCAGAATTTCATGGTCCTAGTGTCTAAGAGGGCTTTTTTGTTGGTGATAAGACCATCAAATCTGATAGACGTTTTACTGCTGTTCATATGAATATTATCAAGAAAACTAATTGTAGTCCTTCTAAACTGATGGCAGATTTAGTTGATGGTTAATTATTTTTGTTGTTTATATATTTATAGAAAAGCATAGGCAGGAATGAAGGCGAGCAGGCAGTCAAGGAGAGGAGGAAGAAACACCTTATATTTATTTGTATTTACTTGGTCACAGTAGTGATTTCACTCACAGCTCAACCTGGGATGGGAACCCAGGTCCTTGGGATGCATGTGGAATGTGCTCCTTCAGAGGCAGCTGACCTAGCCGCTACTCCACCAGGGCGTACCTCTTTATTTTTAACCATTTCATTGTTGAGAATTCAAAATAGGAAGATTTTGAAAAAGAAAATCCAACTGAAATATGAAAACATAAAGGAAAAGTGTACATTTTTTGGTATAAGGATGAAGGACAGATAACTCAGGAATAAAAAGGAGTGTTTAAAAATGGAGTTGAGGGTTCATCCTGGTGGCTCGGGTTTTAAGTCCGTGCCTGGGGTGCAGTTCACATACAGCCTAAGGACCTAAAATGAGCAACAAAATAAATTAAATGCTTCTTCCTCCTCTCTCTTTCTCCCTGCCTGCACCAGCCTTCCTTTCTCTTTAAAAAAGAACAAAATGTTGTTGTGATGTAATATTGAAAGAAATATGTAAAGGGATGTCAGATCTGAAAATCAGAAGAAAGGCCTGAGTTTCCTCCGGGCCAATGTTGGCAAGGTGACTAGAATCTCAAGGCAGCTCCCTCACTTGCGAGCTCACTTCTGCTAAGAGCAGCTGATTCCGACAGGATTTGAGTCCTCTCAGGCAAATCACAGCACTTGTGACAGGAGAGGGCTGGCACCTGCAGCCTTTTACTCACCAAGAGAGGTTATTTGTCAGCCCGCAGGCTTCCTAATGACTTGGAATTAACATATCTCTGTTTGTGTTTGATTTTCATTGAGACACTATTCCCTAAATCAGAAACAGCTTAAGAATCTAAACAAGATGTCTTTCACCTTTTAATTGTCTTGAATCGTATATCCTCTCTTTTTTGGGTAACAAATGTAGTGAATTCTGTTATAACTAGTGAGAGCTCTTTGCCTCCAGTTGCTGGGGTATTAATTCCACTTTTAAAAAGTGACTCCCAGAGTGGATGTTTGCAGAACTCCGTGCACAGATGTGTGCCTGGCTCTTACCATTTGGGAAGATTTCATTTCAATCACCGGCTAAAAGTGAGGGTCAGCGGAAAACGTGATGCCTGCCCTTTAGAAATAGATCGCTTTCTTATTTCATTGTTTTAAAAACATGATAATAAGAAATTCACAGGAGCCCAATTTCATTTTTGCATTTGGCTTCCTGATAGATAAAAAGACAGACAACCCTGTAGGTTTTATTGTAGGCTTAGTTAGTGAATTTCCAATTCCCATTGCATTTATGCTTATTATTTAAATTAATAGACGTGTCTGCTGTTCTTACAAGCAAGATGGTTTTCTGCACTTTGCCCAGGTGAGCTTTGTCCATCTACCTTTATTTCTGTCTTTACCTTCTGTTATCTTCCTACCTATGCATCATCACGTGTGCTTATTTCATTTATATATGCTGATATTTCTCTCCAATCGAGACAATACTTCTTGGAGAGGATTGGAACTTCATGCTAGCACAAGATATTACTTGAAAAATCAAAACACAACATCTTAATGTTAATAATTTCTGACGGAGAATGGAAGAGGAGCTCATGGCTAGTAATGTCCACATGCTTCCTGCCTTCTGCTTGGGTCTGACTCCCTCAGTGTTGTTATAATCTCTACTTTTCCTTCCAGCGCAGTTTAGAGCTCACCCTTCTGTGTGGGCTTTTTTGGGGGTTTTTTGGTTATTCTAGTCTACCAGGTAGAGTGCGTATACTCAAATGAATTATCTTTATTCTCAAATATTTTATAACTTTGCCTAAGATGATGAAACTTCTTATCTATATCATTTATCTAAAGAATCACTAAACTGACTTTGTATCTGAAATTTCTAAACACTACTGGCTCCCTAACTAGATTATAAGTACTTTTGAGTTTATGCACGAATAACTTTATTTTGAGGTTTATCATCAGTGTGGTGCCCTATAAATACTTATAGTTGTAACTACATGATTACATGATGATGTTAAGCTGGACAGACTATTTTTGTGAACCTGAAGATAGAGTTAATAAAGACACAATGACATTCATAAGAAGTGCTCAGTATGTGCTTGTACTGAAACTATAGAAAATCAAGTGACTTTCCCACGGCAATGTAATCCAATAGATCTTTCCGAGATTATGGAAATAGTCTGTGTCTTTACTCTCCAATATGGTAGTCACTAGCCCAATGGCTCTTGAGTACTTGCAATGTGACTAGTGTTACCAGAGAAATGAATTTTTTATATTAAGTGGAAGTTTAAATAGCACAGGTGGATAATGGATACTGGAGAGCATGAAGACATTTTTAGATCGATAGATGATTTCCCAGATTTCTGAGGACTTACCTAGTGAAGGATTAGGTCACTTTCCATTTTCCTATCTTCTTCCTCAATAGTAAATTCCTAATGGTTGAGCAGTGCTATCCAAACAATGTTCTGTTATTATAAGCAGGCAATGAACTTACTAACCCAGCACAAGTTACCAACAGAAATTGAGAGTTAGCATTTAGAAACGTCTCTGGTCACTTTGCACTAAGGTAACACCCAAGTGTAGAATCGGGGGACTCATCTTACTAAACAGGCATCGATGACTTGGGGTGTTTTCAAACCTGCCCCGTGAGTGCCATCTGGCCTGAAACCGGGCAGGAGCGGTAGGACCACATATTGCTTCATGAATGTTGGGAAAATTTGAAAAAGGTATTCTTTCAGAATAGCTACAGATAGTTTTAGAAGCCAGGGAGAGAGAACGGGGACCCACAAGTCAGGACTTTACCTGTTCACAGTAAACTGACTCATTTGTATTGACTACACCTCTAAGAATGATAAGGCTTAAACAGAAGCACCCTTAGAAATAATAGGCTCCAGCTCCCTCAACTGACATGAAAAATTCAAGTCCTTGGAACAGCGCGACATACTTCAACTACTTACACCAGAGGTCGTTCCCAGGCACGTTCTTCGGCCACTGTGCCAAACGGATGTGGCCAAGAGAGATCTTACGGTTCTACACACAACAAACGAAAGTCTGAAAATATTGTTCCGAAAGTTCATAAAATCCACCATGAAGTCAGCTTGTGCCTCTATCAGCTCAGGTTTTCTTCCTCTGTCACCACAGTGAATTTAAAAACCAGTGCAAACAAGGTACATCTGTCTCGGTGCATCTGGAAAAATGAATCAGATGAAACCAGCCCTTCTACTCAAATTTTAGATTTTGAGCAAACGGTTGATCTGTTTTCTTGCTTTTGCTGATCCAAAAAAGGATGATTCACATTTCTATTCCCTTCAACTTTGATTTGTTCTGAGGTATGGCGAATGGGAATGGCATGCAGTGACTTAGGACCTTTGAAGAAAAGAGTCCAGAAGAATCCAACGAAGCTGTGTGTCTTATATTGAGCAGGGCAGTTGTTTGATTGAGTGTAGTGGTGATGTTGGTGACCCCAGCTGTGTCCTCTTCCTGGCTGGTGCTTCCAGATCCTCAGCCGCACCTTTCTCCCAAAGACTGTACTTAGTCATAGGAGCCACCTACTTGAGAAGTGACAATTTTCTCCCTTCCTGCTCCTGTAGGAGGCGAAGCAATTTACTTCCAAGAATGGACTGAAAGGTAGTTACATATCCACACATTCTCTTGTGTGTTTGGATGTGGCAGTAGACAAATGAAGGTCCCTTTGTCTCAAGGTGAAATTTACCCCATAGCGTAAGTCATGCTCCAGAGCTCCTGTGCGATCAGGCTGAAACCAGATCTATGCTAGTTCCATCTTTCCCTTTATCCTTCGTCTCAGTCCTTTACAGATTCCTCCCAAGAGCATAGCCTCAATAAATCACTCACACAGAAATTCTCATCTCAGGCTCTGCTTCTCAGGAATTTGCCCAATGGAAGAGTGTAAACGACGTATCTTTAAATAGCTATCTTCTATGACATTGAACATTTTGTGCTATGGTTTGATTTGAATTCAGAATGTTTCATGATCATGTTCATGAAAAAACTCGTGAATTTTAAAAAGAATTTATTGAGGGAACATTGCATCATAACATTATATAGGTTTAAGGTTTGTATCAATGTAAATTAACATCTGTATATATATTTAGATACAGTTAAAAATATTGAAAAGTCTTCATCTCCTGAGTTTGGACCCATTATTATGTTTTATCACTGATTTCAGAGCAGAACTTCTGTTTTATTATAGTACATGTAGAATTGCTGAGCATGTGTTAATTGCTATTTCTTATCTGATGAGTTCATTGTAAAAGTTTCTCTGCAAGAATGAAACAACATATCTTGAGTCCTTGACTATTTTCTTATGCAAATAAAAAACACCCTATATTTACAGATCTATGAATATTTTTACTGTTTTATTTAGTGTGAGAATTAATCATTCCAAAGTTTGTCCTTTTAGAGGGAGTAAGAAAACTTGCTTTATTAATTTGTGAGACATAAAAAATTGTTTAGAATAACAAGTGGGAAAATATAATTTCAATTTTATATTCAAATCATGTCAGCAGCATAGGAAGTGGAATTTATTAGGGAAAATGCTGTAGCTATTTGCAGAATTTTCCAGTGCTGAAACATGAGAAAAATCTTGCTGCTTACTACTATAGGCCAGTTTAACTTGGCTTTCAAAGATTCATTCACCAACCTAAGCCTTTTTATTCCCTTAATCTTTATGGACTTTATGTCAGATATGCACCAAGGTTCATGTAAAAATAGCATACTCTTCTTTTTTTCTCCACATCATTCCACAGTCTCTTGTGTTTGTTAATAAATTTAGTTGTCAGTCACCCCCTTTGGTAGCTATTTCCATTTGAGATTTAAGAATGGCGGTAGAGTCTAAAATTACAATAGCTGTCTTCAGCAATGTTTTATTGCTCTTTATTTTATTCGGTCATGTAGCAACGACTCTTACCAATCATTCAAGAAATAGCTAAGTAGGGATGTGTTCTTTTTCTTCCTAAAACCATAATAGTGGTAGAGAATCCTTTTGTAGTTTTCAGAATTCTCAGAACAATGTTTCTGTAGAAGGTTTCACTTTGGGTAATGACTCCTAACCTGGAAATGTTCCCTGGTGTTAAACAAAAAGAGAATCATTGGTAACTTTCATTCAGTCCTGATTGGGACCCATGGTCTGCTCACATTGAACTGGAACAAGATCTTCCCACAAAGAAAGCATAAAATATACATTTCTGTGCATGATTAAACAAATATTTATTGTTCACCCATGGGATTTAAAAATGCAGTCCCTACATTCAAAGCAATCAAATCCTAAAAGAGAAGACAGACAGAGAAACAAGTAATCCTAGTACAACGTGATTAGGACCAGATGTTTGGACAAGAATTTGGAAACAGAGAGGTGGGGACAACGCGCCCATCTGCTGTCTGGAAGAGACATGGGGAGAGGTCAGGGAAGACTGAATTCATGTAGTTTGTAAATTTTAATGAAAAGGGGCGCTTTAAAGATATGAAACGTACATTATTTAATTCTCTTTTCTATCAGTACTTAGGTAGTTCTTTTTGATCTAGGATCTTCCTTGCTACAGGATTTTATTTTCTCTTAAAACTACTTTCCATCCTTATCCATTCACTTAGGAAGGATTAGGTGTGTCTAAAAGTGACAGAAAACTCCAAATAACAATGGTTTGTAAAAGATGGAACAGATTTTTCCAGCTGGTGGGTTGTAAAATATGCTGTTGATCAAAATCTGTAAAACTGAATTTACTTTCAGCATCTCCTCCCTGCCATATGGCACCAGCATGAGTTTATTTAAATAGTTCCCCCGTTTCTGTGACCTGATGGTAGCCCCCATTCTCATGGTCATACTCCAGAGATTTTCAGATGGGCCTTTGGAAATTTGTACTTAGCTTTGGGAAATCCCATTCCTACTGAGGGTAGAGATCTCTGTCTCAGAGATTAATTTGTGTTGTGTAGTTTTAGCAAGCAGCCACACTAGCTTGGGTTGAGATTCCAGATATTGGTTGTGTCCCTAAGGAAATAATTTTGTGTGCCTTTGACTAAACTTGACCCACATTCATGAGAAAATGCAGATTTAATCGACAATGTTTCTGTGTTGGTGTTGAAGATGTTAGAAGATAATAGAAAGAACTTTTACACAAAAGAAGGATTTGTACAAAACTTTAAGTTCTGGGATATACATACATGTCAATAGTAAATGCCATTGCAGAACCCAAATTTGTACTCAGGACAATATTAAGTTTGGTGATCTCCTGATCACCAAACAGTATGTTATGTAAAACATAGTTGATGTGAAGGATTGACTGAATTAATCTGCTACTGAATATTTGCTGTTTTTTAGATATGTGAGGAAATCATATCATGTGCCTAAAATATAACACTGAACTTATTAAATTCCTAGTTTAATTACTAGCAAAGACATTTATAGCCCCTGAACATTATAAATTAACTATATAATTGTTAAACATCATGTTGTGTGTGTGTATGTGAGAGAGAGAGAGGTTTTTATTCAAAGATATATTTATATTACTAACAAGGAAAATCATCATTCTTAGGTGCTCGGGACTGGTTAGAAATACAGACAGTGCCTAGTTCTTTGCCTCATGAGCTAGATTATCAATCAGTTTGGGGACTTAAGATGAAATTAAGATGAATTAAGATGAAAAATCTCCTGAAATCACATGCCTGTTTTTCCATATGAGGGTGAAAAAACAAGCTGAAAAGAGCTAACTGGTCATTTGGATCATTTATTTGGAATTTTGAGAGCAAGTGAACTGCTCATTTTATGTTTATTTTTATTTTTTCCTTTTACTAGAGAATTATCAGAAGACATGGTCTATTTTTTTTTTCAAACTCTGGAG
The DNA here is from genome assembly GCA_004363575.1 of Solenodon paradoxus. Taxonomy (NCBI): domain Eukaryota; kingdom Metazoa; phylum Chordata; class Mammalia; order Eulipotyphla; family Solenodontidae; genus Solenodon; species Solenodon paradoxus. The sequence goes on along the minus strand of RJWH01000780.1, from coordinate 350,986 downwards.
CTTTCCATTTTGGAATTTTGCTGGCCTCCTCTGATTCCCAGGTTCTGAGTGATCTCAGCTGTCTGACTTTATTTCAGTGACTCCCAGCTAATCCTAAATGTATATCTTCAAGGGGCTATGAAAATGCATAATTATTGAGGATGTGGGTGCTATTTCTCTCTGTACATGTTTTGACAGTATTTGGGGTGTTATTCAATGCATGAAGGTAGGCTTCACATAAGTAACCAAAAAAGTTCTTCGAGCTTTATTGTCACTAAGGTTCTAGCCTTGTAATAAAACAATAGCCCAGAATAAATGTACACAAACTGAAAGATGGCAAAGCAAGAAATGATTCCAGAGGCCAAAATTCATTCACTTTGCATGATGGGTTCATTAGGTTTTCATAAAAATTCATTTTTAATATAAAGAATAGATTCAAATTTACTGTAGCACTTTCCTCTAGTGGCATATAATGACATTTGTGGCAAAAATAATGATCACAGTAAGTGGAGAACGAGCAGAGAAATTAAATGTGTAGTTTTAATTTTGTTAAAGAACTCTTCAATGTGATTTTACTAAAACTAGATGAATGTGGTCATGAGAGTGGGGAATGCTGCTAATTTGCATCTCTGTGCAAACTAAGGGATGTATTTAATAATCATCCCCAAATACTCAAGCAACACTAAAAACGCTTCTTGCCTTTTGTCATTACTGCATGTATACTTTTTTAAAGTGGGGCAAGATTAATTTCTTAGACAAGTATCTCTGTTTATTGGGATAAATAAATACAGCCTAAAAAATGGTTTATTCATTTAAACAACATTGCCTGTCTTCAAGTAAGAGGAAAACCAAAACAATAGTGATGGGCTACAAATGCAATCTATTTTTTGTAAACAAAGCCCAGCAGCTAACAGTCTACGACTGATGTGGTAGCTCCATACTCAATAAGAACCAGGACTGATTATCTTCTGCCATCTTCAGCCTGTACCTACCTAAAGTGCCCAACAGATTGATTATGTTCAGTCATGACATCTCTTTCAACTAGAAGGAAAAAAAAACTTAAAGAAGGTAGGTGACCCCTATCTTTAAATGCTTCTCAAAAGTGGCCCATCTGTTTTCTGCTTACATTATCTCTCAAATGCAGAGGGCCATGGAAGACTGCAAGGGATCCTCGGATATGTAATCTTTATTCTCAGTTGCCACATGCACAATAGAAAGTTGGGAGTTCAATGACTGCAGAAGAATGGATTGATAATAAGGGACAGCCCACAGTTTGTGTCACAGTTATTAGTTATCTAAAAGGGCACTAATTGTAATTTCCCATTTTAAATGCAAATAATTGGGTGGTGTTCATCTGATTAAAAGAATAGTAATTCTATTATAATGTAATTATATTAATTATAATATTATTAATTAATATTTTATTATTATATTAATTATAATAATATTATTCCCAGAGAAACACAGGTCCTTGTAAATGCTGAATTGATCCATTAATAAACCCATTATGTTTTTATGAAGAAAATATTTAAATATTGTGATCTATTCAAATCCCAATATTCTTTGTTTTTTTTATTTAGAGTTTCTAATATCATTCATTTAGTTTTGCCATCCTGAGAGGTTCAGTTTCAGAATTAAACACATAAAAAGGCCTATGACTTGTAAAGTTACTCCGTTCACATATTCATTCTTTTATTTAGCATTTAATAAATTCTAATAAGGTTCAAACATTTTCCTATACATTAAACTCAATGATATTGCAGAGCTCATCACCAACTATATTTTCAAGGCCAGTGAAGGCTCTGGTAAAAAATAAGGCTTGTATTATCATTTCATTGAAATATCTGTTTTGAATAAAGGTAAAATAGGGTCAGTGCAAACCTTAGGGTGAATATGTAGAAGAAACAAAGAAAAAAATGGAAAAGAGTAAGAGAGCTGTGGATAACTTTAGAATAAGAAAATTCAGATATATATAAAAATATGACAGATATCAGGAAAATGAAGACTGCATATTATAAATATCTATTAGCTACTTATTTAGATAATATAATTTTGTATATTATTTTTATTATAATATTATAATCTCATCATTATAGATACATAGTAGAGTATTAAGAATAAAAATATATTTTTCACTATTCCATCATCCAAGGAAAAATCACTGAGCACTAATATTTTAGTGTGCATTATTTTATATTTTATGTGTATTTGCAATTAGAGTACCTTTTAATTGTGTTAATATTTTACACTGTTTTGCAAATTACATTTTTCAATTAATATGAGAGACATACTTGAAATATGATAAATTTTCTTGTAAAGCATGACTCTGATGATTGTATAGTATTTCTGTCGTGTGTCCATTTGCCTAACTAGTCCAACATTAAAATCTGTATGTCATTGTGTTTAGAAGGCATTCACAGTAGCAGAATGTCCTGTACTCCAATTCTGATAATATCTTTGAATAATTTTAGATCACATTTATCCTTGCATTTCTTCATTTGAGAAGTAAGACTATCTTTCTATCTACCTCAGGATTATAAAGGTCAAAATCTGTGCCTAATGCATAGTAAGGACGTGATGCCTAGTAAGTTTTGCTGTTTCTAATTTTATAATGTCATAAACGTGTTGATCCAATATAAAAATTATAACATATAAATTGGATAACATATACATTTTCTTTTTGTTCAATAATTATGTGTTTATATATATATGTGTGTGTATATATATATATATATATATATATAATATATATGCATTCACTACCTTATTCAAGAAATTTAAGAGACATTTGCCAGGCATGCTTGTTTTATAATGAGCCTCTTTTTTGTGTGCCTACTAAGAACCAGTTATAATAATTTTGCCTAAAAATTTAAATTTAGCTGCAATTATTGTGTTAACTGCTCCAGTAAATGTTATTTAAAATACCCTGTAAAGATTATATGAGATGATGTTGAGAAAATGTAGAAGTGATTTTAAATTTGACTAGTAGAATGAAAATACTTTTTCCATTGGGATTTCCCAATATTCAAATTTTTGTTTTGATCATTCAGATAGAATAAGTGTCACTTTCCTATGTGTAGGGGTAAAAAGCAGTGGAGAAAAAGTGTCACATTCATACAGCTATTTCTGTACAACCATATCCCTTCGACACTTACCCACTGTACAGCTCTTTTTTGTCTGTCTAATTGTCTGTTGGAAATCTCTTTCAAGGCCTCAAAGATAGTATACTTGTTTTCTGTAAAATATATATAACTGAGAATAAGTGTATTTATACAATAAGAAAATAAGTGTATTTATATTGAATGTAATATATGTATTGTACATGATGTATATAATATGTATACATTGTTTATACATTATAATATAATATTACAGGTATTGTGTACAAATACAATGTTTGTCTTTTTTCAGATTTATTTCACTTAGTATAATGCCAGCAAGTTTCATCCATGTTTCAAATGGTAGGATGAATAAAATTCTATTATAGGAATATACCACATTTTTTTTTTGTCCATCGATGAATACTTATCCTTTATATTGGTGAACACTTAGAATGATTTCACATTTCTGACATTGAACAAAAAAAGCGTTCTCTTTTCTCCATATCCTCACTAGCATCAATCTCTTGTCTTTTTTAAATCATAATGATCAGTTATTTTAATCTCATAGCAGCACTGTAAGGTAAATATGGTTTTTACATTTTGTACAGTAAGAAACTGAGGTCCTGTTTATAGCCTTAGAAAAATGTCATCTATTCTGGACATGTGAAATTACGTGAGTGTGTCATAATTTCTCTTACTTGGGCTAGGAAAATGAAAAAATTCATGTGCTGTATTCTGCAGCCCTAATTCCCTGACAAATGTCCTTCAGTGTAGTCCCTGTTCAGACATCCGTGGTTGTTATTATCTTTTTAACCATTGGTTTTGTTAACTAAATTTTACATTTCTTGTGTGCCAGGATTGTTTTATTGATTACTGCTTTGCCAGCACCTAAAGTGCTTATGGTTCATCACAAGTGTTCTCTAACAATTAAATAATCAACGAAACAAACTATTCTGAAAGCCACCACTGCTTCCCTGGTGCTAACGAGTAGAATCAGGTATAGAACCTCAGAAAACTAACCTCTGGAGCAAGGATAATAAAACACATCTGTCCTAGACTCAACTCTATTCGTTTGATAATGGCTTTCTAGATTGAATGACTGATATTTCTTTAGTCTATATTTTATGAGGAGGCATTTGAAGAAGAATCAACAACTCAATCAAGCTTTCATGTATATATTTGGTGCCACTCCTAACCAAACTAAATAGATTTTAGAATGTAAACAAAGAGGATCAGTTTTCCACAGAACTTATATATTATGAGTAAACACATACTAAGGAAAAAGAAAGGGATAGATAAATATAAAACACATAGTTGAAAGACACACACACATAGACACAAGCATGAAATGACCATTCATCTCATGGAAATGGAAATGTTCATCTTGAAACATCACAGAAAATGTGCTTGACACTGTCATTGACAAAATATGACCATTGGTTGTTCACTGAATTTTAGAGCTATTTCATGAAGAACAAAGCCGAATTATGTTATTTGGGTTCAAAAGTGTAACCTAATGATATTGAAAGAAAAGTAATGCCTGCCTCTTTTTAGACTTAGGTTTCTATATGCACTTATCTTCATGTATCATGATATTTGATATTTCCACAGGAGCACAGAAGGAAAGTGCAATTTGTTGATGGAACATTGTGACTTGCAAAACCTACGTCTGTGTGAATCAGGCCAAGCCTTTAGGGATACATCTGAGATAATATTTCATAAGGATAGAATATAGAATTGGGGGGAAAACATAGTATTTAAAATTATGTGTAATGTTTAAGGAGGCAGTACTTTCATATCTTTTTTAGGGGAGCTGTGGCACATTTCACCCGAATCTTGTTAGTATGCATGCCATAAATATATGCCAACTCTTATTACTTACAATGTTTTTAAAGCTCATTTATATCATTGATTTTTATTTTCCGTCCTTAGTAAAATCAGAGTGGACATACTAAGACAGAGATGAAGACAGTTAAGAGCATTTTATCTAAGCACTCTTACAATCTCAGTACAGTACAGTGGAAAGTCCTGGACTAAATAGTTCCTACAATAGAGGGCAACTATGTACTGTGAAGATAAAATGCTTTTATCCTATTCACCCAGTTAATTTATGAAATATTACTTAGGAAAAAACTACATATATAGGTAAATATAATGTATATGTAAAGTGTCTTTTTTTGCTGCTCTCTTATAGGAAAAGTAAGTTACTTAGACAATATAAATCTTGTACCCATTGCAATGCTTTATCCCCAATCTCTTTAGCCACTAATAAAATATCATAAACAGTTCTTTCCCTACCACACCATGGTGTCTTCACTTCGCTTTGAAACAAGGCATTCAACAGAAATTATTTAATGACTTTTCAAAGGTTTTTCTACTTTATCAATAATTGTTTCCTTGTTTTTTTAATGTAAGGCAAATCATCTTAATTTCTACTCACTATTTATAGGACAATACTTGGGAGTTAGGTTTTAGGGAATGATTCCAAGGTTACAGCATAACTGCAAAGGGACAGAACTTAGCTATTACAGCACTTTCCAACACACAGGAAGTGGTGGAGTGAGGAGTGAGGGTCAGGCGATGAGTGCTCTCCAATACTGTCAAGTGAAATTGCTCAGATAAATGGCTTATGGGATAATGGATGCCTGGGCATGTTTAACAATACAACATCACTCTTTATCAATATTAAGCTTTAGAATGGACATGTATTTTAACTTCATAACTCTGATGTTTTAAAAACAATTCTCTCTTCAGATGTCCTGGTACTAGCTTTACATTTTTCCATAAGTATGTGTGTATATATGTATACGTATGTGTATATATATATGTAACATAGACTTAGACATAGTTTAACATAAATATTCACATATACAATTGTATTTAGACACATATATTTAGAATATTTACATGTGTATTTCATTTGTATGTAGATTTATGTTCTACATATGTTGTCTTATGTTGTATATTTAATAGTGTTTATGTGTGTTATTTTTATAGATCCTGTACTAGATCGACAAATTCCATTTTATGTTTTATTTTGGTAGATCATGCATTTAAGACTTATGTTAATTATTAAATTTAGGATAGACTACGTAAACATTTAAGATGTAAAAGAGCATGCTTTTTCAATGAAAAAGAAAAGCATTATTGCTTCACCTTTTAGGATAGTTTTTCTAAGTAGGTCAATAAGTCTACTTTTTCTGTGGTGACAGTGCTTTATATATATATATAACTTTTTCCTCCAGCTTTATTAGGGTGTAATTGACACTTAAAATTGTGTATTTTTAAAGCATATAACGTGATGATCTGATAAACGATATTTTTTACCATTTTAAAAATAATTGTGTGTTACCTTTGGTGCTGTTACCATCAAAGCAATAGAGAGAGAAGGCTTTTTTTTTTAATTGTTGTTGATTTGATTTTCTAACAGAATATTTTTCTGGATTTTATTTTTAACCTATAGATGCATTCAAGGTTAATTGATGGTACCAGGAAGGTGTGACTGTGACAAGATTTAGTGATGACAGAGGCAATTTAATGCACAATCAGTGGCCTAAATATTGATTCTTATCATGGGATCTTGTTGAAATTAAGTCATTATTTAATTAGACTTTTATTTGTACTAATAGACTGTTGTTGCATACATATTTTTAAAATAATTCTAGCTGTTTCTTGTTCTGCGGGATTTTTTTTTTTTTAATCCAATGGAGTTATTTGATGAGTTACGGGGAGAAAGAAATTATTTGATCAAAATTGCTAGCATTCTTAAAGAACATACTGTACATGGGAATTTTAATTCTTACTGTGTAACCCTAAAGTAGATATACTACCTTATATTGTCTCTTAGGCATAAAATTTTTATGTTGTTTCATTTTACATAAAAATCCACACCAGCCTGGTAGAGGCAAAGTAAGATACTTACTTATAAGTTGTTGAAAAAAAATAAAGAAGGCTCTTCTTCATGAGTAGGGAATTTTTTTCTAATTTATAAATTGTATTTTTTCAAAGAATAATTCCAAAATAATGCTTTTCTCATTAAAAACTCAATTTTTCTACTTAAATAAGTACTTGAGCCTAATCTGTTCTCCAAATGGCTTATTCTTGGTATCATATATGCCAAATTCATGATAATGTCTTGCTCTGGGAATTTAATCACATGTACAGGAATATGTTACCTTATAAAAAGCTATGTTGTTGCCTCGTACTTGTTTTTAATCTTAACTACTTCACGTTATTTGTCCTTTAGAAATGATATCTCACTGTGCTGATATTTTTTCCTAGAGAGCACATTTTGTTTTAGTCCTGACCATTCAGTTTTTATTTCCTCCCAAAGAGGTTAAGAATTCATGCCAATTCTAAAAAAAAGACACTTTGATTCTATTTAACTTCATTCTTTAAATCGGAGGATGGAAACCAGTATGCACCACTCATTAGCTGTTCTCCAAGGCTGAAATACAGAGTCACTGCAGTGAAGGTGTTAACAGCAGCGACTGGAGACATTAGTTCCAGAAGACTGACTCTAATGGTGTCTGTTGTTGGTCTTTAAGTTTAAGGAAGAGTGTTTCCCATTTATATAGCTGCATTCTGTCTTCCCAATCTGTGCTTTAAGTTTAGAGTATTGGTTCTGTATTCAGTACTATTTTTAAAGGAACACATTCATGTAGTCATTCCTTTAACTAGTATTTATCAAACACAGAGTATAGGTCAAATTCTATGTTATGCAGAGAATTCCACAAGACAGAAACAACTATGGGTAGACAAGGCTTAAATTTTAGTGGGTCTGGAGTGTAGGTCTCATTTTGTTATAGGTAAATAACCAGGAGGGCTTTCCCTAGAAACACCTATCCTATACCTCTTTTGTTCCAATTACAGTCTCTGATTCTGGAACACAAGTCTGTCATAAATCTTGTTTTTTTAAAATAGTTCAGTGGTACACAGAGCCTTTTGCTTTCTTTTTTTTTTTTTTAATAGTTTTTTATTGTGGGAATTTTAATATATTAAACTCATATGTATAGGCCCCCATATATGCAGGTTTCCCCATTATTCAAATATATGTCAACATACCCTTCCCTCCACCAAGTTATCAAGAGTTCTTCACTGTTGTCCATTGGACTCTGCCACCGCTCGCCTGCCCTACACCCCTCCCATTCTCTACTGGTAACCTCAATTCTGTTGCCACTGTCCAAGGGTTGATTTTGTTTTATGTTTCTTTGTCTATTCACATTCCACCTATGAGTGAGGCCATCTGGTTTCTATATTTCTTCTCTTGGCTTATTTCACTTAACAAAATTCCCTCTAGATCCATCCAGGATGATTCAAATGACAGGATCTCATGTCTTCTAAGGGCTGCGTAATATTCCATTGTGTGTATGTACATCTTTTTTATCCATTCATCTGACACTGGGCACTAAGGTGGTTTCCAGTACTTAGCTATAAACGTGGGGGTGTATAAATCTCTGTGAATTAGTATTTTTGTATCTTTTGTATAAATACCCAGAAGTGGAATGACAGGATCACATAAGATTTCCATATTCAACTTTTAGAGGAATCTCCATGCTGTTTTCTGTAGACATTGTATGATCTTTTCTATTTCATCTCTCCCCTGCCCCTTTCACACACGTACTCTCTGCTCAGATACTTTTAAGTAATTTTTTGCTGCCCTCACATCTTGCTGCTGTGGACCCTCTGATCCTCTCAAATGTTATATTGCTTAACCTAATTTATGTTGTAATAGTGCTCTTTCTTTAGTTGTCCTAGATACCAATGAGTCCAACAAGCATGGTCTTAGAGTTTAGTATTCACTGATGTTATCAGAAGTTCATCAAATAATCATACAAATATGTTTTTCAACTCTGGTTGTGATAATGGTATTCAATTATTAGAATTTTAATGAAAAATATTATATTCCTACTTCATAAATATATTTCATGAACATATGTTCAGAATGTTGCTCGCCAGCCTTATAAAAAATTACCTTGACAGTAGCTACTGGAGATACAAAATAGGAAAACAAATTCATGTCTTCATAGTAACCGTTCCTAGAAAAGATGAAGATGCAAATTGCGATGAGTGGATTTTATACTGTTGCGCTATCTTAAGAAAAAAATGAATTTTTTTCCCAAAGGAGATTAAGAAATAAGTTGACATTTTTAAGTTCCAAGCTTATAGTTTTAATCAATACAGCGAACTATCACTTATGATTTCTCTGTAATTATTTTCTGGAATATCTTTATTTGAAAAGAACATTTTTCTCCAAACACTTTCAAGATATTGTCTAAAACTGAATGAATTTACTATTAAAACTGAAATTTTCCTTAAAATGGTTAGACTAGTATAACAGTGGTGACAGCATTAAAATCTCAAGGTTCACAAAGCACATACTACAGAAAATAATCTGGGGTTGAATTATGAATACAGGTTCCCTTGGGAACATCATCCAGGCATTTCAGCTACTTCTTTTCCTGTGGTATCATTTGAGTATTTATTCCATACCCTCTTTTTTAACAGACTTGAATTATCAGACTTGGCTTCAGTAAAACTTTTCCAGTGATGAAGTGATTTTTTTTTTTCCCCCAGGGACACACAGTGATATTCCAACATGGAGGTTTGGAATCCTGAGGTGGATAAACTCAGGAGAATATTTTTCTTGATGATTAGTGCCTTCTTGTCTCTCCCCACCTTTATTTTTTTTTCAAAACAATAATTAAAGAAAGCAAACTGATCTCCTGATTAGGTTAAACAGTCCTCCAGCTCCCAGTAAGAGATCAGTGTTATAAACAAAATAATGCCCTCAGTGTTCTGTGGGGTGCATGTAGGCTGTTCAAAGGAAACCATTTAAAAATCATAAAGGAACACTTAGAGACTTTGTCCAGGTTTGTAAGTGTATCTATTCTCTTGGGATTTTGTCTATGCTATATAGGTTGGGAAATGTGGAGCCTTCTCAACCCATAGTGCCCACAGCTCTAAGGCATGTGGTGGTAAGCTCACACCTTACCTCTTTCCTTAGAGTTTGCTGATTTCTGTGGTGCAAATCACCTTGAAATGATATGATGTTACTGAACCCGGGATTCGAAAGCAATGTGGAGTCACAGGCTATTTGCATCGTATTTCCACTACATAAATAGAGTAGAAGTAAATAAACTCAAGGGCACAGTTGACAGTAAAATATAGTAAGCTAATTAAGAGGTTATGAGCTTTGAATATTCTTTTCAACATAATCTACTTAATTTTAAGGTTCTGTAAATTGATGTTTAACAGCTCACTCTTCAGTTTCCAAAGACTTTAGCATTGACTTTTTCAAGTGAATGCAAGGCAACTTCCATTCCAGCACGCAGCTATTTAAACAACATAATCATACATAATCTCACAGCCCCTCCCAACAAGAGTTTGAAGGAAAAGTTTATGGTTTTTTCTGCCTTCTCTGTTTGCCTCTGCTCAGCTAGCATGTTGTCCACAGAAGCTACTGTATCAACTGTGGTCCCAGAGTGAGGACAGTATGGAGCAAATAGAGAGCAAAAAATAGATCTTTATACTGTAAGCCAGCAAAACTGTAGGGTTGGTTGTTAGCACCGTGTAACTCTAGCTGTCTTGAGTACAAACTCACATGGTGTAACTTACACCAAATTTTGAACAGGTAAAAAGATTATGTTAGACATTTTCCTACATAATTGAGTGGGCTTTTTTTTTCCTGCGGTCTAGAAAAATAATAGAGCCAAAACATGGTATGGATTATTGATATACATTAAAGGGCAAAGCAATGAAGCTCAAATTCTCACAAATTAAACATTAACTTACTTTTCCCCCATTTGGCAACTTATCAAAAATGTTAGTTTATGCTTGGTTTGCAGAAAATCAGGCATTTGTAAATTAGAGACCTCTATAGCCATCATTGTCTGAACATCCTGTACTTTCCTGTCTCCGTTAAGTTACCTGTATCTATAATTCCCTGTTAGACATTCCCATCCTAGTGGTTCCTATGAAGACTTTTCCATGATGCTCCAAACTGAATGTGTAGACTGTAAGCTCCATGAAGTAGAGATTTCACTTTTTTTGCTCACTTCTATATTACCAACGCCTAACAAATAATTAATACTTGTTTATCAGTTGATCAGTTGATTTTGTTTGCTAAATGTTACTGAAAATAAAACATTTCTGAAATTCATTTACACTCTGATGTAGATGTCGTTTTATTTGTCCTTCTGTATTTTCATTGAACAGACTTGTTCTGTTTCTTAGCATAAACCATAAGCCCCTTGAGGCCAGCATCACGATCATCTCTGTATAAAACCTTGGGAATACTTATCACTCAGAGCAGGGATTTAATTTTTTTTTCATTTGAACATCTTCCATGTCTTCTTTACATAGCAATAAGATAGCTCTGTGAATATAAATTATATTCGGAGTTGGACAGGTCTGGGTTAGGAATGACAACAAGACAAACAAAAGGCACTGAATGGTGGAGTATCATCCTAAAATGTCTGCAAAAGAGTCCTGGTAGAAACTTAAAAGGATACATAAATTCGGTTATCATAATAAAGATAATCACTTTGTATTTACATAGCACTTTGCAGCGAAGTGAATTTCAAAGCAATTTGCTAAACAGTTTTTTTTCACGAAGAATCACTTGGCCGAGTCCCAAAGATTGTCTTCTGGGGTGGGACCCTGCAGCTGTTCACCACACACATCTCGAGACCAAAGAACTGGCTTACTGAGCTGAGCTGAGCAGACACGCCTTCTAAGAAGCTGCTCGGGGAATCACAGCTCCTGTTGTAATATGCTCAATTTTAATCCATTCTCGAAGCCTGTGTCCCTAAAGTCAATGCTGCCATTTCTGAGAAAGAAAGGGAAGGTTTTTGACCTCCTTAAAATAGGCATCTTACTCAGCTTAGAAAGAAGAAATGGGCAGAGTTAGACAAAATAGGCACAGTAATTGATTTAGTGTCCAGAGGGCAATTTAAATCACTACAGTTCAATCCAGCAAACATTTACTGAACACCTCAAGCAAATTACTTAAACTCTAAGCCTCAGTTTCCTTACTGTAAAGTTTCCTCCTCAGAGGTAATTATAAGGATTAAATGAGGAATGAATGTAAAGTAGTTAGTATAGAACACACCACACATCACATTTGCCTGGCATAATTTTTCTTATCAGTTATATATGTTTCATATCATGTATAATTGGATAAGTTAATTAGATTTTTCTTTAAAATATTATATTTAATTATAATCATAAAATTACAAATGACTTTTATAATGCTTTGAGATTATTTTATAAATTCCAGGATTGTTCAAAATCAGTTGACCAAAGCTTGTATACCCTAGACTGATGTATAAATGTAAGACCTTTGTTGATATTAAGTGTAGGATTGTAGTGTAATCTCAGGAGTATGAATTTTGACTATATTTAAATAAATCAAGCTAAATGCCATATGTACTCTCTATATTGTTGTGAATTTCATGGTACAATGAAAAGAACCCCAGAAAAAGCAGAATCAGAATAGCTAAGTGCATTCTAAAGTGACCTGTTATTTATATAAATGAAAAAAACATGATTTTATTCAAAACTGTATTTTGATAAATCATAGTAAAGGAATTGTCCAAGAAAAATTGCACCAGTTAAAATTAAACAGGCGCGGAAGATTTTATTCAAGACTATTCCAACAGAGAAATTGATCTCAACTTCACTGAAACAGAAATTAGAAGAGTTTTTAAGGACAAAGGTACGCCACTGGAGAAGTTCTGAAGGAATTAGTTGGGAGGAGGTTGTTCAATGTGATTAGACCATCTGTGTTTGCTAATTGGTGCTTATTTAGGTGAGGCTCCCACCCTCCCACGGATTAGGAGACAGGAGGATGGCTCCCATGTTTTTAAAAATGAGAGTATGAGAAATTGTATACATTAAAGGGACAGAAAAATCATTTACAGTTGCAAATTTTCTAAAGCAATGTTCTTAAGAATAGGGAGGCCAGGGACTTATATTCAAGAAGATTTTACACTGTTTAGTCAAACAGAGGTAATCTTGATCATATCTTCCATGATACTTAATCAGTTCATTTTTCTATAATTGTCTTAACACAGTGACGGAAGCCAAAGTATGTTAGACAAAGGGATATTAAGTTACCTCTTTATAACTATTGATTATGCAGCAGGATAAAAGAATATACCGATATTACATATTGGTAGATTATTTCAATACTAATCTAGGTTTACCTTAATTTATTATAGAAATTAATCTACCCTTTCTTTTTTTCAGAATACTTCTATAATACAAATAAATTATCACTATATTAGACACTCAAAGTAATGATATAATACAAAGAGAACTATATAACACATGTAAGAAGTATTTAAATATTTTAAGAACCCTGAATAATGTTGACATTTCTTACAAGTTCCATGTTTCCATGTTTATTCAGAAGGGGAATAAATTCTAACTGTCTTAAAATATGGAAACACATAGCTAATTTTCAAATGTTATTGTAATATCTTTGCAATTAATGAGAGACTTGAATAGGCCACATAGATCTCAAAGGGCCTTAGAGTTTGATGTGAGTTATCACAACAGGGGCTGAAAATATACTACTAAAGCCTGGAAAAGTGAAAAGACATATTACAAAATACTTTAATTTTTCCTAAATGGCTTTGCAAAGCACCAATGAAGAATCATTTTCAATGGACATTTGGGGGATCCTTGTTATTTGTTCAGATTAAGACAGGTAAACAGCATCTACAGTAACACAGCTGTCTTGAAGGAGGCAAAAATGGACAACAGTGAATAATTCACCTCCAGCTGTGAATCAAAATAGTCTGAAGCCACAGCTAACTGAGCCACATGCTCCTTTCCAGTGCTGGCCACAGTGGTCAATAACAAATCATAGCTGAGAAAGCAGCGTGTGACTTCTCCAAAGTTGGCAACTCCAGTCAATAAAGTATAATTGGAACCTGCCAAGAAAGTAGTGTGTAAAGGTGTAGTTAAGCAGAAACTTAGATGCTGAACTGTTTGCGTAAAAACTGAGCACATAGTCTAATTATAAGTTTAAGAACTTTAAAAAGTTCCAACATTGTAAATCTGCCATATGAGTGATTTGCACTGCTGGAACATGACAAGTGCATCAATAGGGCTCAGTCAGAATTGAGAAAGACGTGTCAACATCACAAAGGGAGCATGGCCTTTAGGAAGTAATTAGAGGGAGAGTTGTAAGAAATAGAATGTGTGTCTTTGATGGGAATAAGCAAAAAGATTAAAATACCATTTCAATATATCCTTAAAAGATGCACAAGTAAAAATAAGACTTTTCTGTTAAATCTGTAACTAGAAATGTTCTTCTCTATTGCTTGTGAGGTGTTCAATCTACCATATTATTGTTGAGTATTTAATTCAAACTATTTTTAATGACTTTAAAAAATTTATTCAAGTAGTTTTGCATCTTAACATTATATAGGTTTAAAGTGTGGATTATTGTAAATAAACACCTGTGTATAATATACATGTTTACCACTAACAGTTCAAATATATCCTTCACCCTGTAATTGGTGCCTTTTGCCCAATTTTCCCACTTCCCTTCCCCCTTCTCTTCTGATGACCATTAGTTATGTTTTTATAGACTGAAAGTCTATTTTTGTTTGATTTGATTAATTTGTTTGGTTTTACTATATACCACCTATAAGTGAAATCATAGAGTGTTTGTCTTTCTTTGTCTGGCTTATCTCACTAAGCATAATTTCCTCTAGGTCGATCCATGTTGTTTCACATGACAGAGTTTAATAGTTGAGTAGTCATCCATGTGCATATATATACCATATCTTCTTTGTTCAGTCATCTGTCCATGGTCACTTAGGTTGTTTCCAGAAATCGACTATTGTAAATAATGCTGCAATAAACATGGGAGAACATGTATATCTGTGAATTAGTTGTTTGTGTGTCTGTGTGTGTGTGTGTGGTTTTCAGGTAAATAATCAAAAGTGGGATAAAAAGGTCATATACAATTTTCTTTCTCAAATTTTTGAGAAATTGTCATACTGCTTTCCTGTATCAACCAGTATATTAGGCTTCCCCACTCTCCACATCTTTACCAAAACTTGTTGCTTCCATTCTTTTAGATGATAACCATTCTCACAGGTGTGAGGTGATACCCAATTGTGGTTTAGAATTGCATTTCTCTAGCAATAAGAGATGATGATTATCCCTTGATGTACTTGTTGACCATGTGTGTGTCTTCTTTGGAGAGGTATCTGTTATTATCATCTGCCCAATTTTTTATTGTATTGTTTTTTCTTTTTTTATTTTATGACTTATATATTTTAGTTATTAACCCCTTGTCATATACATGAGATGTAAATATCTTCTCCCAATCAGTGGTATATCTTTTCATCTTGATGATAGTTTCTTTTACTTTGCATGATCTTTTTAGTTTGAGATAGTCCCATTTGTTTATTTTGGCTTTGTTTCTCTTACCATTAGAATCAAGTTCCCAAAGATATCCCAAGAACACACAATGGAGCAAGGAAAGTCTCTTCAATAAATGGTGGTGGGAAAACCAGACAGTCACATGCAAATCAATGAAACGACACCACTATATTATGCCAAACAATAAAGTTAATTCAAAATGGATTAAGATTTAGATATAACTGAAATTGTATTGACAGTCAAGAGAAGATTACTTGTTCTTATAGAATGGAGACAAGATGTATAGTCCACTTCACTGTTTGTGTAGGTAGATAAAGAATAAAAGTTAAATTAGTTGTAATTATCATAGTCATTTTGATAATTATAACTATCCTTAATTGTGACTCCAGGTACACTCACTTCAATAGATATACAGTATGCCTTTCTCTGATTGTCTCACTTTAGCAACTATAAAGTTTAAATTTGTGTATCTGAGTTCTGCTCTGAGAGCCAGCATATCTCTTGGTAGTTATGTTATTCAAAGAATACATTTTACTACTAATAGTATGCAATCAAGGATATAAACTGGTATTTTAAGTAGAATAAAGTAGTGCCTAAGATTACTTTCTTCCATGTAACTTACTGTTTTATATCAGCAAAATCACATTAATCATTTCAGCATTTCAATAGAATAACCTCAGTTTTTCCTCCATGTGATTTTGCTGATAGATTGAGACCACATTTATAGTGAATGTTGCTTGGGTAAAGAAATTTTTATTTATAGCAGAGATAAATTTAACATTTATTAATATACGGAAGGCCAAAACATTATAGTTTTTTTCTCTTATATGCATCTCAATGTCACATAATTAAAGGGAAGATCACATGGGACTCACTATACAGAGAGAGACAATGTCCAACTTGTTCAATGATAGGTAAATAAAGTCTGCTTGCTTTGATGTAGTCCAAGAAGGCACCAATCCGCTTCAACCCTTCTATCCTCATTTCATTTTTCTTACGTTTTTAAAGAGTACTTGGAACACTTACTGCACTTAAATATTTCAGTAGAACCTAATTATTCTTGTTGTAGTAAAGAAAAAAAGTCTTAGAATGTTCAAATGATTGATCTTTTTTATTTTTTTTATTTTCAAAATTATTTACCATGATTCTTATTATTGGGCTTACTGATAAAAAAAAAAAATACCCAAAATCAAGTTTCATATTTTTTTAAAGGAAAGGTACAGGCAGGAATGAATTTGGGTAGGCAAGCAGGTAGGAAGAGAGAGAAGGAAGAAGAGCTTTATTTATTTATTTTTGTTTCATTGTTCACACTGTTTGCTCTGCAACCCCAGATCTTGAACCTGGGACCTTGGGATATATGTCAGATCGCTGCCAGGTGTGCTAGGTCACCAGGGCACACCCCTGAAATCAAGTTTTAAATCTCTCTCTCTCTCTCTCTCTCTCTCTCTCTCTCTCTCTCTCTCTCTCTCTCTCTCTCTCTCATATATATATATATATATATATATATATATATATATATATATATATATGTTGACTTTTTACTGTCACTAAGTAAAATGTAATAACCAAAGAGATCAAAATCAACCTTAAGGTCTGATACCAGCTGTAGTGACATATAGCCCTTTAAATCTGCATAGACATTTGAAACAAACAATATCTTCTTGAGCCCAATTGGAATGTAAAATTGATTCAGTGTTTATAAGATATGGGGCATGACTTCGGAATTTCAAGAAGATGAAATTGATTTTTAAAAAGATTGCTCTCTATGCATGGCATATTCTTCACCATACTTGTAGAACAAACATTCTACATAATTTGTACAATCATGACCAGCTGACTTAAGTATAATACGTCAAATTTGTTACTGTGGTTTACAAAGGCCATTTTCCAGCTTCCATGGTAACCCTTGTGGGAGTTTGGTAATGACTTGCATAAAATAGCAACCTCTTTTGAGTCCAGAAGTCTCTTCTCTTTCTGGTTCATTGTCCAGTCTAATTACTTGTTCAAATCTTTAAACCTCTCTCCACTTTGAAAGGTAAATTACAGAGTCACTATAAGCAGAGTCTTTACAAGTTTGAAAACTAGGGTGAAGGACACTACTGAGGGGAAATACAGCAGGAGACAAGAGCTCTGCCCCTAATTGTGAAACTAGTTAACTAATCAGTCACAGGACATAAACAAGTCATGTTAATTCCCAGGACTCAATTTCCTCATCTAGAATTCCCTTGACTCTGTACTCTTTGTATTAAGATTATATTCTCCAGTCTTGCCCAAAATGTGGAGTTACAAATATGAGCCCTAGAAAATTAGATTTGTTATTTTACTGCCATTTGTTCTCTCCAGCTTATCTGCATCTCTCTTCTGATGTCATTTTTTCAAGGAAAACTGCAGAGCCTCTTAAAAAAAAAAAAATGTTTTCTGAGGACATATCTTATTTTTGATCACTGTCTAAATTAGATCAGCTACTTTTTTCAATAATCGTAATACTCCCTGCTTAATAAAAAAAGAGACTTATTTTGCTGAGTACTTTGAAATATCTCCTTTCCTAAGGGTAAAAAGGATATTAACCACCCACTTGTTTATTGGCTCTAGTTAATAGCTAGTAGATGAACATGACATATGGCACCAATTTCAGTGTTTTAGTATTTTTGCATAGATAAATCTGGCACCTTAAACCGGAATCCCCATTAACCTAACACATGAAATTCAGATACTCCTCAAAAGCTAAAATTTTTGTACCCTAGTGGAGTAGTAATTAGGTCCTTCTCCTCTGACCAAGCATAGTCCACATACATCCAAAGGACCTGGGTTCGCTCTTGGGGGTGGGGGTAGGAAGGCTAGGAATTAATCAAGACGAACAACTGAAATAAAAATAAATTAAAATACTTCTTTCCTCTCTTTTCCTGCCTGCCTGCCTTTGCTTGCCTTCATTCTTACTTGTGCCTTTCCTTTACAAAAAAAAAAAAAAAAAAAAAGAAGCAAAAATATGTGTTTCTTTGACTGTTTCTGACAGTGCTGATATTGAAATTAGTCAGAACATCTAGTTTTATGCTAGTCTCCACCACTTACTAGTTACACAACTCTGGAAAAGATACGTGGCCTTTCTCATGGTTTTCAGAGATGAAATGGGAATCGTCAGGGGTAATTTCAAGTTTAAATGAAATTATATAAATTGAAGTATTCTGAAAATTGTGAAGTACTATGTATGTTTGTGCTTGTCATCAGTTAGACTTATTTACTATGCATGTTGGCATTAGAATTTTTGGTTCTCATGTGTTCCATTATTGGAAAAATAAACAAAACATCTTCTAATCTTAATTCCCTCTTGAGTCACTCACTAGATTTTTCTCTGTTAGAGTCCATTTTTGAAGAAACAGTCCTCACTTATTTACTTAGAAATCTCCAAAATGGCCTCCAAAGTCCTATGTCCAGTCACCTCCTCTTGAATTCCCCAAATCAGCATCAGCATTTGATATGAATGACGGCACCATTCTTGAAGTTCCTTAGCTTTCATTGTACTGTACATTTTAATCATTCATTCATTTATTTATTCATTTATTCATTCAAACACCCATTTGTCCAGTGATTCAACAATTATTTATTCACCCCTTTGTATAATTAGGCATTGTTTAAAGGTGCTACAGATATGGCAGTGAACAAAATTGAGGAATCCCTATCCTTACGGAGCTTACATTTCCTGAGGGAGGCAGACAGTAAACACAGATGTTTGGGGCTGTTTCCTGAAGAGTCTTTACATTGCTGCCACAGAGACCAAGCACACAGTCACTGCCTTCAGTTCATTTTAAGTCTCACTGGCCCCTTCTCTGTTCTGTTTTTCTTCAATAGTCATTGTATGATGCTTGTTCTTTGTCATCCTTTTCTCCCTTCCAGTCTTCTTAGAGGTTATTTTGTTTTTTCAAATTAAATAAATTTCAGTTGCTATATTAAAATGTCACAACATACCAGCAAATTTAAGTTCTTTGAGAAGCTTCATCTCTAACCCCTGGAACTACTAATTCCCTATTCTTGATGACCCCACTCATGATACTCATTGTAAGTAAGGTATTATAAGGTTTTGTTTTAATGTTTAAGGTGGCATTTCTTCATTATGTGCATCAAACTTACATTTATTAAAGAAAAAAGTCCAGATACTATAGTTAAACTTATAAAGTTTTCAAAAGAAGGAGAAAAAGGAAAAATAGAAGAAGGAATTTATTGATAATACCATCTCCTAACAGAGCATCTATTTTATTTTTCTGGACTCAATTTGTGTCTTTGTCCAGATACAGTCCAACATTTAGAAAGGCTTTTCTACTGTCTGGCAAATTATAACTAGATCTAATTTCTTATTGTTCTTTTCTACTCTCCATATTGTTATAAAAATTGTCTTTCTAAAACATGGCACATTTTCATATCTCACACACTTGCACTCACACACTAAACTACCTCCCTGAAGCCCTACATGATTTTGACCTCTATGCTCCCACAGAAAAGGGTGAGAATCTGACCCTGAGGGCATGATCAAAGTAGGATTAGTGGTGGAAACCCAGCATAATCATCTTCATATTTTTGTTTGGGTCTGTCCTACAATAATTTTGAAAACCTAGATCTGCTCAGGAAACTTTTTATTTATCTCTAAATTTTATCGAGGTTAAATTGTGGCAAAGGATATAATTTCTGACATATTGCAGATATTGGCAGTGAAGACAAAACATTGCATTACTGTTTTAAATATATTCAGTGAAACAAAAATCTAAATATCTCAGTAACATACACTCCATTATTATCTACATAAAAAGACTTAAAGTGTTAATCTTTAACAGTTGTTTTCTTTCTGCTGAATTTATATTTCCATTCTAAATTCCTCAGTTTTATGCTAATATATATTTTTGTCTTGAAATATTTAGAAATAATCCTATTATTTCTGAGACAAATGCATGCTTATAAAGTGGAATTAATTTTTTTAATTCACAATTACTGTGCTTCAAGTGCTAACATTTTCTTCTGACTTGACTGACCATTTCATTTACTATTGATACTAAATTGATTAAAAGCATATAAATAACTTTCCTTGACAGCTATCATTTCAAAATAAAGTTTTGTTGTAAATTCTTCCCTTCATGATATGGTGGGATTTTCCCTTCCATCTTCCAATAGATTCATAAACATTTCAATAATATTCCATATATATTTATAAACTATGAATCATTTCTGCTCCTTTTTATTCTTATGGCATATGTATTGAGAGAGAACATTCAAATAAATGACTAGTTAAGAATTAAAAAGATGTTGTAAGAAAGTCACTCAATTCTTTGAACTTCTTCCAATCTGTAGGCTAAAAATAAAGTAGCTATCTTCAAAACTTAATTTTAATAATCTAGCAGCTGACAGTTTGATTAGGTTCTCTTTCAATTTTGTTGAAAGCAAAAAATTACAAATGGTCTGCTTTGTAAAGCTTATTATGCAAGCATTAGAGTAATCCACTTCTCTACACAGATAATATTTTGAATTGTACCTAGCATTTCAGTCCAATGCTGAATCTCAGGTACTCATTACATTGAGATGTAGGTGAGAATATTGTCTTTTTTCTGTCAGTTTTGAGAAATTGATGGTGACAAAGATGACCTTGACAGTATTCTTGGTCTTGGGTCAATCTGTTAGGAAAAAACTCATGTGAAAGTTGAAGAAGTGGAAATTGATACTCATAAAACTATATCTTCTCAGATATTCCTCAAGAATGCTTCATATATCTTTCTAATGTCTAGAGGACAAAACAGGAGCTATTCTCTCTAGAAACAAGATGGTAGCCTGAGATGTTTTATCTGTGGGTAGAGAATGAACATGAGCTTGAGGAAGTCTGTCCTAAGAGTCACATGAAGGATGATGAAGGTTTGTGTTATTTTTCTCTTGTCTAGGTCAACAAGACATTGACAGCTAGACTTTAGAACCTCTTAAACCTCTTCACGATTGAACACATGGGAGTTCAGTTGATATTGCTGCTGTTGTAATTGTTACTACATGTGTCAATAGAAATTTTCAGAAGAAATAAGCTCTATATGTTATAGTCCTCATATAATTTTCCCTGTAACACAGGAAACAGACAGCATTTAAATTATTTAAAATATCTTAAATGTCCACAAAAACAAACCAAAGTTGAAGGTCAAATAATTTATGCATATTGAAATAGAAAATGTGTTTCCTGTTAGTCAAACACATTATGCTAGCATGATTCTCCTGATGAAATCTGGGAGAGGAAAGTTAAAAGTGAACACCAAAATAATTTTAAAGAAGAAATACTAATAGTCCTTTTAAAAAGGAATAGAAAAGATTAATTTAATTATTCTTCCTGCATACACAGTATATTTACTATCTACTTTGGATAAAATTGGCATAAGAAGGCCAAAGGTAATGAAAATGCTGACCGAAAAATATAAGATTCAGCTCTTACCTGTATTTAAGCTTTTCTCTCACAACAGTGGAAGTTGAATCAGTTCTTTCAAGATGCTGAACTTTAATACAATGTCCTGAAGGGCATACTTTATAATATGAAACATTTAATTACCAATGAACTCTCCATATATGATTGGGGGAATAATTTTTTTCAGTGCTAGCTCTCTGATAACAATATGCAATAAGCTAATCTTTTGTGTTATTAGATTTTTGTATGTTTATAATAATATATAAATGATGTAATATTATGTATACACACAGTGAAATATTTGTGAACACTTAATTATCTTTGTTTTTACTTATCTGTAAGACCTAGGTTAATGTCAGTATATCCTTGGAACTCTGAAATATTGTACTTAATATTTTTATTTCAACTTTGACCTAACATTTAATCAGTGTTATATATATAACTGTTTTAAATATAGGAATTAATAGTGGATCATATTCCTGGAATATATTCCATGAATCGAACTAACATGAGTATGATAGAATTTTTCACAAGAAAACGGCATTATGAAACATAAATCCCTAAGGGATCTCTATGGCTACACTAAAAATGAATAAAAGCATCGTATCTTTACAACACACAAATGGTACCACTGTTTTCAAATGTATATAAAATCACCACCAATTTAGCAGTCTCATTTAACTTCTTCAAAATACCTTCCTTTTTACTAACAACTGACCAAAAGGACAGACTTATCATCATCAGGTCCATGAAACTGGAGGGGCCCTTTGGGAAAAAAGAAAAGTGTAGGAATATTTGATAAGATGTCTGAAAAATTTAGTCACTCCTCCTTACACTTAATTCATTTTAAAGTAATCACAACCAAGCGATATTGCTCATTTCTCTAACAAATATGCCCTAACTTACACCTGATTATCATCCTTCAAAGCAAACTCCTCTTGAGACTGAAGGCTTTGTATTACTTGAGGCAACAATCTCTTAAACTGCCTTGCCACCCACCTTTCCACAAATTAAACGTTGTTTTTTATTATCCTTCTACAGATTTTCCCATAACCCAATTCATGGGATTTTACTCTGGTTGTTGTTATCTCTCCCCACACCTCTCCCCAAAACCCACCCCAAAACTCTTGGGAATATCTAAAACACTGAAAGGTATGGTATGTTCAGTCATCCTGTATAGACACTTATTAAGTTAGCCATTGAGGATATTTATTTAAGATAAAAATAATAAGCATTAAATCAGTGAATAGTTCAAGATCACTCACTGGATTTCCCACGCTCCTGATGCTGCATTTTGTGATTCCCATGTTCTCCTGGGAGTATCTTTTGACCTCGCTGACCTGTCTTTTGTGGGATTAGGATTTTTTTACCAACTGTATGTTTCTAGGTCAGTTATTTGAACCCTGGGCAATTCTCAATTCTCTGTCCTCACCTATGGGTCTTCCTCCACTGTAACTTTGAAATCCAGCATTTTTTTAATGTTATTGAAGTAGCATTGATAATGATAACATTATATAGGTTTAAAGGGTGCATCATTATACATCAACATCTTTATATATATGCACACACATATATATTTATATATATATATATATATTACATCTATGATCATACCTTAGTTAGTGCCATCATGGAGAGTTTGCTAAATATCCATTGAATGAACATAGGAAAAAATTCATCTCTTCCATTCCATTAATATTAGAAGAAAGGGCAAGAAAAAATGTTTTTTCTTGGAACAGTGCTATCTCTTCTTCTCAAAGGTTGAATCATCTTAGCTTTTTTGTCCTTTTATTATTCTTTGAAGAGTAGAGTCACCATGCTCCTCTCTGGAAGAATCCCTTCCCAATAAAATTCACTCCTACCTGTAGAAATTTCTAGGTAATGTCCTTATCATTGCTGATGGTAATCTGAGGTTCAATTGTCAGCCAACGAATTTGAGCATAGACAAGCTAGTGTTGTGTAATATAATTTCCCCTAAACTGATATTGTTCTTCTTTTTTCCTTCTTTCTTAGGACTTTTTCAGAAAAAGTCCATGCTAGTCCTTTGCAGGATGCAGTGAGTGAAGAATTAGAATTTTCTATGGAAACATGCTGATACTTTAAGTCAGGCGGAGTTTCATGGAGGGCTCATCAAGAATTAAAGGGACTAATGTGAATCTCTATGTGTGCTAACAATTTTATAATCCACAAACCAGATTTCAGAAATATAAATGGCAGGAAGGCATAACAATGTTATTGTAAAACTGTTGGATGGATGGATGGATGGATGGATGGATAATATTAATACAAATTTCATATCCGTGTGTTGTGCATCAAAAATGTCCAAAGCACCACAATGTGGTGTTTATGTTCCTGTATGTGTCAGACATATTTTGATATCATTCTATCATAAGCCAACTCTTTATACTAGACAATAAAGTTGTATGTGTTCCTAAGGATGATTGATTTGGTTTTACATTCTTGAAAATGTGATACCCCCTTATTTTAAAAGTAGATTGTGTGTATTCTAAATCAGGTACATTATAAAAATACCATTTTGGAAACTCATGGCTATTACAAAAGTGAATTCTTATGTCAATGACTCATACTTGAATTTATCAGTAAAATCTTTCTTTTAAATGAAATAATATTTAAGCCATAATTTCTAATGGCAGAAGACAACCCTTCCCTGATGAGATACTTGGGGATTTTATTTAATACACTGTGTTAATTTTAACATTTAAAAACTTTACATTTAAGTTGAAAATGTCAATCAGACAGCCCAAAGGCAGTGTCACCAGTACCTCATAATGAAAGAAAGAGAAAAAGTTCAAATGATGTTATATTCTAATTGGGTAACCACATTGAAAAGCCCTCTGAGGTATGTATTTAACTAGGAGAAAGAGCTTTTTCATTCTAATGGTTGAAAAATATACATTTTATATATATATATGTGTAAATATGTGTGTACATATATGTATATATATTTATAAATATAAAGATATGTCTACTATATATGAACTATTATTTCAACTGTTCATTAATGGTGGTGTGGTGAAGGTGAATTTTTATGCATTAAGACAGAAAACCTTTGGGCCTTCTAGTTCAATGTGGATGTTGATTAAAATGTGTTGCTCTAAAACTATCTCCTCTTCATCTTGGACTGTTGAGAGAGAATAGGATAAGATGGGAAGCTAGTATGAATTGGAAGTCAGAGCCTGAAGGAAAAATATTCCCTTTGTGGATGAAAAGTGTTTATAGCACAACTGTGATTAAAAATGTAGACTATTTTGTAATTTAGTTATCAATTAGAGCTTCCCCAGTAAAAGTTTATGAAGTATTTGCAAGTCATGAAATAACTGAACTTGCTATGTATAGGAGAAAAAGAATCAGCATAATTTGTACACCTAATAACCTTCACTACAGAATTGCAAAGCTAAGTTTATGTAGGAATACTTAAAAACACAGTTTGGACATGAGAAGTAAGATTAAAGTCTATGTCATTTCTGATCAGTCTTGTTATATTTATCAGATTATGCCACATATTCAGTGTTACACAGATCTGGTTTCTATATTTAGTTCATTAAAACATAAATAAAACTGCCATAAAAGTTAGTAAATGTATGTTAATATTTACTTGAGAGACCAGAATAGTTCCAAATAGCATTTACAGTGAACTACATATATGCTCACATAACACACACACGTTATTCAAGTGTAATATTATTTAAACATTTTTAATATAACCACATGACTAAATACATATCCTCTATTAGTAATAAAGACTTGTGTCTCTAATTTTCAATTGCTTTAGAAGTTTTCAAATACGATAGCAGGAATCAATTTGTTAAATGTAACTCTCTCTTTTTAAACAGCCTTATTACTATGCATTTGTATGGAATAAGTGGACTCATTTAAAATATAGATGTCAGTGGTATTTAGTAAGCTTACATACAGTATTGGACAGTCATCACTGTTTCCAAAATCTAAATTTAGAACGTATTTTTAACACAAAGAAAAATGTTTGCCTGTTAGCTGTCACTCTCCATCTCCCAGCCTGTTTTCACCACTCCCTCATCCCAGCTCCTGACAACCACTAAGTTACTTTATAGCTTATGAATTCAGCTCTTCCGGACATTTTATATAAAGGGAGTAATTCATTATATGGTCTTTTATGAATCATTCCTTTTATGCAGTATAATGTTTTGAAAGTTCATCTGTGATGTAGAATGTTTCAGAATTTCATTCTATTTAATTAATGAATAATATTTCATTGTATGAATACACAAATTGTGTTTATCCATTCATCAGTTGCTGGACACTTGAATTCTTCCCAGTCTAGGTCTATGATACACATGATGCTGCTTTAAACATTTATGTACAGGTTTTTATATGCTGTATTTTTTTTTTTCATTTCTCTTTCTCTTAGTACTTTTACTCATGGTACATAACTATGAGTAGAGCTGTTAGGTCATATGTTATGTTTCCAACATGGCAGCCAACAATGTAAGGATCCCAATTGTCCACATCCACATCAACATTTGCTATTGTCTGTCATTTTTTGTTGTTATATCTGTCCAAGATTTCTGAGTAATACCTCATTTTTATTTGCATTGTCTAGTGACTAATGATGATGAGCATCATTTCATGACCATTTTAGCCATTTGTATATCTTCTTCTTGAAAAAATGTCTATTCAAGTTCTTCTGCTATGTTTTAACTGGGCTTTTGTTGAGTTTTAGAAGTTCTGTATATATTCTAGATACAAGACCCTTATTACATATATGATTTTCAAATGTTTTCTTCCATTTGAAGTTTTCCTTTTTACTTTCTTTATAATGTCCTTAAACGCACAAAAGTTTCCAATCTTTGTAAAGTCAAATTTATCTATTTTTTGGTGTCATATCTAAGAACCCATTGATGAATCCAAGGTCTTGATTATTTACCCTGTAGGTTTTCTTCTCAAAGTTTTATATATTTGCTCTTATGTTTTGATCATTGAGTCATTTGATTGAGTTTTGAGTTTATAAGATTGGACATTATTTTCCATGAGAGCAGTTTTACAATACCATTTGTTGAAGAATCTATTCTTTACCCACTGAGAGATCTTTAAAGCCTTGTGAAAATCAATCATAAGTGTATATGTTTATTGCTGTTTATTTTTCTAGCTCTATTCCACTGGTCTACATGTCTATCCTTATGCCAGTCACGACATCTATCCACTTAAACATCTACCCACTTTTAACTGTCCAGTGCATGTACATATAAACAGATCTCTGGTACTTTTTTTCCTTTTTCCGCTTGCATGATTAGGAATCTTTACTCAATGAACAGTAGCTCTCCGTTTTCTCCTCTCCTCACTCCCTGGCAACCACTATTCTACTTTGTGTTACTGTATTTTAGATTATGCCACTACTTTACATACCTCAGATAAATTATCTTCACTGTTTGTCCTTCAGTGACTGGCTTATTTCACTTAGAATAGTATCTTCAAGGTCCAGTCATCCTGAAACATATTGCTGGATCCCTTCTGTTTTTTAATACTGAGTAATAGTCCACTGTGTATATATACCACATTTTCTCTATCCATTCACAACATGATTGACATTTGGGTTGTTTCCACTTCTTGGCTATTAATGCTGCAATTAATAGGAGAGTGAAAATATCTCTTCCAGATCTCGTTTTCAATTTTTCTTGGAGAAAACCCAGAAGTGAGATTTCTAAATTATACCACAATGTTTTGGTGTCTTTAGCTTTGTAGTAAGTTGTAATAAGTTTTGACATTAAGAAGTATGAGTGCTTGAGTTCTCCAAATTTGTTGCCTTTTGTCAAGATTGTCTTGGTTATTTCAGTCCCTTGCATTTCCATATGAGTTATAGGTTGGTTTTCTCATTTCTGTGAGGAAAAACTGTTGGAATTTTGATGTTTTGCAATGAATATGCATATTACTTTCAGAAATTTAGTGTTTGGTTACTTTCGGTATTCAGTAAAATAGTATTGCTATCTTGATAATATTAAGTTTTCCAATATATGAGTACAAGACAGCTTTCCACTTACTTGGGTCTTCTGTAATTTCTTTCAACAATGTTTTTATAGTTTGTAGTGAAAAATTCTATCACCTCCTTGGTTAAATTTATCTCTACATATTTTTTTATTTGGGATGCTATCGTAAACAGAATTATTTTCTTCATTTCTTTTTTAGGTCATACTTTACTAGTGTATAGAATTCAACATATTGTTTATGTTTTGTTCTTGTACCCTGCAAGTTTTATAAACTCATTTATTACCTCTAGCAATTTTTGGTGAATTCTTGGGAATATCCTATATTTAGAATATGGTATTTTTAAATAGAGATAGTTTTAATTCTTCCTTTATAATTTGCATGATTTTTTTTTTCTTTTTCTTAATCATTCTAGCAATTCTAGAATTTTCGTTACAATCTTGAATGGCAGTTACAAAGGTAGGTCTTTTTGTTTTGTTCCTGATCTAAGGGGAAAAACTCCACCTTTCACTTCTTAGTATGATGTGATAAATTCACATAAATGCCCTCAATCATGTTTAGGAAATTCACTTCTATTCCTAACTTTCTGTATTTATTATGGATGCATGTTGGATTTTGTCAAAAGCTTTTTCTACATTAAAGAAATGATGGTTTTAGTTTTTTCTCCCCCTTTATTCTGTGATTATTTTCTATTATTTTGATTGATTTTCTTATGTCTGACAACTCTTGTATTCATGGAATAAATCCTACTTGGTCATTGTGGATTATAATTTTTATATGCTATCATATTTAATTTGCTAGTATCTTGTTGAGAATTTTCTCATCTGCACTTGTAAGAGGTATTGATTTGTGTTTTCCTTTCCTTACTATGTCTTTGACTTTGGATCAGACAATGTTATTCTTTTTGAATGAAATTAGAAAATATCCCCCCATCCTCAATTTTTAAGAAGAGTTAAAAAGGCTTTTTTGTTAATTCTTCCTTAAATGTTTGATAGAATTCACAAGTGAAGCTCTGGTCTTGGGTTTTCTCTATTGGGAGGCTGTTGATGACCAATTCAATAGCATTTTTTATTATGGGTCTATTCATATTTTCTATATTTTCATGATTCAGTCTTGGTGATTGTGTGTTCTAGGAATGTGTCTATTTGAAGATGATCAATTTGCTGATGTATGTGTTACTCTCCTAAGGCTACCATAGCATATTACTACAATCCTTGTGATTCAAAGCAACAGAAATTTATTCGCTCACAGATCAGGAGGCTAGGAGCTGAGATCAAGGTGTCAGCAAAATTGATTCCTGCTAGAAACTCAGAGGGAGAAATTATCCCCTGCTTCTTTCTCTGCTTCTGGGGAAAGAAAGATCTCAAATCAATAGCCTAGCTTTATACCTTAAGGAAGTAGAAAGAGAAAATCAAACTAAAACTAAAGTTTTATTTATCTAGTCTTTATTATTTGATAACTTCCTTCCTTTTGATAACTTTGGTTTTAGTTTGCTATTCTTTTTCTCTTGTCTTAAGGTATAATGTTATGTTATTGATTCGAGATCTGTCTTTTCTTTTAAAATTGACATTAATGGCTTTATGTTTTTGTATGTTGTTTTTTTATGTTCATTCATCTAAGTATTGTCTAGTTTCCCCAGGGATTTCTTCTTTAAATTATATGTAGGGCAAAAGTTGTGTAATGTAATCTCCGAATATTTGTGAATTCCTAGCTTTCTTTATCCTATTGATTTCTAGTTGTTTTTTCGTGTGGTCAGAGAAGGTACTATGACTGCATCTTTTTAAATTTCTGGAAACTTGTTGAAATTTAGCACTTTAAAAAATTTCTATTTTCCAATTTATTTGAAGCTCAAACACAGAATCTATGGTGTTGAGATAATAGATATCCTTGGAATGGAGGTGTGGTTATAAGAAGAGAGAATGAATGCAGGGGAATTCTGTAGGCCTGATGATTTTCAATTTTTTGATTTCTTGCTGGGGTTTTTCAGTGTGTGAAAGTTACAGAAATTCTCATGATGTGTATACTAGCACTCTTTCTTTATAAGGACTTTCTGGTTATTGAAAAGTTAATTTTATTAGATTCCAGGGTTCTGAGAAAATTAATTCTGTTATTTTTTTGCTGACAGTGATTGCTTCATTTCAAAGCTAGATTCTTGGCAATTCCCTCCTCCACCATTTCTGTGATATTGCTCATCGCCCATGATTATGTACTTATTTATTTATTTAAACTAATTTTATGGAAGAAACAGTGCATCCTAACATTTAAGTTTGGCATCACCGTAAGTCAGCATCTGTGTGTAATACATTCATCTCATCACTATTTCAGTTCTTCCTTCACTATACGCTTTCTCCCATGCTTATCTTACAGACATCTGTTTCCAAAGCTTTCTTCTGAAGCTGTCCTGACTTCCTAATTTTGAGTGAAATATCCTTACCTGCGTTCCATGAACACTAAGCTTCCCTAAGAAAAATAATTTATGAAATTATCTGCAAATGAATATATTCTAAGCATTCCACTACTGGACAGGTTTCTTTATCCTTCTAAATGCAAAGTTGCATGAATGAATAAAGAAGAAACAAATTTAAGTTGTCATGAAATTACTACTAACCCTATTTTACAGGTTGCTGATTATTAAAGAATTTTAATTAAAAATGCTTAAGAGAAACACCCTTGAATGTGATATAATTATTTGGAGGCCTTTGAAGATAGTTCAGAATTTTATGATATGTGAAGATAATGAGTAGAAAATCTCATCATTTAATACAACAATGGAGGATGGCATTGATACTTGCTCAGAACCCATTTTAATTTATTCTACTTATGTAATTCACTTACATTCACTTATTTGACTTTTGTGAGCAGAAGACACATGTTTATTTGATTACCTGGGCTAACTGATTTCCATAGAAACAAGTGCTTGCTAGGTAATATGTGTTTAAATGCAGGTCCCCATTGTATATAAATGCAGATTTATAATTTTCATGTTTTCTTATTTTTCAACAGTATTCTAAGATAGTCTCTTATTTTACATTGGCTACTATTAGAAGTTGCTAATGTGAGCACCAATGCATGAATATTGGTCTAAATACAGAAATATTATGTATTAAAGATCTGAAATGAATTGTTGTTCTATGGCTAAGGGTATGCTGTACCTCAGATCACATTTAGAAAAAGTAGCATTACTTTCTACAATATGCTGACACACATGGCTAGCCAGGTAGATAACTTTTAGTCCTTTCTCCCAGAACAGCTTTATTAAGGGTTCCATTGGTACTTCATGCCATATTTCAATGTGTCTTGCTTTAACCTTTTAAAAAAGACACACAAACAATGACAACAAAACCATAAGCTTACAGATAAGGGTGCTCTGATTGTGTACTATTTTATTTTTCAATTATTTAATAAGGAAACTTCATTAGAAATTGTATTATTGTGATTCCTCAAGCTGTATTATGATTCTCAAAACTAGTCAATTATAATATCAACTATAAAATTATCATTGATCAACCTTCGTTCTACACAAACATCATCAAAGGAAATTTAACAGATGGAATAAACCCAAGATGCAAGGAATACACATTGAAACATTACTTGGTTGATTCAAAATTTTGTCTGTCTTTCTAAGAATATAAAATAGTGGAGTGAAATCACTGAGTGTTTTCTCTTATGTTCTCTTATGTTCCTAATGTTGTGAATTCTTGACAAAAGATTACAAGTGGCAGTGAACAACATGAAAATATTAAGTCAGAGCACAAGTAAGTACAAATAAGAATGTTGTCTTCATCACCTTGCACTCTTTAAATGTATTGCCCAATTTACTTTGAAGAACTAGAATGCCGCAGATACAATTTTCAAAAATAGTCAAAAATTACATCAACAGCTAATAATAAAGTTCTCAACATTTTCTTTCTGAAGCCTAATTGTACTGCTAAATGAGCACATTATTTTTCAGTAGGAAATATTTTTCCAGTAATCCATAAAATTTACAAATTTGTGGTGCCATATGTTAGAAATAGTATCCTATTCTAAATTTTAAATGTGAGTTTTTGGAACCCCTTTATTTTGGTTTTTCCAAATATGCAGATTTCTCTATTTTGAAATAATGTTGTTTGGATTTTTTTAATGTCACATCTTTTCTAGAGACTAGATGGTGCATGATTTGCCTGACACTTATTAGAATCCAGTTAATTTGTTCTGGTATGAGTATTATTCAGAGGAAACTTGCATACATTTAAATGTGTATAATACGCCTATTAGAATGACTAAACTAAAAAGTAGTTATAGATAATAACAAATGCTGAAAAGCATGTGGGAAAAAAATTGGCTTATTCACACACTGCTGTGTAAATGTAAAATGCTACCACTTTGGTAAATAGTTGGGCCATTTCCTGCAAAATTACATATGCACTAACAATTGGACCCATTCATTGTACACTTGGGTTTTAGCCCAGATAAATGCAAACTTATGTTCCTGCAAAAACCTGTTAGTGAATGCTCACAGAAGCTTTATTCCTAATAGAAAAGTGCTGGAAAACCAAAGTATCTTTCAGTGAGTGAAGAGTTTAACAATGCTGGTCAATCCAAGAAATGGAATACTACTCAGAAATTAAAAGGAATTAAGTATTAATACATGCAGCAATTTGGACCTCAAAGACATTATGCTCAGTTTATTTTTTTAAGTGAAATTCAAAAGTCTTGTATGATATGATTTAGTTTTTGGAATATTCTTGAAGTGATAAACTTATAGAGAAGGGAAACAGAATAGTGGCGCTATATTGCCAGGCAACAGGAAGAGAGTGTGGCTGGAAATAGTAGGAAGTCATTTTCCGGAGCTGGAAAAGTTCTGTATGTCAATTGTGATGGCATTGCACACATCTATAGAGGGGCAACATCAAATACAGGTGTCCACATGCATTCACGCACACAGTCACACACACAAATGCAGGTTGGAAAATCATGAATGTTAAATAAAGATCTCTAATCAGCAGCAATATACCAATGTCCATTTCCTCATTGTGCTCTTGAACTATAGCTATTGGAGATGTACCATTGAGGAAGGTGAGTGAAGATATTCAAGACTATTTGCAACTTTTGTGAATTTGTATTGATTGCAAAATAAAAGGTTTTTTAAGGTAACTAGAGCACAATTAGAAAACACTATTAAACTTTTAAAAATATGAATATCGCTTCATGTACTTGACATGTAAAACAACCTTCTTCTTCAGAAGCTTCTTTCTAAAAGTTTTCAGCATGGAGTGATTTTTCTTTTTAATTCAAGCGTGCAGTTGTGCCTGTTCAAAAACAGGTCTATGAACATGAAAGCTTCAACTTTGATCCTCCGCTCTCCATTTTCTTCTTCTTCAAATGCCCTTTATTTGACCAGGAAGGATGTCATTTACAAAAGTACTGAGAGAACCACATTTAACTTGAACAACATTGTTCTTTTAGGTTATTAAGGCTGTTCAATTTTCTCTGTTGGTTCCTACCCGGAGTTGGAGACACTTCTGAAATGTCAGGCTGAGAAAATTATACTTGTTCCAACACAATAAAAAAGAAAAAAAAAAAAGCCAAGATTCGGAGTTAATGCAATCAGTAACCTTTGGAAACAAAGTTAAAATGCAACAATTCAATGCTAAGATATGGAAAACTATCTTGTGCCTTTTTTTCTTTGAACATCATTGTGGCAAAAAAAAATGGGAGACATAATTGAGAGCTGAATTCAAGAGCCTGCATTGAGTACCTAAGGCATACTCATAATACTTTACAATGATGCACATTTTATGTAATATGGTACAGGTTATGGGGATGAAAACGGCAGTTCACACCAGCCAAGGTCTCAAATTTGCATCTTCAATATTTCAGGTTTTATACCAGCACATTGAATGCGAAGGAAGTTACCATTTATCATCAATGATTAGAATATTAAAAATCCACCAGAGTCAAAGGAAGAAATAACTTAGCCAGCTCAGGTGAAAATAGGATATGTCTCTGGAGAAAGGCATCAGGTTCAGGAAAGAAATTGCAAGGCAATGGGAAAAAAAATTCCTAAGGACAAAGTTTTATAGGGCTTTGACATTGTTAAATAAGTGAAATGTAGAATAGGAAATGCCACATTAATTTTGTATCAAATTTACAGAATTATTTTCTCTCTTTTCTGTGAATGGCTTGAGATACATGTGGAAACAGTTTTGAAAATTTTCGAATAATATTTCTCAATTGTGGATACAGTTTGCCATTTTCAATAAGAGTCATTCTGGAGAAGATATGGTAAAACAAATGGTTGTGCAAAATAAAAACCTTTGGGTCTCCTCACTTTGGTTCTCATTTTTTCCATTGTTCTTGGACAATAAATTTTGGAATTAAAGAGTACTAAAACAATTTGCTAAATATCCTCATAAAGAAAAGTCAATTCTATCTTATTTCATTTACTTAATTTGAGATACTTAATGTACTTTCTGTTATTGATCATGTTAAATCTATTTTATTAAAGCCCTATATTAAATTACCAACAAAATTAAAAAAAAATACTTTGAAATGCATTAAAAAATAAAATGAATAAGTGGATGGCTCAAAGGACAGATAAAGCAAATATTTTAATGTGTTAAATTGTAGAACTGAGTTATCGGAATATTATTCAACTATAAAAGTCTTTGAACTTTTCTATATGTTTGAAAATCTTCATGAAACTTTGTAAAGAAAAGGAAAAAATATCAAAAGGACAATGAGATATTTCAGTGCCTAAATAAATAAATAGCTTCATTGGTTGAAATTATGCATTAGGAACTTTGTGAGTATACACTATAAGATTAAGACAAGTTAAAACACAAAAGCCTTGATTTTTTTTTTCTGCAGATAAAAATTTATTTGGAATTTTATCCATTGATTAGAAATTATTTTTTCTGAAATATGTTCACGGTAAAGGTGCTGGATATTAAAGATAAAGATAAAATTATTTTTCCTGGTGAAATGAAACAAGTTGACTGTATACTTTATTCCATCAACAGAGCCTTTTCTGTAGTATCCTTAGTAAAAGAAAATGTGCTCTAAGAATATTGTATCTGATCATATTGTTGTTCAGAGCTAAAGCAATAGGCAAATATATTTCTTTTTTTTATTTTATTATTTCACACTGCTATATACGCTTTTTAGGATATTCAGTTCACACTGTGCCTGTGCCTGTCACATGCACCCACCCACAGAATCCCTAGTCCCCTCACCACCACTTGTTCTCACCTCCCTACCTTCGCCCCATAGCCTCCATACCGCTGTTGCCAAAGCTTTCCATCTTGTAAATTTTGTTGGGATCCATTTGTTTATTTAGTTTGTTTGTTTGTTTTACATTCTTCGGCTAAGTGAAAATCTCTGCACTTCTCTTTTTTCTTTCTGGCTTATTTTATTTAACAGTTTCGTCCTCTCCAGTTCCAGTATGTGTCTAATAGTTTCTTGATCCAGTCATCTGTTGACAGGCATTGAGGTTGTTTCCATGTCTAGGCTTCTGTGAACTGTGTTGGTAGGAGCATCAGGGTGTAGATTTTTTTTTCTTTTGATTAGAGATTTTGTATCCTCTTGAGAATATGCAGGATTGAGTGATAGATCCATCTTTGTTTGTTTGAGGCATCTCCATATTGTTTTCCAAAGAGGTTGCACTAACTTCCATCCCTGCCAACAGTGGAGGAGGGATCTTCTCCACCCTCTTTCTAACACCTGCTGTTTTTGTTCTTTTTGATATAAGCTAGTCTCACTGGTGTCAATCTGATAAGACAGTAACTGTTCCGGAGTCCAAGTGACACCGTAAGCTTGTGTCAGATGGAGAACACAAGCATAGCAACCTGTGGTTACAAAGAAACATGCAAATATGGACCTAGCCATGGAAAGAACTTCCTTTATTATTTTTCTTTTGTTTGTTTGCTCTTCATTTCAATATTCATTCTTCTTAAAGTCAAGTTAGAATTGTTTAGTCTGGTTAGAATGAGTCTAGAAAAGACTTACTGGTTTAAAACTGAATAACTTAGGGGCACGTTTTTCTCATCCAGGGCAAATGGCCTTTCATTGTCCATTGATTAGTGGCTCCTTTGAATACTGCAGGATTTCCGCTCCTGTTCAACATGGGGTCCATTTTCCATGAAGTTCCCGGGACTGCAAAGCTGCTGGTGTCGAAAGACACTTGGTCGTTGTATTGCTTGTAAGCAAGCCTGGATCTCAGAAATCCCAGAGAAGCAGATATTGATTCTTTTTTAAAAACTTATGTACAAAGGAAGTCTATCTGCCAACCTCCTTTAGACACAGGGTCAAATAACCAGTTGGAAAAGTTTCTAAAGGTGTCACATTAAACTTTAATAATACCTACATTTTTATGGGGCTTTTAGCTTTGCAAATTGCTTTCACATGCACTATCTCATTTCTTGTTCAATAGCAATGAGAAACAATGTCTAGGTTTGAGGGCTGAATGGCAATGACATAAATATCCAAATGTTGATGGGGACATGTCAAGAAAATTGATTATTGCAGTGCCAAACAGAAGTCATTAACAGGAATCGACTGACTTCACAATCAGGGATTCCAAGTCTTCCAAAAGCAAAGGTGAAGACTCTGATGACTCCAGTTGGCCTCTGCACTCTTGCTAGAGGTTTAGCAGAGCCCCTTTGTGAGGCTTGAAGAGAAAATGAGTTATTTGTTTTTTCTCCTTTCTACCCTCCTTACTTCAGTTTTTCTTTTCTTTACAATAAATCCACAGGTCAGCCCAACCCCAGGATGCATCCGGGCTCTCATGAAGATGCTGTACTGCCCCTACTGCCGGGGACTGCCCACCGTGAGACCCTGTAACAACTATTGCCTCAATGTGATGAAGGGCTGTTTGGCCAATCAAGCGGATCTCGACACGGAGTGGAATCTGTTCATAGGTAAGGAACTTTTAAGCAGAATCCATGCCAAATGACCAAGATATCCAAAAGAGCCTGAGGGGCAGGTTTGAGTTGGGATGACTTGGAGACATCAGGAGGATTATTTTTAAATCAGATTTCATTTTAGCATATGATTCCTTATTTTTCATTTTTCTTTTTTCACTCTGAAAAGTAAGACTTCCTTTACTGTCCTGTTAAAGACTGGATACGCTTACTGTGTTGAGTTAGATGATCTTTCTGACAAATAGAAAAGTCATCTTGTGAATTTCCTCGGCGAACAAATAAATTGGAAAAGAATGGTGTAAGCAAGAAATTCACCAAATTGTTTCTTTCTCATTTGGAGTATCTCAACATAAGTCACCAAGAGTAGTAAACAATTCCTTCCTTAAAGACCTTTGTTGAAAATAACTCAATATTTTCACTAGCATATGCAAATGTTTTTTCTCATATGGTAGCGCGGAAAGCTTGGTGCACGCGAGCATGAAACTGAAGTGTTGTGTTTAGAAGGCGGGAGGAAAGGAGACGTGGAAGATGTGGGAAGGGTCTGTGAATCATGAGTCTCTTCTTGAGTTGCAGAAATCACTCAGGGGCTTCTGCTGCCAAAAGATATTTCCCAAATAGCTATGGAAGGATAAAAGGACACATTTTATAGGCAGACTTCTCCCAGGAAAAGATACAGAGTAAATGCGTTTTTTCTCCCTCTGTCAAATGGCCTTCAAATAAAAGTACTTCCAATTGCGTTTACTGCCATTGCATAGTGACAGGCAGAGTGGTGCAAATAGCAGTGACATGAGTCAGCCTCAGAGGGCCTTCATCATTCATGCAAGCTGCTGAAGCAGAAGCACCAGTAACGTGTTCTGACATCTAAGACTTAGGGAGGCTAGGAAAAAGATCTAAGATGTATTGGAATGCACAGAAACCTAAACCCACTGAGCCAAGATGCGCTTAGGTTACAGGCATTCAGCTTTGACAAGGAAACCTATTGGAGGGCAATACTATTTTGCTTAGAGCGATCCAGGGACATGGGTTTGAAGTTGGTGTTGTTTTTGTTTTAATATTCAAATAGAAAGCATCTGACAAAAATCATCTTAGAGAGACTACATTGAGCTACAATCCCTTCCATGAGAGAACAAAATCTGGGTGACATAATTTGAAAAATAACAGTTTTTAAAGAGTAAATCATTAAGGGTCCCTGCAAACTCGAAAAAGAATCATAGAATTCTTCGCTAAAGTATTTATTCTTCACTAAGGATTTGAAGGGGGAGGTCTGAATTTTATTAAAGTACTAAGAAGAAATGATCTTCTGAATCATAGCTTAATTTTAGCAAGAGTACTCTATCCCAATCATGCTCATAAAATACATACTCAAGAAATGTAAAGAGAATTCAGTGTTTAAAAAGCCAGATTATATTTCAAAGCATCACTTGGAGTCACACAGATTATTCACACTTTGTGGTTGCAATTGCCCTCCGTTCTAGCACAGCAAGATTGTCTTTCGTCAGCCTGCAGCTTATTGATGAGTCAACCGGTGGATTTTGTTGTTCAGAACGGGATACAATGAAGAATAAGCATATGTGTATCTTAAGTTATAAGAGCAGAGATTACTTTCAACTGGTTTTCCTCTCCCTCAGTGCCAGTAGACAATGTTATCGTAAACAGGTCCTTTTACTTACAGTCAGTTGAATGTCTGGACAAATCATCTGACTTAAAAACAAAAATTGAACACACTGTGTGTTGTATGTGGCAATTATTCCTAGTGATTTTTGAGAAGATTCTTCCGTATTTCTTTCTTTGGGTTTGCATTGACTTTGTGAAGTGATCACCAGCATGTTTTTATGGAGCAGAGTTTATTCTTGCCATTACCTGTCTAATGGGAAATGTTTAGTTC
Organism: Solenodon paradoxus; assembly: GCA_004363575.1. NCBI lineage: Eukaryota > Metazoa > Chordata > Mammalia > Eulipotyphla > Solenodontidae > Solenodon > Solenodon paradoxus. The sequence goes on along the minus strand of RJWH01000780.1, from coordinate 312,316 downwards.
CCACATTTATTAGATGAATTAGTCAAATGTGCCAACTCCATTTTCCACACAGATAGATGCTAAATGACTGTGTCACAGTGTTGATGGGTCCACAGTGCAGACGAGTGAGCAAATCCCACAAAAATTATATATAATGGCCCTCCCTCTGGTCAGCAGATTCTGGGCTTTCTAGAATCTTTTCATGAAAACTTCACTCTGTTACTGTCCACTTTCCATTGCTGGCTGCTACCGGGATGTCCCATTGCACCTCCAATCAGTTGTTTGTGATGATGTGCTCATCTAAAATAGTAATGGTCCTAGGCAATCAATCCTTAATAAAAACGAGAATTGAACTGGTGTCTTATTCTCATACTCTTTACAATGCTATCAATTAATAGAGTGATTTGTAACTATTTGTAATTCAGTTGGTATTTGGATCGTGTCAAATGGAAAGGCAAATTCACCGATGAAGTAGAATGTTTTAAGTGTTCAAGAAGAAGCCCCACTGATATTCCATTCACTTTTGAAGTTCTGTCCTTTTGTGGTCTGGATAGAAGAAAAAATAAAATTGGAGAGTCTACTCGGGTTGCATTTCCCTAGTGTTCCTTTCAGACATTTATCTCCTTGTCCTGCAGAGAATCGGTGTGCAAAAGATTCTTATCAACTAGCTGTTGTAGGAAAAAGGAAGAACTCTACCTTTTGCATAAAGAACTTTAAAAAAATTGCCAGCAGCTTTGCAGAAGATGCCACTAGTTTTAGAGTACTGAGGTCCTCAGCTCACCTCTGTCAGGAGCTTTCTAGAGCAGGTGGGATTCCCTAAGTCAAAGCTGAGCCTGGCTTTTGCTTCCACTTTGCAGCACCTCAATGAAGAGGCATGCATGGGTGTGCACACCGTGTCCCTGAGCTTGGCAGGACCAGAGGGTGCATGAGCGGCTTTCAGCCTGTTCTCACTAGTTGATATTCTGCCGTAGGAGAAGGACGAAATCTGAGCTTTTGACAGTCCTTCCAAGGTCCTTACCCCACGTGGAACTGTATATTCATTCACACACAGCTTGTTCCATCCTGACTCTTGAATGTTGCCTGAATGCAAAAGGATTTTCTTAAAAAATATTTGCACGCATGAAAATTTCTTAACACAGTTTGGTGGGCAGAGTGTATTGTTTCGGGAATTTCCTGTGGTTCTTTCTAGAGCTTAGCACTGAGAACAGCCCTCCGACAGTTAAGAATTGTTCTTGGCAGGGCCCACTTTGCAGATTGCACCTAGCTCATGAGCAAGGAAGTGAAGGTTGAGCTCACATGTCTAGAGCAAGAGCAAATCTTACTTCTACCTTAAAATCTGGGTTGTGTGGGAAACAGCCTCCTCCACGCATCCGGTTCCTTCTAAGACTTTTTAGACTCTGAGAACAAGAGGGAAAAACAAAAGGCATTGGGGGCGGGAAGGCAAATGTTGCTAAGACAAAAGGCAGGCATTCTCTTTTGTGCTGTAATTGTTGTTATGACTGAAACGTTACAGAATGTTTCTAACTGCCAAGGCAAGGCAAAGTGATGTCTATAGTTCATGAAAGAAGACCTTAGATGTTTTTGTTTCAACATGGTAGCCTATTGTTTTAAGGCTCTCCCACTTGGTAAGACCCTAATAATCTTAACATAATAGCTCAATTCATTGAGTAAGCTGGACACATTTTTTGCCCTCAGGGAATTTAGTGCAGCTAAATTAATTACAATCCACTGTGATAAAGTGTTAGGAAAATAGAAGCACAGGATACTAAGGGTTTTCTCAGCAAGGGACTTAACTGAATCTAGTAGGTGGGCACGATATAGAAATGCCTGACCTGGGTAAGTGTAGAATGAGATAGTAAATAAGACTGAATTGAATTAGCATTTTCAAACATAATTACTGTTGAATAGCCGTTATATAGATATAGACATGTGTATAGATATGTATAGATACATATGTATGTGTATGTGTGTATACACACACATTCGTTACAGTATAGACCTGCAGATATTTGCAAGTTGCCATGACAATCTCAGTAAGTTCAGCATGATCCAGCATTTCTTCTTAAATAACTTCTATTTTTGACACCTTTTATGGTCACGTCTCACCAGCCCCACTACTACTAACATGAACTGATAAGATTTGGAGACTGTGTACAAATTTTCCTCAAGAAATGGTTGAGTTCCCTGGTCCTCAGATGCCCTCTGATGGGGGGAGAGGGGGAGAATCAAGAGAGCAGCTTGTATTTTTGATGTAGGTCTTGGGGGCACTCAGAGAGCAGACTCAGAGCTCAAACCAGTGGTATCAACATTTTCAGACTTTCTTCTTCCTTTCAAACTGTATTTAAGTCTTCAGACTGCTCAAAAATAGAGCACTGGCATAAAGAACGTCATGCATGAAACCCAGGTGGGCACTGCAACCAGACGCAGAGAACTGGAGTGGGTACTCATCCTTCATTCTCTCCGTTATTTGTTGACACACTCATGTTGACTGAGTGTCTAGTGTGGACCTCTCTCTTGGAAGCTTCAGAACAGAATAGGGAAGGCCCTTCTGGCTAACTGGGACTCCATGAGTGCAGAGATGGCAGAAGCAAATCAGATAATGAGCTTGGTTCTTTCGTTGTGACAGCTGCTATCAAGTGGTAAATTAGAGCCAGCTGCAAAGGAGCTGTGTGAGGTCAGTCAAATGACAAGTGTCATGTAATAAATGGCTACTTTGGTGCCTAAATACTTCTGAGGGCCTGCAGGGAGTTGTTGATTTTCAAGGTAACTCATGTATTCACAACTTTGTGTTTGGGGAAAATGTTGCAAGAGAAACACATATTGTTTCTAGCAACAGTATCTCTTTTTATCAAATGTACAGATCTGTGAGCCTACATTCCAAGACACAAAACAGCCACTAGGAGCTATTTTAAGCATTTGTATAAGATACTCTTCTTTCAAAGACTTAATTCAGCATGGAATTCTATAATGTAAATCTGATTTAAAAAATTATTACAAAGAATTCCGTTGTCAATATGATAGGAGTCCAGCTGATGTATCCTGAAATGCCATGTTTAAAAACCTCTAGACCTAAAAGAGAGAAAATTATTTCCTTTCAACCAAAGAAAAATAAAAATTTAAGAATTGTATCTAACAGCAAGCTTTCAAGGCTTCTTTGTCTATGTTCCCCTTGGATAAGACAAGAGTCTATTCAATAATACAGTCCAAAAACACAACTCTTAAATTTAGGAACAAAAGCCAAAGCAATTCTTTTAGAATCTGATCTTGATGTTAGCTGCAGAACTTGTGTTTGCCTTGGTGCATTCATGAAAGAACCCAAAAAAGCTTTTTGAGAAATGATTTCTTTACTATCACTTACAATCTAACCTCACCCAATTCCTCGCCTTCCTTTTAAAATCATTGAATATTTCTCTTTTCTCCTAGGTGAGTGTCATTAACTGGGTTCTCCCTATAATTTGGTCTGGACACTGAAGTATTAACTAGTCACTGAGAATTTAAAAAATAGGAAAAAGAAAACAGTTGACTAGTACCCAGCAACCTTTCACAGACTACATTTGTTATCAATTTCCTACATTTAGAAAATGTTTTACTTCTGAACTCTGCATAATGTGGAAGCATTTTTATGTGTTACGGTAGGGTTGATGCCTTGAGGGTGGTATAATGTCTGAGGTTGTTCCGCAGACACACGCAGGCATTTCTGAACCTCTGAACACTTACTAATGCTGGTTTTGAGACAACAACTCAAAGAATTCATGGGGCTGCAATTTCTATACTGAATCGAGCAGCTTTTCCGTAGATCAAAGCAAGCAGAGCACATCAAACCTAAAATTAATTGGTGTAGAAGACAAGGAATCATGCTACACGGTGGGGAGGGGGGGGTTATCCTGTACCTCAATTTCAACTTTTGTTCATCCATCCATTCCAGTTTTCACATACTCCACTTTTATACAGCTTTTCATTGTAGTCACTGGTGATCACTACATGTATGATATTCTAAACTAGATTTCAAACTGGAATTATAGTGTACAATAACCTGATACCAACCTGTGACCTGTCATGAGACACACCTATTTTTACAAGTATAACATTCTTTAGGATACAAGATATTCCATTTATAATAAGAAGTTCATTGAAAATCTTCTTGTGCCCATCAAGCTCTCCAATTTCTTTAAAAGCCAGCTACAGAAGGATTGAGTTTACCAGAAGTCAGAACACATCAGGATGATTCAAGATGGCTAGCGATGTGCCTTTATGTTGCAAGTTTTGCATTTTAGTTTACACTTCAGTTTGTGTTTTCCATGAAGTGTGTAATTATATTAAAAGGTGCTTTTTTTACTGACATTTGATTTTAGTAACATAGAACAGTTTTCCCATCATGTCGTCTCTACTTGATACTTGAAATACTTTTTAAAAAATTTTCCTCAAGTAACATTGCATGGTAACATAATGTAGCTTGAAGATGTGCATCAATGTAAATCAACATCTTTATAAGATTATATTAACTTGACTATCATGTGTTCGAATTCAAGCTACACCACAATCTTTCTGGCTTTTGACATGCCAAGAGAAATTATTTCACAATTCTCTAGAATGGAATTAAATAGCTTTCCAAAAGGCCCAGAAACCCCAGGCAAAAATCAAACACTATTTACATTAGCCCAGTGACATTTTTAGCAATTTCAGGAGATAAAAGGAACATGAGGTATAAGAAATGGTTATGTTGCAGAAACTAGAATATAAAAAACATAAATTGAGCTAAATAAGTGAGTCATTAAAGGAAATATTAAGCCATGTGGCTATTCAAAGTAGCAAACTTATAACAAGTCCCAGGGCTATAATAGCCAAAAAGTCCTTCATTTGGTGACCAATTTAAAAGAATAAGTGTGTGTGGGGTGGTACCTCCTGAGGCGTCTAACACTCTTTAAAAGTCTTGATTAGCATCTAAAATTAAAAGCTTTATTTGACCCAAATAATAAGTCCTTGGTGATACCACCACATGTTTTTAAAATATCTTAATAATAGCAGTGTTAATGAAGGAACTTAGACTTATTCCCCATAAACAAAGCTTTTGCATTAATTTATTACATATAATTAAATTTGCATATAGGTATATAGAAACATATCTCCCAATTACTGTAAAAACTTCTTAATTCATGATTATCTCAAGAGTGTAGCTGCTGATCATGCCTCTATGTGAATCATTTTTTAAATTAGTTTTCCTCAGGCTTGTTTCTTTAATAATTCTAAAAAGAAACTTTTAGAATCATATTCTCTTCATCTTGTGGACTTCGTGATATGTTTATTACCAACAACCCTCCCAAGAAACAGGGATGGAAGTCAGGGTAGAAAAGAGCGCCCCATGAATTATTCTGAAGATTAAAGACTTGCTTTCATTGGTTACTCTAAAAGGGAAATCATTGGGATTTCATTTACACTTTTAAGAACTTTCATGGCATAGAAAAACTTTGAGCTTGTAACTAACTCATTTAAAAATGTTGTATCTACAGATATTTGGTGAGATAGCCAGGAGAGAATTTAAATTAAAATAGGACATGAAATGTACCTTGTCTTTCAAATAACAGCTTATATAAAAATCTCACATAAAAAAAGATGTGTCTTCAAGTTTTTCTTTGCATGGATTTAAATAATTGGCTACACTAAGAATTTCCTTTATTATAGCTCTTGAAGAGGGAAGACCAAAAAGAGAAATGAAAAAAAAAAAAACTCATTAATATAACATTACCCCCAAGAAGGGATATCTATCACACTTTTATTCTCTAAGGTTAAAGAATATTTTTTACCACTAAAATCTCAATGTTTAAGAAATAAGTGGGTTTGCAAAATATACAAAAGCACCCATCTGCAGAGATTCATGCACCCTCATGTTTATTGCAGCCCTATTCACAATAGCCAAGAATTGGAAACTACCTAAATGCCCAACATCAGATGAATGGATAAAGAAGAAGTGACATATATATAGACAGAATGGAATGTTACACAGCCCTTATAAGAGATGAAACTCTGTCATCTGAATCAACAGGGATGGAACTAGAGGGGATTATGCTAAGTGAAAGGAGTCAAAAGAAGAAAGACAGATATCAGATGACCTTTCTCATAGGTGGAATGTGAATAGACAAAACAAAGTAATAAATGAAACTTAACCAGCCTTGAAACATTTGCAACAGAACCAAAAGGGAAGTTACCTTGAGGTTACCAAAAGGGAATGGGGTGGGAGGAGGCAAATGGTGGTGGAGCCCACTGGACAATAGGGAAGAACATTTGGTGACTTGGTGGAGGATATGGTGTGTTGAAATATATCTAAGAAATGGGGAACCTATACATAGGAAACTATTCTAATATGTAGAATTATTTCTACAATTAAAAATAAATAAATAAAAAAGAAAGAAATGGGTTTAAAGGGAAACCCAAGAATAATACTGGGAAGGGGGTGGTTGAACACTTTAGGATCGCTAGAACTGAATGTGGTTTTCAGATTGAGTGACCCACAAAGTGACCACTGATCCTTCCATCTATCTGCCCAGTAGTTTCACATCAGCTTGAAGAAGTTCCCCCAGAGGAAAGAGGACCACTCTTCTGTAAGACACTTCAAGAGGGAGAAAATTCTCAAAATCCAGAGCATTAAACTGCTGAAGGCTATTTCCAACCCTTAGTGTTAAACTAAGGGTTAAACTTGTGCGTTTTTTTTTTCTAGTTTTTCAAATTTAATTATTATTAGATTAGTCCCTTGACTTTAAAATAGTTTAATGTTCCAGAATCTTTTGTGTTAGCATAACCATAGAAATGTATTCAAAATCCATATGTACTACCCAACCAGATAGGAGAACAGAAATCATCACTATAGTTGGGGTGATTTGACAGACATCAATACACAGTGTACTTTTATGGATGTGCATCATCCACAAGTGCTCATTTCTGGAAAGTGACTCCACAGCATGAAACATGTATGTCCCTTCATTAATCACCCTATTTTCAATTGGAAATATATTTCTGAATATAAAATATTTGGCATGTCCTTGGTTGAGCCAATTTAATGTACATCTAACTTTTTTAGTTTAAGATCCAGATATATATCTCTTAAGGTTATCCATGAGAAAATGTTTAAACATGTCCTATTACTCACTTGCAAATCATAATATCAAAATTCTAAAAGGATGAGAGAGTTGTAAGAAATGTAATCACTCTGTTTCTGTGGTTCTGTGTTCTGTTTGGAGAATATTAAATGTAGAGCAATAATAACTAGGATTCATTGAACACTTATTTTATATATCAGGCAATATGGTATTTCCTGACACTTTTAATTCTTAGGACCCTAAAGAGTAACGCGGTGTACAAAGGGGAATACTGAAACCAAATAAGTTGAACATGCCCAAGGTCATAAACCTTTTAAGTTTGAATTTCAAGATTTGGTTTCAGAGCCTGGGGTCTAACCACTACATAAATTAACTGCTACCATATATTTAGGAAGTAACTCTTAATATCTACCTACATGGATTTATGGGGAAAACTGAGTATTGATGTTGTCAGTACTATGCAGTGGAATTTTCTGCGATGATGAAAATATCCTATGTCTCTGCTATAGAGGAGTCATCATTCACATGTGGTTATTGAGTGCTTGAAATATGCCCAGTCAGAGTGATGAATCAAATTTCAATTTATCTAAATTTAGCCATGTGGCTATTGAGCACTTAAATGTGGCTAGAGTTTTTGAGGAATGAAATTTAAATTTAACTTTTAATCACTGTATAGGGCTAGTGACTACTCTATTGGACAATATAGGATTTGACCGTTGAAATACCTATAATGAAAAAGGAACGGGAAAGGAGAGAGGAAGTTGGTTAGAGGGGATCTAGTGTATGGTGAAGAGGAACTGGTATGGTGTTAATTCACTAATGAACTTAATGTATTATATACAGATATTGATTTACAACAATGCACATCTTAAACCTACATAATGTTATGAGGTAATGTTTCTTCGATAAAATAAATCAGAAAAGGAGAAGAAAACACCTGTCAGATCCGTGATGTGACAGCATCAGAATATGACAGAGTCACTTCAAAAAGCCATTTATTCGATGCCCTTTTGGGGCTAAGATCTAGAGTGGGCTTTTGATAGACACAAAAGAAATAAAAACTGTATGACCTGATCCTGAGAAAGTATAGTTTTCCTAAGAGACAAAATCTGTGCCATAATAGTGGAAGTTTGGTTAGGTGAAGATGGTGTTATTAAAAGCAATAGTACATTTCTGTTTTTATTCCAATACCATGCTGTTTTGATTATTATTACTTTATAGTAGAGTTTGGCATCAGAGAGCATGACTCCTCCATTGTGAGTTTTTCCCTGAGGATTTATTTTGCTATCCTGGGTAGCTTTTAATTCCAAATAAATTTCATGATTTTTGCTCTATATCTGTGAAGAATGTCTTTGGAATTTTGGTGGAGATAGCATTGAATCTGTATATTGCCATGAGCAATATGGCCATTTTGATTATATTAATTCTTCCAGTCCATGAGTAGGGAATATCTTTCCATTTCTTGTGTCATCTTCTATTTCTTTTAGCATTGTCCTGTAGTTTCCAGGGTACAGGTCCTTGATTTCTTTGGTTAAATTTATTCCAAGGTATTTCATTCTTTCTTTTGCAATTATAAATGATATTAGTTTATTGAGTTTTCTTTATGCATTTTTATTGTTATCATACAGAAATACAGCAGATTTTTAAGTATTAATTTTGTAACCTGACACTTTAATGCATTTATTATTCTAGTAACTTTGTTATTTGAGTCTTTGGGATTCTCTCTATATATTATCATGTCATCTGCAAATAGTGATAGTTTTACTTCTTTCTTTTCTATTTAAATACATTTTTATCTTTTTCTTGTCTAATTGCATTGGCCAGGACCTCCAGCACTATATAAAACAATAAATCTACAGTACTATATACAGATGTAAATTTGCTGTCATGTATACCTTAAATCAAGTCAATGTTAAAATGCAACATTCCTTCAACAGAATCAATTAATTAAAAAAAGAGCAATAGTCTGGGTGTCACTGCATGAGTTTGAATCCAGACTTTGTAGTTTATTATCTGTAAGTGATTTGGGGGACATTATTTAATCATCATAAATCTCAGTTTTTTCATTAATAAGCTATGGATATAATACCTATTTCTAAGCATTGTGTGAATTTAACTAGATAATACATGTAAAGATGAAGGATAAGACATTTGCAAGAGGTAGCACCAAAGATTGTTTGGGTGTGTTATGCAATTGGGATCAGAAAAGAGAAATTAGAAAGTAGAAGCCACAGAGTAAACAATAGATAAAAGAACAATAGGGGAATAGATGCAGGAAAAACGAGAGATAACAGGAGCAGACTAAAAACCAAAGGAAAATAGAGGACAGTTAATCAGTAAGAACTGAAGGAACAAGATTCGAAGTACACTTCATAGTATAAGCTTATTATTTCAGTTTTGGAATATGCCTTAATTCCTGTTCAGTGGGACACTTCCCACTATAGATGACCTTGACCTTGCTCAGATGAATAAACATACTTGGGAGGAAACCAGCCAAGCTGAAATCAACATACTTGCTGGCATCTACTGGGAGATAGGATTGGTTAGGATTAGATTGTCCAAGCTTTGAAAGTCAGGTGAAATACTTGACATTCTTTTTTCCTGTAGGTGATCTCATTTTACAAGGCAATTATTTATCCTAAGAATGGTGTCTTCTAAATATTAATATAGCAGCCAAGAAAAAGATGGACTCAGATGGGTGAAACTAGTGGTGATGAGACTAGACAGGTCTAAAAATGGTATGGAAAGAGAAAGGAAGACAGCAATGAAAGTAGGAATTGCAAGTAAACACTTACGGGACTTTAATTAATGTCTACTAAATTTAGAGGGCAAACAAAGAATATATCCATTATGGCTTAGATAAGTACATTTAAAAAAAGACAAGGCTAACTTTGGGTTATGGCAAACACAGATTTCTTCAATCTGTTTAAGGTTTGTTGGAGTTGAGGAACAATGGTACCAAAATGGATATGTCTAATTGGACGCTATAAATAATAGTATTGTCTGTTTCTAGAACATGAGAGATCTCTAGAACTTGAGATGCCAAGAACCACTGGATGATTTCCATAGCTCAAATTGTTCTCTAACCAGCTTCCCTAATCAGCTCCAAGAGATTGTGCCCGGAGTCCCCTCTCTGAGCACTACACAGTTGCCTGCATGTTCCTTCCCTATTAAATTATACTGTCTTTACTCCTAAATGTTAAAATTTTAAAAGCCTGCTCATCCATATGTATTTCAGAATGAATCTCTGTACTCCCCAATGTCTTTAATTAAGTGTAGCTAGAATATAAACTTTGCAAATATGGAAGTGCTTACTATAACGATTCAACAGAAACATGCTTTGATTGCACCCAAAAATATATTTTCTTATGACTCAGTAACCCCCTTGATGGGCATAGTCATCACACATATTGACAGTTTATAATTGTAATCAATCCAAAGGAAAATTGGGTTTCTATTGGCTTTGGCTTTTGCAACCCTCATTGCTTGAAATCTATGATTAGTTTGTTTATTTCTGGCCATTGCCAAGTTCTGAATTTCAAGTTGAGACACGAAATTGTTTAATTATGGAAAAAAAAAAAAAGTACCCCAAGGGCATTATTTTCTTTTACTAGCAAGAATGTCATGTTTCAGAGAGCAGTCCTTACTTCATCATGTGCCTTGTGGCACAAATGTCAATAATGAAAACTCAACATGTAAGGACCAATGTAATCTAGTCATTGTTTTCTGAGCAAGGAGTGTCCTAAGGAGTAAGAGAGACATACACGATGCAGCTTTTGCAATGCAACATTAGAAAGAAGAGGGGAATTTTTTTTTTAATCCCATATTGCCAAGTTACTGATTTAAGAATACCCTGGAGTATAAATTATTTCTCCAAGCCTCTATAGAGACTTCTGTCAAATTCCTTCTGCTTAGCCTATTAAAGGTGAAAACCGTGAAATATTATTTGATTTGTAACTCAAGAAAATGCCCTAAAACCACCTGTACCTATTTGGAAAGTTGCCAGAACAAAGTGAGAGGAAAGGTCGAGCCAGAGAAAAATAATTTGATGTTGCAGCATGTGGCTCCCATCAAAGGTTGAGCCTATGGGCGACACTAGGGCTTTCTTCTCATCTGATGGATTTACGTTTATTTTTCTTTGTTCACATGGGAATCCTGAGTTTTGAGATCAAGATTTCAAGTACTTTAATTGTGGCCATGCAGCATTAAAAACAATATCTGACAATGTATTATGCTAAATAGTTATTACATTCCTTTTGAATTTGATTTGGAGAAGTTCATTTTAGGATACATTTAATGTCCAAGTGGAGTTGACATATTAAATTCTATTCCTCCTAAGTACCTCAGATCTTAAAAAAAAAAAAAAAAAAAAACTCAAAGTAAATGCTTCCAAGTTTGCTGTATTGTACAGTGATTTCTATCCATTTGCCTGGTGGTCACTGGACACAGGATATCTTCTGTTCATCACAAATTTGGTAAATGAACCTTTAAAATCTAGGACAAGAAAAGTTTAATTGATAGGTGCATCTGTGCATTTTTTAAGATGCTGAAATTAATAGTTTTCAAATGCAAAGTAACAATGTTTATAAAACCTCTTTCAATGAATTGCTTGCAAAATGAAAATCAGATTTTTTAATCTGAAGTGTCTTAATCTGGCAGAGAAACAGCCACTTAAGAACTACTAAGGCAGTTTGATTTGATTTAGAATGATTTTGATATTTAAGTGGAAAATGCAAGTGGAAAAGATTGTCTATAGTATGCTACTCTCTGTCAAAAATAAAAAGAGATATAAAAAAATACATATGTATCCCCTCATTTGTGAAAAAGAAGGAGAGGAAAATTAAACCTTAAAAAATAAAAGCTAAATAGATTCATCAACCTAGAAAGGGTGGGTAGGAATGGGATAGAAAAGAAGGGGTGTTAAACGAATATGGGTTAGTATGAGTAGTGAACTTCTCAGTATTTTTGCAACTTAGAATTGTAGTAATGTTTCACATTCTACCATAAAATAGACAATCAAAACCAATCATGATGTAGGAGAATCTAAAATGAAATACATAGAATAACAAGGAAACCTAATTCTGTTACCTGTAAATAATATAATCAGATTAAAGGAGTTGGGATGTGGGGCGGGGGGGGGCAGGTGGAAATAACTCACCTAAATTACTTTGCAAAACTATATTTTGAGCAGATTCTATAAGATAGGTCTGAATTACAATAAACTTTCCTCTTACTACTACTTTTGCTGTATCCCATAGGTTTTGGTAGTTCCTGTCTTCATCCTCATTGTCTCTTAGTATTTTTTTCAGGTTCCTCTTTGATTTCCTCTTTTAATAAATAGTCATTCAGAAGCATATAATTTAATCTCCAATAAATTTGGGAACTTCCAGCTTTGTTATTGTAATTGAGTTCTAGTTTTAAGCCATTGTGATGAGAGAAGGTGCTTGGTAAGATTTCAGTCTTTGTAAATTTGTTGAGATGTGTTTTGTTTTCCAACAAGTGATCTACCCTTGAGAATGTTCAGTGAGTACTTGAGAAGGAAGTGAAATCTGTAGTCGTTAGATGCAGTGTTCAGTGTGTGTTTATTAAACTAAACTGTTCAAAATGGTCATTTAAAGCTGCTGTTTCCCTATTAATTTTCTGCCTGGTTGATCTATCCATGGCTGTAAGTGGAGTGTTGAAGTCTCCAACTATTATTGTGTTCCTGTCGATGTCTTTTTCTCAACAATTCTTATAATACTTGCTTAATAAATTTTGATGTTCCTTCATGTGGTGCATATAATGTAATAAGTGTTATGTCTTCTTGCTGGATTGACCCCTTAATTATTATATGATGTCTATTTCTGTCTTTTTTTTATGCTGTTTAGTTGGAAGTCCATTTTATCTGATATAAGTATAAATGTTCCTTTTTTTTTCGGGTTGCCATATGACTATAATAGGATAGTATTCCAACCATTGACTTTGAACCTATGTTTATCTTTTGAAAGAAGGTGAGAGTCCTGAATTCAGCTGAAAGTTTAGGATGATTATTGACATGTAATTGCTTATTGTGATTTTGTAATTTGTCTTCTAAGTTTTGTTACAGACAATGCCTTTGTTATTCTCTTTCTCTTTTTAGGTAGGTTAGGTATAGTTATGCTTTGATTGGTTTTCCTTTTGCTTTTCTTCTTTGCTTTTTCCCTGGAAATGTATTTTGAAGTTACCATGAGTTTAGCATTAAGAATTCTATGTTTATTTCTAATTTTTATTTGAAAACAGATTAATCTTGCACTCATTTTAGCCATTCACATTTTTTTCTCCACCCATTTTTTTTTTTTAACACCTTGTCTCACTATTCTTCAAAGTGGGGTTTCCTTACACTTTGCACTTCATTGATCTTCTATTAGTATTTTCAGTAGAGCTAGTTTTATGGTAATGCATATCTTTAACTTTTGCTTATCTGTAAAGCTTTTTATCACTCTGTCAGTTCTGAATGATAATCTCATCTCATAGTGCATTTTTCCTAGGTTGAATAATCCTTTTCTTTCAGCACTTTGAATATATCATGCTATTCCCTTCTCGCCTATAGAGTTTCAATTGAGAAATCCACTGACACTCTCATGGGGACTTCTTTGTGTATGACTTGTTTTTTCTCTAGCTGCTTTTCAGATTTTTTCTTCATCTTTCTTTTTTCTTTTCTAACATTTTGGCGACAGTGTGTCTTGGGTAGGTCTGTTTGGATTTCTTTTGTTTGAAACTCTTTGAGCTTTCTGGTCTGGAAGCTTGCTTTATTCTTCAGGTTAGGAAAGTTTTCAGATATTATTTCTTCAAATAGGATTTCTGCCCCCTCTTCTCTCTCCTTCGTCTAGGCTATGATGTCAATGTTGTTCCTTTTGATGTTATCCCATAGGTCTCAAATGCTGTTTTCATTTCTTTTCAGTCTTTTTTTTTTTTTCTCTTTGTTAGTTTGCCTGAGTCCATTCCTCTTCTCTATGTCCTAGCTCATTGATTGTATTGGAGTCTTCATCCATCTTAGTCTTGAGTCCCTCTATTAATTTCTTTAGTTCAGCTATTGTGTTTTCATTCCTTTGAAACCTTGCTTCATTTCATCTCTTTTTTGTTCTCTTTTTCACCCTCTTTGTATCTCTTGGTTTCCATGAGTATGTTTATCATTGTAGCCCTAAAGTCATCCTCAGGTAGTTTATATATGTTTGTTGCATTCAGATTGTCCACTGGGATTTCATCTGGATCTTCATTTCATGTATATTTCTCTGTGTCTCCACTCTCTTTGGTATTCTGTTTGTTTCTTTAGGTTAGGTTTCCCTGCAGTAATGGCATTGTGTAATTTATCGACTTGCATCCAATAAGCCTAGATTCTGGTTTTGTGGAATCACCACTGGTTGGATTTTTTGAAGTTCTTATGTGGACCCTGCATGGGGCCCAAGAGTTTAGCTTATAGAGTTGGAGTTTGTAAGGAGAATGCAGAGCCTTCCCCTAGCTTCACAGGTCTGAACCCTAAGCGCCACGTTGTCTTTGGCCCACCATCAGCAATCAAGCTGCAGTTCTGCTTCCACCCACAGGGTTGTACTAGTGAGTAGCACCATGTTGAATTTTTCTCCCTTCTGGAAGACTCTCTTCTTTGTTTCAGCCTGGGGACAGAATTTCTGGTAAGCAGATCCTGAGACTCTGGCACAATACATCTGGGTTATGTACTATAGTATAGTTCACAAATACTGTACTCTCACTGGTAAATATGTTTCTTAAAGAGGTGTGGATCAGAACTGTAATTTATGTATAGGCTAAGATTGAACAAATGCATTAATATATTGAAGTTTACAGGAGCTAGATATTTCAATGTTGGAGAAAGGAGTTACAAAAAAGAAATTAGAGATTAGTAGTTTTCTTGTTCTGTTTGAAGAAAGAGGGTTTTTTTGTTGTTCTTTTTTAAGGAAAGATGTAGGCAAAAATGAAGGAGAACCGAGGTGAGCAGGCAAAAAGAGAGAGGAGAAAGAAGCACTTTATTTTATTTAGTTATTCATTCTTATTGTTGCCCTGGTCCCGGGACACAATCCTGAGTCCTTGGCATGTGTGTAGACTACACTGAACCTGTACTCCACTAGGGTGCACCTCGGAAAGAATTTAATGATGATGACACTACAATAGAAATGACACCACTAGTGCCCATCTTGTTTTCTAATGCCCTCTATTATCATAAAAGGAACCAATGCTCCATGTTCTTGTTTGCAACAGCATGCTATTTCATTATGTGAGTATTTTAGACTTGATCAGTATTATTTCCAGTATCTTGTCAGTGATCATAGTGCTATCATAATTAAGTAAGTGCACATACATTTTTGTACATTGTATCTTAAGGGTGGATTTTAGAAGTGGGATTCCTGATTAAAATGTAAGTGCATATATGATTTTATTAGGTATTGCCATATTTTCTTCCTAAATTTCCTTCATCAATTTGTATTCCACCATCCACATATATGAATACCTATTTCTCCATAGCCTCATCAACATACTATGTTGTCAGACCTCTTTATTTTGTTTATCTGATACTGAGATATTTTATATAATTTTTAATTTTTTCTTACTTTGATATTATTTAACTGTGTAAACTGACAACTTTTTCACCCACTCGTCTTGAGTATCAAAGGAGGACTTTTTTAGGATGTTCTTATTAAGATAAATCAAAAAGTTCCTAATGACCGATGTAGGAATCAAATAATGTTAATGTATGGGTAATTACCTTTAATAGAGCAGGTTTATTTTTAAATGGTATTTTTCAGTATTAGGGAAATGTTTTTATTTTTTCTAAACTCTCATAATGTATCTTGACTTCATTACAAATGTTTTCCAGTAGTAGAATTCTGAGAATAAGTATGAGCATATGAAAAGGACTATAATTACTACAATTATGAAAAAGTAATTTGCTGGTTTTATAAATTAAACAGATTTCAAATAGAGTAGATAGGCCATAAAAAGAAAACAGGATATTGAAAATAAATATTTTGGGAGCTAGGAAATTACCAGTTAAATACACATACCAAATGTAAATGTTTTGCTGACATTTGTGTAATTCAGTTTCTTAAAACCTAAAACCATAAGTTTTTTAATTAAAAAAAGAAATAAATGATAATATGACCAAGTGTTTGTAGACAGTCTCCCTCTTGTCTATGTGGTAGGTAAGAGATACTTAAAAAAAAACCCTTCAATTTTGTGATGAGTGGATTAAAACTAAGCAAAACAACCTTGCAGAATTCTTCTTAAATTAGAAATAGGTAAAGACCATTTGTAAATGAATCATTGGAATATGGTGAAAAAATTTAAGAGAGGTAAGAGGCAAGACAAAAAGATGGCCATGGACTTCAATTCTAGAAAGACCTAGAAAGTTGCCCCAAATCGAACACTTGTTAATTGTGGATAAACCCGTTTCCTCCAGGATTTACAAGTTCTTGTCCTAGGCAGTTCCAAGAAAATACCCTTCCCTAAAATACACCCCTCTACCTCCACCATGCTGACATCTGCTCAAGCAAAACAGCCTATAATCCTGCAGCTTTCAGAAGAGAATGCCAACAACATTTATTCAGGATATTAACAACTGTAAAAAATTTGCATTTTTTGTTTAATCCTCAAAACAATCCTAAGAGACAAGTAAAATTATTGCCTCCATTTTACAATATAGGAAAATGAGCACTGGAGAACTCAAGGTTATGTGGCCAATAAATGGTGGTGCCTGTGTGTTTCATGCCAGTTTTATCCAAAGAAAGTCTATGTTTTAACCTGGAGGTTACCCTCCCCCATCTCTCCTCTTTGCCCTGAGGAATATCAAAGAAAATAGATCTGCTGTGAGCTACAAACCCAGAATAAATGATCTCCATGTCCCATCCATGGCAGTCACCATGAATGCACTTTTTTTGTTGGATCTTGATCAAAAAATAACGTACGAAATCCATTGTACATAGGCACTCATTCTTTCAGCTTTTAAAAGCTGTTTTTCTGAGTGATAGTGCTGAAATCTAAGCCATATGTAGGTTGGCCATATTTCCTTGAGAGAAAAATGGGACATTGGGATGGTAAAAGCAGGACAGGGTTATACACTGGCAACAAAGGGAGAAAGACCAACCCGAACAGGAGCAGGACAGCAGGTCCACAACAAGTAGGTACTATGTACTATCCATCAGCGATCACATGTAACAATGTGTAGTCTGACGGGACTTCAAATAAACGGCCAGGGCTGGGGCAAGGAATTTTAACACCTTAGTCAAAAACCAAATTTGGCAACTTTATAAGCCCTGCTCTAAATGTCCTGCCTAAAACACATGCCACTTTAACCACCACAATGCCAGAAATGCCCAATAATCCCCACAGTGCCAGAGATAACCCCCACAGTATTTACCTGCAGCTCAACCAGGCTGCTGTCCTCTGCTCCCTTTGAAGGAACAGGCCTGTGTGCAGGGTAGTGGGCCAGGGCGGCGAGGGGGATCCTCTTCCCATGTGGCTCCTGTTCCTTCACAGGGACGGAAATAGCCCATCAGTCAGCACCAGCCAGGGCCTTCTTTAACACAGGGCGAAACGGGCAGCTGCTTTGAGGCCCTTTAGCAGACCGAGCCTAGGGCAGCTCAACTGCCCTATTAGCTGTGCATTAAAGACAGGCCTGGTGGAGTAATGATTAGGTCAATAGCCTCTGAAGGAGCATAGGCCATACTCCTGCATTTTAGCCCTGGGTTCGAGGTTGAAGCAATGAAGAAAATATAACTGCAATAAAAGATGCTCCCTCCTCCTTTTTCTTCTTACCTGCCTGCCCACTTGCCATCATTCCTGTCCGCACCTTTTCTTTAAAGTGAAAAATATTTAAAAAAGAAAAGTTGGACCTTATTTATTAAATAGGGACGACATTGACACTTATATTAAAACGATGGGAGAATCTGGAAATAAAAAAAATGAACTGAGCCATTTAAAGTGATACGTATGGTCAGTCAGCCTAGTTATATTGCTCTAACCATTTGTAGAATTGCTTTCCCAGCATTATACTCTGCACTCCTCTTAGCCGTCTGTGACAGCATTCTTGGAAGAACCATCTGGGATGAGTTTACTACTGAACTTTTTGTCGAGATGCCTGTAGAAAACACCACTATATAATGCAGGGATCCCTTTCATGAACTCAGAACCGAATCAGGAAAAGCTAGCTCCAAAGCAACTAGTTTGATTTGATCTAAGCTGGTGGAAAATTAATTATCGTAAGCAATCATTTCTCCCTCAATACTGTGAACCATCAAATGTCAGAGAAACCCACCTTCATTTTGTATTTTTATTTTTTATTTATTTTTTAAAAGGAAAGGTGGAAGCAGGAATGGGGGTGAGTAGGCAGGCAGGAAGAGAGAGGAGGAAGAAGCATTTTGTTTTATTTTTATTTATTTCTTCACACTGGTTATTTTCCCCGGATCCAGAACTGGAAGCCAAGGGTATGTGGCCTGTGCTGCTTCAGAGGTTATTGAGCCAATCACTGCTCCACCAGAGAATGCCAACCACCTGCATTGCTTGTAACATGCAATTTATATTATTACGCCTGATCCCTGGAGTCATCTCATCTCATTTTTTTTAATTTCTCTTTGATTTGAGATTTTTCTCTGTGTTTCTGTTTCTCTGTCATTGAATTCCAATGTGCAGTGAGGGTAAATTGGAATAAGCCTACTTTACGTGTCTTTGGGTGAGTTGCTTAAGATCTTTGAACCTTGGTCTCATTAGTTATAAAGGGCCTACCTGTTTTACTTGTCAAGACTAAACTAGAATTTTAAAATATGTAATGTAACTTTGTGATAAATAGTAACTATGAGTAGCTACCCCTGAGCAGTTTGAGAACTGTACTTCTTAAAAATAGTTTAAAGGTGAAAACTTAAAATCTACTGTGGTGTGTATGATAACATAGTAATTAAAAGTATTATTAAAAATCTTTGAAAGGTATTAGTCATAACAAAAATCTAATGAGGAGCCCAAGTACTAGTTTCTTTGTTTCTTAGTACCCGACTGATTTACCCTAACATGTCAAGGAGTATTTTTTTTAATGTCATGTTCTTCTTGGATAATGGGGAAGGAATAATTAATGAGGAAGCAGTACTAAGAAGGGCTAAAAACCACACATTGCTAGTGGCAGACAAACAATTAAATATCACTGAAATATCTCAGCCTGTTTAAAGGTTTTTTGAATAAACTGAGTCAAGAGTAAACTCATGATCTCACAGCTGTCAGTGATACCCTTTCCCCTCTCTAGTCGGTACCCTTTTTCTTTCTGTATCAGGAAGCAATAAAAAGACAAAGCAGTACTCCCCAACCTTTTTTCTCCTCCAAAAGCCTAGTAGTGTGGAAGAAAGTAATTATGCAAAAAAGCACGCAGAAATTTCACAATATTCCTAAAAACCAAATAACATATTATATGTAGAGGAAGACTGTGAGTTGAGAAATTTCCATTTAAATTTGCAAATACTGATGGGCATGGACCAATGTAGTAACTACGAATACTTATTATAACCAAGAAAACTGTTTTGCAAGGTCTAAAGGGTCTTTGCCAAAGAGACTTGATCAGTGTTACTTGAAAGGCTCTTTAAATTACCCTACCAGATGCCAGTAAAATACAAGTCCTACCCATGTATATACCCATGTGTTTGCTGACATTTCCTCCTCGCCTTCTCAACAAGCCTAGACATGAGCCAAGCTGCCCAGTTTTAGTATCTGCCCAAATCACTCAGCATTTGACTCCAAATCCACTTGATAATCCCCACATTTAGTTAAAGCATCTTTGAAATAAATATTTATTTCACAGATTTATTTCAAAGACAAAGGGAAATAGCACTGTTGAAAAAGATGTTTTTCTCTAGAAAAAAAAAAATGTTGGCCACTTAACTCATGGCAAAAATAGTCCCAGGGAGAACTGAAGAAGTTCCACTAGAGTTGTCTGTGGAAGAGGACAAAGATTCTGGAAGTGGGAGAAAGCATGGAAACTGAATGAATGAAGCAAGGAAGGGAATGAGCATCCTCTGGTAACTCCAAGCATGAGATTACATGTAGGGCCAGCGACAGAGAAGGATGTTACCCACTGCAGGAATGAAGGATTATATATTGTTGCCATCTTCAGAAGAGCTGTATGAATGAAATGGTTGTGTCAAAAAAAAGCAGTTGATTAAGAAATGGCATTGATTTTTCCATAGTACTAGAGGCATAGAAATTAGAAACCAGGATAAATCAAGTAAGTGTTGGGTAACAGAGAAAAGCCTGACTTGCAAATGAGAAGGAAGAAAGGAAGGAAGTTGAGGGGTGAGTGCCCTTGGCTTCCTCTCTAGGGAAACTGTACCCCTCAGCTTCCAAATTAATCACTAATTTATTAAATAAAGTTCCATTAGTCATTTTCGCGGTGCCTGGAACTGGGCTAGGTACTGCCTTTCTTTTTTTCAAGGAAAAAAAAGCGGGGGTGGGGTTGGAGGAAGATGGCATGTATTTAAAATACTTCTCCCTGGTCCTCACTGCTATGACTTCATCACCTTTCAGCATGGGAGCCCAAGGCCGTGGCCCTCACATTTTTTTTTCTTCTGTAATTGCCAGGACTGAATTTCAGGGTGATAGTTTCCTGTGTCTTTGTGTTTTCTGCCCCCGGTCCGGCCACGATGTCATCAGTACATATAAAGGAGATGTCACACTGTTGCCCGCTGACCCTGGCTGAGTGTTCTTCATGCTGCTGATGGATTCATTCATAGTTATGAGTTATTCTTTACCATCTAAGAATGGACTGTGTGGACTCGGGAAAAGAAAGGTAGACTGCGATAATCGTGCAAAATTTGCCCAGGTCGCTTGGGGTCTAGTTGCACTAACCAGCCCAGGAGATCCCTGCTCAGCTCTTTCAAACATAGGTCTCCTCATTCCTACCCCCATCGAGTATATTCTCACCTCAGGGCCCACGTACCTGCTGTTCCTCCTCTTCCCACACTGCTCTCTCCGCAGAAATCCACACAGTTGATCCCTCCCTCTGCAGAGCTTTTCCCTGAAATCACGCCTTCTGAGTGAGTCATTTCCTTTTTACTTGATTTATAATTTTAACCGTCCTCCCACCAACCATTTCTATTCTGCTTCTCTCCTGAATTTTATCAGTGTATTTTACTAATCTGTTTGCTTGGGTATTTTTAGTTTATCTCACCAATTAGGGAACTTTCTTTTGTTTTGTTCTATTCCCAGTTCCATTCTCAGCAACAATCCCTGGTGTGTAGTAAGTGTTGAATAAATATTTGTTTAAAAATTAATGAATAGCAGAATGCTGTTCTCTTTGCATTCTCCTTGAGAGTATGGATTTCATAACTCTTGTCCTACCTATATCACCATTTGCTGTGATGATCAAATGAAATGCATGTGTGTTTTGGAAATGTGATAGATAATATTATGTGAAGATAATATTATTAATAATAGCAATATTATCATTATCTTCAGTTCAACATCATGGAAATTTTCACATCTCATTGATATTGTAGGATTCTAGCTGTTTATCTTGTCATCATAGGTTGTTCTGGAAGAGACCAGCATCCCATCATGACACTCTCGGTAGCAAACTTTAACCTTTGAGATAATGTACCCCAGTCAGCACTCCCTACTATATTCATGCTGCTGGCTGGTGTCTTGGAACTCATGCTAAGCCCCCAAGATGTCTTTCAAAAAGCAACATGATTTTTCTGTTCTCTTCATCTACACTGAAAGATAGGACAGGAGGAGCCAACAGGAATCAATGTGCAGACAATCACGCAAGTTGTCTTCATAACCTTGCCTTGTAGCTTTGTGAACATGTCTTATCACAAGGTAAGCAGGCAGATCTAAGAATCCACTCCAGATGTTGTCCTCATTGAATGAGGCTGAGAAATATTTATTTCAGTCACCTGAGTCCTACCAATCATATGTGGACTCCCCAATGTTAGCCCTAATGTCCTGCTTTCTCAAGGACGTAGGGCTCTGTAATAGAATATCTCTGGATTGATCACTCTGCCTTAATAATTAGAAGCCCTTAATAAGCTGCTTAGCCTTGATAAATAGGATTGTTGGAACTGCCATGCTGATCATGAGCTCATAAGGCTGAAGTGCCAAGTTGTGTAATGCACTGTAATCTTAGTACAACGAATTCTATTCACCTGTCCATTATCTCCCTTAAAAAGTTCACTTACCATCACATCTCGCTTTAAACAGCACATCTTTCAAAACGAATTTTTAAAAGTCAAGGTATTTCAGCAGTTTGGCTGCTGATTTTGCTTTGCATGGTTCATTTTTATTTCAAAATGGCTTCTCCCTCCGTATCCACATGCATTGAGGCTACTCTCTTGTTACTCTTTGAATCTTCTTGCCCAAGATGCAGAGTTCCTTACAAAAATCAGTATTTGCATGCAATTCCATATTGCTGAATATGTTTAAAGGTATGTGAAGTATAATAGGCACGCTTAAGGGAAATATTAAAGTCATTCTAAACAAAAGAATGCAACATCATCCTCCTCCTCATAGGAGGTTAAAAGACTCTTGTTTAGAGAATATAACTAAGTTTTTCTTAAAGGTTAGCAATGTTGGCTATTCCCTGCCACATTCAGCATAGGCTGGAGGAGCCTTCTGCCTCACCCTACGGTTTTACGGCATAGATGTTTGTGCTATAAGAAAGCAATAAGTAAGCTATAGGACTAGATTGCTGGTAAACCTCACAAATTTTGAAAGCATTTGTGCCTTGCTGATGGTGGTGTAAACCATATTCATCCCATGGAAAGTTTTTTACTCCAACGGTATTTACTATATATCTAGAATGCCAGTGATTGGAGTTCTCCCCAGTAAGATGGGTGGGCGTGAAAAACACGAAGAAGACATAACCCCGTACACAAGTCTCCTGGGCTAAGGGAGAGAGGCACATGAAGAGTTAACTATAGCCGCACGAATCATGTTTACATGCAGAAACTCAGGGTGAAATAGCTAGAACAAAACCGATGGGAGTGATAGTGTTACCTAGATGAGGTCACAGAAGGCTTTTCCTAAGGAGGTGATATCTGAGCTGGGCTTTAAAATATGAAAGGAAATTGCCCAGGCGTTTCGGCCAGGTCACGCGTGGTAAGCAGAAGGTGAAGTATGAGCAAAGAAGTGGTACAATAAAGGCGCATAGCTTTCTGAAAATGGTCTCACTAAACCATAGAGTGCATAGGTGGGTTGGCAGGTGAGGGAAAGGGGGAAAATTGCCTAAAGGTATAATCATTGAAAGACTGGCCGGGGCGGCTTCTGAGCTACACTTCATCCGCTGTGCTGAAGAGTTGATGGGTTTATGCCATGGAGGCTGGGAAATGATTAACTGTAGTTAAAGGAGCTCAAAATCAGTGACTCTCCTTAAAATTTCTCTAGCACTTTCAGCTCTCGTAAACATCAGTATCAGTGTCCCTCCAAATCTGTTGATCGACTTCATCAATTAAGTATAGGCTGATGTGTAGAAGAGGGCTTTCCTGTTCCATTTTTCCCCCTATCATCCTCTTGCAGATCTAATTTTAAACCTCTTGGGGGCTTGTCTGAGCCATTCCATTAATGATGTGGGTCTTCAATGGCCAATGCTCATTTCAGAAGCCCCTTGTTCATGGTATGGGGACTCTGTTCTCTGGCTCTCGGGGAACCGCTGAGAAGGTCACAGGTGACAGCTGGTTCAGTGCCACCCTCTTTCACCCTCTTTCACCCTCACCACCTCAGTACTGCTGTTCACAGGGCTCAAGTCTCACTCAGGTGGCCTCTGACAAACGCATCCACCTTGGAGCTGTCGCATCATCTCGCATTTGCTCAGTGCTCAGCTTCTGCCAAATAAGCATGTCAGAAAGGGTTTTAGAGGAACATGAAATGAGTGACTTCATTTTCGGAGAGAATAACTGTCATGGATAATTGACAGAATTACTGCATCTTAGCCACTGAAGCATTGGAAATCATGCAGACGCTAAATGCCTGTGCCACTCAGTGTAGTTAAACTCTGGAGCTACTTGCAGGGAGAAGTGATGAGTAGTGTTTTCAAACCCTGGCTCCTGCAGCAGAAGTGCTGGAGGGTCACTGGCTCCTTTTAAAAGTTCCTGGAGCCATTTTGGTGAACACCTAGAGCCAAGAACCTCTGGATTAGAGAGTTTGTAACACTGCTGAAATGTTACAGGGTCTCTAGCGGTCACATTCGACGTGAAATTGTGTACGTTTGTTATTGCCGAAAAACCAAAGGTGATCGTTGAAATACTGTATGCAAATAGGCACCTCATCCTGTTGGGCATTACCTGAACTAACAAGAAACTTGCAGGAAAAAGGACCATTGTTTAAATCCCAGCACATGCCCAGTTAACTCTTGACCAGCATAATTATTAATAGCCTTCCCTTCTTTCAAAAGTGTTCAAATTTGGGCAATAAATATGATAGTCACTCATGTTGAATTTGACTCTTGCAGCTGTCAGAACCATTTTCTGTGTGCTGACCAGCTCCGGAAAGGACCCCTGCACACCACTCCTAATTTACACATTGCCATCAAGTTTATGCACCAGCCCACGTGGGTATCCTTAGAACCCATCTTACCAAGCATGACCCACCACCACCGCCCTGGCCTCCATGTCAGCAAGCCTGGGGACTGGGGAGGCAGTGAAACTGAACCTTGGTCATATCCTCTAGGTCAGTGGATCGCAAGTGTGAAGGAGGAGTCACCTGGAAACTTGTTATAAAACAGCAGCAGGTGCCATCCCAGAGTTTTCCATTCATTTTTCTGGGGTGGGAAATGTGTAATTCCAGCAAAGCTCCAAGTACCACTGACACTGCTGATACCTGGCTACACTTTGATAAGCACTAACCCCAATAAACTCACCTGCTGACACCTCCTGGCAGTCAGCCACCAGGCTCCCCAGGGCCTGAAGCTTGACTTTTCCTTCTCTTTGGAAACAATTAGATTACTACCGCCCCCACCCTGCCCACCTTCAAAGCTGCCTGGTAGGAAAGCATTCAGAAGAGGGGATCTAATCCATGTGCCTCCCAAAGCCAATCATGTCATCATTTGTAGTTCTTTATACAGATGCATTTGCCATGTGGGTCAGGAAACTGGGAAGTGCACTGAATTTCTTGAATCTGTCAGTGTGAATCACAGGAGTGTGATTTTGACTGTCAATCAAGCACTTCTTGTACACTCTAGAGAGCAGTGACGTGATCTGAGTTTGAAACCTTGATTCAACTTTTATTCTCCACCTACCCCACACACACACTCATGCACGTGCACACACATACCCGTGCACACGCACAGATGTACAGTGCACACATATCACCAAACTCACATTCTAAGCAGATAAAACAAATTTGCAAATGATTAGAAAAATGATCATTGCAGTGTGTCTCAAAACATTTGTGTGACTCAAGTCATGGACCAATTTCTGCTCATCTAGATAATTTTCTTCTATCTGGACAGAGCTGTCTTTTGCTCAGTCTTTTTCTAGGTGCCTGGAAGAAAACCATCAGAAAGCCAAGCATCAGTCCTGACAAAATCACGAGGGTCTGTTTCAGGAAGTGTCTGTTTCACTCACATCCAGGATCTTTTCATCATAAATTATTTGAAGCGGTTATAAAATTCAAATGTGATAGTTACAATTAATTCTACCTTAGCAGGATTGAGGAGGGTTATGTTGCAAATTCTAGTCACTAGCCAAGAAAGGTAAAAAATAAACAGGGCAGGGTACACCCTGGTGGCTAGCAGTCTAGTACTCCTGGGAGCAGTCCTACATACATCTCAAGGTCCTGGGTTCAAGACCTGGGACCAGGGTGAACAGCAAATGTGAACAACTAAATAAAATATAAATAAAAAGCTCTTCCTCCTGTGTCTTCCTTCCTTCCTGCTTGACTACTCTCCTGAATTCCTGCCTGTACTTTTCCATTAAAAAAACAAAACAAAACAAGACCGTCACCTAGGCAGTGCTGGTCCCAAATCCTGCTCACCAAAAGATTAGAGCAAACCACTCCAAAAGTGTCAAAGTTTTTAAAAGTTGAATTTAACTTAAGTAAAATATATTGTGAGGTTTTTATCTATTATCCACTTATCTATGTATTATATCTTCTGACCTAAGGCTTTTTGGACCCTTCGAAAAGAATAATTTATGGTTTAAAGAAAAATCTGTCATTTACCTGAATATACTATAAGTAAGCCAAATTAAGCATGTAGCAAAGACCAGTTGCTCCCTGGAGTTGTACAAATAATTGCTGATATATTCAAATACATTTTTTAAAACATGGGACTTGACTGTTTCTCCAGTAAACCTAATCCAGTAGACCTAACTAGTTTTGAATTATGAATTCCTTTGAGAAGTCTGAAAGCCAGTCATCCTTTCTCTAGAAAAATAACTACACAGACTAAGTTGTGAGAACCATCAGAATGACCTTGGAAGCTCTAAAACCTATTGATGGGCGTCTAGCTAAGGATCTTGTCTGAGATTGCAGCTGAGGGAGGCCTGACATGCCCTGGTCTCATTCTGATCACAGCACCAGAGCAGGCATGCCGCCTGGCCGGGGCAACCTCGTTTTGGTTTCCTCATCAGTTTAACAGAGAAGCTGGACTAGAGAACTGTTTTTCTCCCTTCCATATCCAAATACCTGATTCATCAGTCAGCTGTGATGAGTCCTGAGGGTTAGTTATCTTTCCTTTATATATTCCTTCCTTCCCACAGCTATTTCTGGAGGTATGAACCCATATCCCTATCCCCTCATACTCTGCTTTGATCAGTTTAGGGAAACTCTTTTCCCTTTCTATCATTCCTTCACTCTGTCGCCTTCTCTCTCTTTATGAGGCCCAACCTTTGGGACAGGACATTTAAAATAAAGAGAGGATGATCCCGTAGAGGCTGCCTGGGTCCGTAGACCCAGGGGTTGTTGGGGATTTTCTTGCCTCAGACTTCAATGGGAGAAAATAGATAGAAAGTTAATAGCATTCAGTACAAGTTATCTTATTCTATTAACTGAAAATTGTCTAGACCCACATTACTTATAGTCTAGGTGACTTTTCTATGATAGGATTTTTTTGAAGTATTTGAATGCTATGGTTTAAAGATCAAAAATGCAAACAATGTGGTCATAGCAGAAAGCTCAAATTGCTGTAGAAACAAAGTTGAAAACCATTGGCAGAAAAGGAAGCTCTTTAGGGACGTTTTAGGAGCAGGTGTGACACCTTAGAGCAGTCTTTTCCTAAGCAGTAATTCAGCCCCCTTCAGTTTTACTGAGAAATAACATCACTGCTAAGTTTAAGATACACAACCTGACAACCTGATTTACCTCCATTGTTAATTGATGACCTCAGTTGGTTCAGCCAACATCCATCTTCTCGTGTAGATACAATGAAAAGAGGGGGAAAATCTCACGATGAGCACTCTCAGGATTCGCTCTCCTATACATCCTCCAGCAGTGTTAGCCACCGTCATTGTGTTGCACATTACTAAGCAGACCTTTTCAAGAATTTATTCCCTTTGTGTGCTCCTGGACTTGGCTGATCTTTCTACCATAGAGCTTAATACACTGTTTGTAACTTTTTATCTTTCCTCCTGTTTCCACCAAACTATTGTACATTCTTCTAAGGACTCCAAATCCCCTTTTCATTCTAGGCTCAGAGGTTCTCTGTTTTATTGATGATATTGACTACAATATTCCTACAATAATTGCTGGTTTAATAATGAAAAATATGGAGATACAACTCAATAAACCTCTCTTTTGTCAGCTGTATTCACTGACAAATCACAAACACTTAGGACATTGTCTGGCACCTGACACACTCTTAAGAAGTCTGTCAATATGAATACCTTCATGCAAATGTAAATGATTGCACAGTCCTATAAAGTATGTTAAAACATTATTCTACTATTCATAGAAATGGGTAGTAGTTAAATAATTATGTATGCAAATTTAGTACACTTGGAGGATGTCATACGGAAAACATGTGAATCATTATGTTCCATTATAAACTAGACCTTGAAAAGTGATAGCATGTCCCTTCTGAGTAAATCTCTGAGGATCCTTGCAGGTCTGGGGAACTGAGGATGAATTCAGTCTCTGAGAAACCAGAAAACACACATCAAATTTTAGCAGCAAATCTAGTTAAGATAAACAAATCTCCTATCGTTATTGTAAGTATTCTTGGGAGTAGTCGTATGTATATTTAATTACTGAGAAATTCACCAGAGGTACTAATAATCAATACTGGAAATACCATTAGTCCAATGATAATTTCTCCCATAACACTTAAATTCAATTTGAATGTTCATGTCGTTAAAACATAAAAAATGTCTTCTAAGTCAGCAATTCTTTGTCCTTTCATCTAAAGCCATTTTTCTTGATAAGAAAGAACAATCAAAAGAGGAATAGCCATAGACTGGTCTGGATGTCATTAGCACCACTGAGGTTTAAGTAATGAGAAAAAGATGCTTATCATTAATTATCTCATCCACTTATTATGCTCCATTTTTCTGTCATGACCACTCATTTATATCCATAGCATTTTTTTTTAATCTGTTAGATTGGCTTGTTAGATCTTTACAAAAAAAAAAAAAAAAATCTGTTCCTTTATGCATCTTCTACTCAGTATTTGTACTCAAAATTTCTGCTCATCATTTCAGAACTATACTCCATGTAGCATATTGTATGAGACTTAGTGTTTGGTTATGTCCAAATTATTAGCATTATGGTTAATAAAAGAATTGAATGAAAGTATATCCGATATCAAAATAGTGGTCAAATACCAGTCTATAGCTGTGATAGGGTACAATGAAGGTATGCACATTTTTAAAAAGCTGTCTTCTATATTAGTTCTAATCAGGGATGAAAACATTCCAGGTATCAGAACTTTAAATTTTATTCAGAGGTAATTATCCAATACCCACCGAGACTATTTACCTTCATCTCTAAATATTTGATAACCTCAGTGTTTGCTGTTTCAGTACTAACTGGAATGATCCTTTCCTGTTTTATCTGTTCATTTAAAATGGTAAGTAGCAGAAATGAAAAAATGAAGTAAAATAAGGAATGAGCAGCTCTGGACTCCTTTAAACATACTTTATTGTTCTGCATTACTAAGGAAAAAATGAAAGGCAGTATCTTCTAGAAAGGACACATCTGTACTAGGAACTACTGTTGTGAAATATGCGCCGTAATTCTACTGTTTTACACATGTGTGGCTTACTTCAGGGTTTTGAGTAAGTGCTTGAATGTGTGACCTTCAAAAGAAGCAGGCTTAATGGATGAAAGCCAGTTGACAGAAACCAAGTGTTTTAAGAGAGCACATGGTCTTAATCAAAAAAAGATCCGCAGAAATTAAACAGGACAGCTGATAAAAGACAGAATATCATTTAGATGTATAGATTTAAAAGGGAAACATGCTATTTTCAAACTTACTATAGATTCATCTTGAGAATAAATTAATTTCCTAACTGTACTCAATATTTGAAACATACCCCAGAGACTTTATTTGTTACTCTCAAAATGGTAAGTGGAACTTAAGCAATTCAAGGGAAAACTTAGTAAGAATCCTGCTGTTCCTTAAATGACAGAAACACAAATGTAGTCAACTATTACATAAAACATTTGTCTTTTGGGGAAGTAAGAACCTAATACTGAGGACTTCTCCCAAATCCTGTCTATCTCACATTAGAGAAACAATGATAGTATTCCACATATATAATCCATAAACATACATACATGCTTGATTTTATAAGTTCAATTACAGGGTGTTGGAACATACGTATTTAAGGTAGGGAAATTAAGATAATTCCCAACCCTCCGTTTTCCACATTTGGCCATGGAGGGCCCTAGCCCAATGCCAGTGTTCACTTAGCATTCGATTGTTTACAAACTGGATGGAACTGAAAAGGATTATGTTAAGCGAAATAAGCCAGAAAGAAAAAAGAAGTACAGAATGATTCCACTCATATGTGGAATATAAAGAAACAATGAAAAGGCAAATCTCAACAAAATTCACAGGACTCAAAACTGTGGTTACCTGGAGGACAGGTGTTGGGAGGGAAGGAGGGAGGCAACAAGGTGTTGGTAAGGGACTCTGGTGGTGGGTGTGCCATGAAATGCACTCACACTGAGGTGCCATTTCAATATCCTCAAATCCAGAGTGTAATGTAAACAAAAGAAATAATAAAACTATCAAAATGGATAAATAAATTATTGGATTGCATGTCTGCTAAGTAAGGATCCTCTTCCTTCATTCATCAGATAGACTTTGATATTCTTAAACAGACCTAAGGTAATTTAGTTGTTCAGTGATGTCGGCTTCTTTGGTAGCTTCCTGGAGTTAAATATTTTGAGGATTTATTAAAATCCATTCCATTCCATATCCTGGCCCCTAGGTGGTTACCATCAAAACCAGCCCCAGACCAGTTCTGACAAACTACACTTATTAGCAAGTAGGAATAAAAACATCACACAGCCTGTTCGTCTAAGCCTGGGGCAGTCCTTCTTTTTGTCCTCAGGAGACTCCCAGGCTTCTTGCATCAATGATTCACTCCAGGCATAGAGAGCAGTGCTCTCACTGCAAAACCAGCGGTCCTTACATGGGCTCAGGCAGCTGAGACCCCCACGAAGGGACAAACCTGGATCCTGCAGACTGGTGGGTGTGCAGGGCTGCTCCTACAGCTGGAGTCTCCGGAAACTTATTTCTCGGATACCACATTCATCCAACCAGTAGTATCTCTTCAGTCTCCTAGTCTGAATATTTACTTCACCAGCAACATCGAGGCTAATTAACCAACCCTCTGGTGTCAATGTAATTATGATATTTGATGTGCTGAAGACACTACCCCTGGATGTTCGTTCCTAATTAGGGTACTTCAAATACTAACTACTGTCACTAGGTTGTAGATTAAAGACTACATTTAATTAACCATAGACATGGTATTATTTTTGAGTTCAAGTCCTAGATAAATACTGAAGCCTTCCTGGACATCATCAGTAGTCTTTGGTCCTAAGATAGACAAAAAAAGAGACTACACGTTCAGGTTAATATATAATTGAAATTTGGGATAAAGTTAATCTGGGGACTACTGACTGCTGACACAGTGATGGGGGTCACATTTGATGACATGGAAAAGGAATTGGTGAAAGCAGACTAACTGCAGTCATTGGGAAATGAGTCTCCTTCCTAGGCTTCTTTTATATTGAGTGTTTGAGGAAAGAGGGTGGTGTAGTACGCCCACACATCCAGGAATTGTCCATCTAGATAAATTAAAATCAATACAGACAGATCTCAGAATGCTTACTACTCAATACTTTCTTCATCATTCCTTAAATCACGCTGTTATTATCCAAAGTCTATGCTTCAAGTGTCTTTAAATTTTTAAGCACAAGGTTTAGCCAGCATTCTTGGCTCAGAACCAGTGTTCTCTTGATTAAAGGTTTTAAATGAAAACAAAACAAACAAAAAAAGAGCTGTATATTTTGTTTATAGAGATTCTTTTTAGAGTAGGCAAATCTCTTATTCTGCTTAACTTTAAGGCTAAACTCCGGGTTAGACATGAGCATGTTCACTTACTTAAAGACCCTGGCAGCCAGGACAGCATTATTCTCTATTTTTGTTTCAAATAATCAGATACTATTGTTTAGGCAAAACAACAATTGCTGGTCCTGGATTAGCGTGCATTGTCTCCAAGCTTTTATGTCTCTCCAAGGAGTCCTACATGAAGGAAAATATGTTTCCTCTTTACCTTCTCTTTTTGCTCTCCCAGACAGTATCCAGTGCTGATAATCCTCCACCACCTCTCATCTTGGCTGAGACTCATGATCTGTGCTACTTGCAGTCAACCTGTAGCCACAGATAATGGAACAGCAGAGAAGGTTGAGGGTGATCATGAATCTAGCACCAAACGTGTATCTATTCTGGTTTCCCCTGAACCTTTTCCTCACTCCCAGCTGCTAAGGAAGTTCTGTCATCCTTCAGTACCCATTCATGCAGTCCTACCTTCTGTCAGTCATCTTACTATGTCTTCCCAAATACAATCTCCTGGTTTTTGAATTATCAAAAGAAATTCTGTAAACTTTATTTTTTACTCTTTTATTTGCTTGACTCAGGTCCTTCTATGGAGTTCTTCTACTGAAAAAAAAAAAAATTGGATTTTTTTATTTTAAAAGTTTGGAGGTGGAGTAAGATCACTTTAAGCTTCTCAGAAAGAGAAACCAAACTAATGCATTAGGCTAACAGATAACACACAAACATGCCTATTGAAAAATGCAAATGACCCTTCTTCTAGTTCCCTCCACCCTGCTTCACTGTTTTAATTTTCTATACCATTTGTCACTGCCTAGAAGTAAACAGTATAGTTAATACTTAGTGTTCATCTCTTTAAACCCCTGATAAAATGTAAGCTCCATGAGGGCTAGAATCTAAAACAGTGGCTGGCCTGTAATAGGTACTCAGGCAACACATGCTGAATGGAAACAGAGTGCATTCCTAACCTGAATTTAATGATTATCTGTTGTTGGATACCATTTGCTACCTCAGGCTATTTAAGACCTGAGAAATTATGAGGACCTTTCAGTAACTACCGTTCTCTAGAAGGATGACAAATCCTTATTGACAAGATAGTTTCAGCACCACCACCCCAATGTGTTTGCATTTCTCAAATCAAAAACCAAGAACATGAAAGGATGCAAGAAACAGGTCCCAAGGTTCATCTGAGCACCCTCTTTCATAATTAAGACTTATAGATTATTGTGCAGTCAAGTGATATCCTGCCCTAATATTAAAACCTAATATTTAGGAGTAATAATAGAGTCACATTTCTTCCTGGGAGTGTTATTAATATCATACAAACTTTTTTAATTTGAAAAACTTTCTGATTAAAATGAATAAGTGCCTTTTTTTTTTTTTTTTTGCAAAGAGCTATTGAAAGTAATTGTACATGCAACACTTACAGAGTATTTTTTTCATCTTGTAAAAGGATAATTTGCTAAACTTGATTAAAAAACAGACATTGAATAGATCGATCTGAAATTGTTGCATATACTATTGAGTGACTTTAATCAAATTCAGCATTATTATCTTTTTATTTGCTTTGACTCTGCCTGCAGGTACAATAAAGGGAAAATATGTAAGCAATGGAGCATATTTATAATACTAGTCAGAGCGCCAGGTGGGTTGTAAAATAAATATAATTGTTTTCAAAGATTGAACCAGATTAGCATGGATTAACACATTCCTTTTGAAATCTGTGGCAGGATGTATGCTAAGTATGCTTTTCAAACAACCCTTGTTACTCTGTTTATATCCTATCTTACTACTATGAAATCACTGCCCCATAAAACAGGGAACATTTTAACTCCGTTCATTTTCATAGGAAAGAAATAAAATTTATTAAACAAGACAAGAAAGCAGTTGTCTGCCATATTGAAGGCCAGATTTGCAGTGATTTGTACGCTGGCTTTCAACAGATGAACAACAGTGACAGACATGGAAGCCAAAATTGTGGCTGTAATAAATATTCATAACTGCTCCTGCCCAAGGAGCAAAAATGGGTGTCTACATTTGCAGCACATGGCTAGCAGAGGATGAATCAGGGTTTGACTGTCCTATACATATTGGCTCAGAAGCCCTGGGCAATTCCTGCTGAAATCCCTCATGGAGCAGGCGCAATGCATTCCTGGGTGATTGTGTCATACCCTGGACTCCTGTGAGGGGAAATCTTTCAGCTGTGCCCTGCTGATGCCATTAATCCTCCAATCTAACCTTAAAATAAACCTGCTTGGAAAAGCATGTTGGGAGTGTATGCTCTCCAGCAGGGGAGGGGCAGCCCTGGAAGGAACAGTGGTTTCTGATGCAATATGGGACCCAAGGCTTGCTAGAGAAACCTACTCAATTTTAAGGGGAGCCAGTCCTTGGTGAATTATATTCAGTGAAGCGAAAAGAAATGTGTTTCATTGAATCTCTGGACAGACGTAAGACTGAGAGATCTTGATTCTCTTAGTGTAGTTATTAAGCATCCCCTCATTTTACATAGAAAGACTCTAGTTTATTTCTGTATTACTGCAGGGATCTTGTCTGCTAAGCAATTTACTGTCACTCATGCAAGAAATGTCAGTCCAAATTCTTGAGCAACCGTAAATCTTCTGAAGGAATTGTATCTCCTTTTTGGTTGTTGTTATGTATTATTTGGGCCTCTTAGAAGCTAAGTAACTACAAATAGCAAGGCAACACAATTCATATCCCAGATTTCGTAACTCTGGGAGAGTGTACTCTTTGGTCTATGTCCCCTTTCCCCTCTTGTTTTTTAATCCAAATACCCTACCACAGTCCATTTAGCTTGATTTTTTAAATATTGTTTTATTTTATGTAGTAAAAAAAACTAAATCCTTTATAGAAGAAACCCATTATCTAACATCTGCACACAAACATTTACTAGAGAATTGGTGACTGAGGTAAGAAGTGGATAAAATTGAGATTTGCACTGTTGTGTCTCTCCTGGTGACAACCAAGCGGGTACTCTTTGGAAGTATTTTAGGCAGGTTTATTATGCATGGGATCCTTCCCCAAAGGCTGAGCGTAGATGGCAGTTGAGGGTGCACTTACATAGGTTAGAAGAAGCGTGGGAGAATAGAGGTGTAAATTAGAGTGGGGATTGCAAACACGAACCCAAGTTAGTCATTTATAAATTCTTCACATGGGCAATACACACACAGGATTCGATTTGCAAGACACATATTTGCAACACACACAAGATTCTGCTTGCAAGCAATAAAGGAAGTTCTTTATCTGTTGTTGACTTACCAGTTATCTGTGGCATTCCAATGAGCTCAGACTGCAAGATGTTTTGTGGCTTTACTAGCTTGGTGGTTTTATGGCTGTGTTCATGGTTGCTGGAAGTGACAGGCAGGCCTTTTTCTCTCACAGCATTACCAAGCAGCTTATTCAATTCTCATCATAGGTTGATCAGAATCATTAGACATTAACATTACCCAGTGAATAGATAAACATACAAATAAATCATTTTTGATATCCTAAAGTTACTAACTACTATCTAAAACAACTAGCTAATCTAATCAAAGGCTATCAGTGTCCCAGTGGAAATAGATGATTTTATTAGGGTAGTTTCTTTTGGGCTGATGGTAAATTGCTGGCTGTACAGGCTCCCAAGTGTCATTTCTCTTGGGTATTTGATCTCCTACATGTGAAGTTTGGAGTCAGACTTCTTTGTGTGAAATGATGTGGATTGGCACAGCGATGAATACTTAGAAAACCTTAACTTTTAGACTTTCTCTGACTGCCAGCTTCGCAGTACAGCAGTGAGTGAGATCTTTTCAAGAATGAAACTATGTCTCTCTGCCCCATTGCCAGGAGAAACCTATGCTTCACAAATGTTAAAACATGCATGACTCGGTCTGAGGACATAGGTCTTGAAACATGAGGTTCTGTTAGGAAATCCCTCTGTGAACCAAAGGGTGTGTTCTGCCACAAAATACTTGCATGTTGTTGCAACAGGGGTGGATGTTCCTTCTTGCCTGACAGTGGAGCTTAGCCACAGAATGCTGGGAGTGAAAAGGGCAGAATGTCTTGCCTCAGACTGCCAAAGCAGGGATTTTTTAAAACATGATTCTGAAATATTCTCAGACTCAAGAGTTGTGTTTGTGCTTTGCTCTATACTGGCTGTTGCTTCATTAACATTGAGTTTGCTGACCATGTCCTATTAAATGTTAGAGAGAGAGTCACAGAGTCACAATCACAGCAACAAAAAAAGATAGCATTACCTGGTCCCCACACAAAGCCTGAGCCCTCACATCTCATCGTTTCCTCTTTGGAGACCTGATACTTCACGAAAACACTTTATTCTGTGCCAGAAGCAAAGAGAGGTATATCTGAAATCGCTTTCTCCAGCGTCCCACAGTTCTGAAAAATAGGGATGAAACAGCTCAAATGTCAGCATTTTTTCCAGGTTATTGGTATCTTTATCTAGTTAGTCTCTAATTCTTTCAAGAAAAGGCTTCTCGCCTATGTTTCTTGCATTGCTCTTGGTTAGAAGTGTTTTTCATTGCAGAAACTACCAATCTGCACAATGGCAACTTGAAGGTATTAGCTGGCTCTTGTGTGTCATGAATTGTGTGTGTCTGTCATTAGTCCACTCGCTGGAGAGTGAGCTACCCAGGGGTATGTAGCTGGACAATCATGACTGACCTACATCTCTCAGCCTTCGCTGTTGCCAGGTTACTATAGTCAAACAAATCTGTCTCTTCCAGATCACTCTTTTATCATACATTAAGTGAAGGGGTGTACTAAATGATCTCTGAAATGTTTTCTAAGGTCAATATGGCTATTATATGTACTTTTAGTCTATCAAAGGCATCCTTAACCTTGAGCGTTAGACTTTAAAAAACACACAGTTAATATTATTAGCATTCTTTTCAGATTTAATCCCCACTTACCTGTGTCCATTTTCTCTGTCTCATTCCTATACCAATACACCTGAGAAAGGCAATACCTTCCCATTGGAGACACTGGTTACCTTCATTCCTCAAGGGTGTAGCTGGGAGACTGGCCCAGGAAAGCTTGAGAATTGTAGAGGGAGGATGGGAACATGTACAGAGCGTCCCCAGTTAATTCAACTCAGTAAGCATCAGTGAATGATATTGTCCATTATGTGTCTTACTCTTCTTTGCACATCAGGATCATTCTTGAATTTCCCAAGTCATCCCACTTAGTTTATTTCAAAGCCACTAAAGCAAAGTTCTCAAAGCCTGACTGCCTGCTTAGAGCTTTCTGTTGTAGTCATTCTTTGCTCCTATTGTTAAGAATCTACACTGAACCTTGAGTTAAAGCTTCAAGTTCTAGGAAATTGAAAACTGGAGGTTGAATTGGATCAGTGGTGGCAAACAATGTGGTATATATGTAGCTTGTGATTTACAATGAAGCACATTTTAAACCTATATAGTATTATGATGCAATGTTCCATTAATAAAATTTTAAAAAATAAAAAATTGCTTTTACATTGTTTTTGCAATACATATAGCAATCATTTAATTTTATTGTCTTATTGATTTAACCAGAACTTCTAAGACCCAACTTCTGAGATTTCACAGATATAATATCAGGGATTTTTTATCATTTTCACAGACACCCAAATAAATATATATTAAGTGATGCCGATCATTAGAAATATGGCAACTTTTAATCTTTGCACCCATTTTTTGGTGATATATGACCTCAATAGTGAATCCTCAAATCTTTGAAGATGATAACACTAATGAAATGTTTGACATCTGGTTTGCCCAGGAATTTTCCTCTTCCAATTTGTAATGGAAAAGGAGTAACAGTCAAGTTTTATAGTAAAGAAACCAAGGCAGTATGAACAGTGTAAATTACTTGGTCAGAGAGAAATGACGTTAAATATGAATCTTAACTTCTCAGTACCCCATTGATGATAGGGTCATGCTGTAGAATACTGAGATGAAATCCATAGAGTTAACTGAACAAATGAATCATATGTGAAATAGTTCTATAGAATATCTTGCATGAAATTTTTATTAATGAGAATAACTCTCATGCCTCTCTTCCTGCCTCCCCGCCTACCTACTTGCCTTCATTCCTGCCTATACTTACTCTTAAAAAAAAGAATACCTCAAATATTACACATAACAGAAATTATGCACCATTAAATGCTAACACTGCTTTATATATTCCTTAGCATGCATATATGTTAGAAGTAGAGCCTCTGATTTTTCATAATGTAGCAAAAATTAGTGCTTCTCATGACTCAAGAAACCTAAGTTTTGGTCCTGATTCAGATGCTCTCCAGAAATGTGACCTTGGGCAAATGACCAAACCTTAGTACTTCTCACCATCTCTCTGTTCAATTATAGTAGTGATGTATAACATCACTGAGATTCTATTAATTTTACATTCAGGATCTGCAGGACATCTGCTAAAAGACAGGCACTAGTAGAAATGAGAATTAGTTAGGAGTTA
This sequence comes from Solenodon paradoxus, assembly GCA_004363575.1. Lineage (NCBI taxonomy): Eukaryota > Metazoa > Chordata > Mammalia > Eulipotyphla > Solenodontidae > Solenodon > Solenodon paradoxus. Next base: position 274,282 of record RJWH01000780.1, on the reverse strand, counting down.
GGCTTCGAATTTTTTAATCTAGATACTTCAAATTTCTAAAGTAGCATTTATATTTTGATGAATCAGCAAAGGGGTAAGCAATGCCAAATACTTGAGATATTTTGTTAAAAAAAATTTTAAGCACAGAAGCATAATTCCTTGTTATTTCTTAACCTTTGTTATTTGCTCTTAATCTTATTTCCTATACATGATCAAGCCTGGTTTCTCGGATGGTGCTTGGTGAATTAGAATAGACAGTATAAATTAATTTTGTGAATAAAATTTTATGAGACACTATATTAAATACTTCAGTAAAATCAAGATATATTATTTTACCCATTGTAGATATTCATGGTCTAATCTTGTAATTATATTTTTTAAATTGGATTTATACAGCCTTATTATCCAATTATTCACCCCATGCTGTTCATAGGTACATAAATGTTTATAGCTGTGTTCTTTAATGTGGCTTCATTGTATTTACTAGAAAGACTGATGTCAGAGGTAATTTCCATAATTGTTCTACTTTCTCTAATACAATTTTATAACTTGTATCCTTTTTTTAAGTTCTGTTTTTTCTTTAGGTAAGAAAAACTAATAGAGCAATATAATATATATTCTTTTTCCCCACAGTGAGCATGTAGGGGCAAGCAAGAAGTCATTTGGGGCTAAAGAACTTTAAACATACAACTTCTAATAAAAAGGACATTCTTAGATGTAACTCCATCAATAGACGGTGTGCTCCCTGGGCCAGTTCTTGAAGTTCCAGGAGATTGTGAGACCCAGTGAGGAAACCTGAGCTGCAAGTAACCAAATCAAAACTGGCTCAGAAAGATTTTTTGAGTAGCTGTTTTGTGCCTGGCCCTGTAAGACTGAGAAACCAGGAGTGAATACATGAGTTCCTTTATTCGGGAAGTCACATTTTTATTTAACTACTGACCACTTTTACTTAATCATGTAGGTAGTAAATCTAAGGATCTGGAAATAAATATTAGTTCCCTTTCTGGAAAAGCCACCTAAGACAGATGTATGATACCTTTTCATCAGTTGCAACTGGCATCGTTGCATGGATATATCCGAATCGTTTTCATAGTTTCTGTGAAGATGTGTGCAGATGGATTAGTGATCACCAGAAAATTCAGTTATTAGTTTTCTTCATTTTCAAAACGTTTTGAGCCATCATGTAAATTAAGAAGTAATTACTTTTAACTAGAAAGGTAAGCCACTGGACTTTCTTTATAGGCCACGAGGAATATGTTATATGACTGAAAAATTCCTTTTCATTGAAGAACTAATTCCTATTCAAATTCCTAGGTTATCAAGACCTAAGATAATGGGTAAATGTGTGATATATCATAACTGATTATGCATCAGTGTAAAACTTGGAAAGAATGATTTTTATATTATAAAATTTTTGATTTGATTTGATTTGATTACTTAGGAAAAGGAGTTCTATCAAAGCAAAGATATTTGCCCAAAACACATGAAAGAACTGACACTAAAAACCGTATCTTCCTGCCCCATATGATACTCTCTGTAATATCCCTTATTCTACTGCCAAAATTCTTATGGAGGGCCATATTTATTTAACAATAAATATCCATAGGTTGTATCCATATAAAATATCTATGTATTATGATAATCCTTTAAAAATGAAACAAGTCACCTATTTGTGGTTAAAGAATATGAGTTGATAGTATATTTGACTAATGACAACTGTAGATATGAATTAATTATCTTGATGACTGAAAGGGTTGAAATAGAATCCCTGGCCTCCAACCTTAGCACAAGATAGGAATTACACATTCATATACACAAGTGGAGAGAACAAAGCTGATCCAATGTTACCTTAGACACACTTCTGTGCTCAGTTTTGTGGAAGAAAGCTATTTATCTGTGTGCTTCCCAAAGGCAGGTGTTTCATGAAATATTTTCAGAAGTGTATACTGATCAGCAACATTAAACAAGATCTAATTATTTTTTGTTAAAGATCTGTATTTCTAAATAGAACTCAGAGTTTACTGTTTTGATCTTTTGTCCCTTTTGTGGGGCATAGGGATTTTTCTAGATGGAGGATTTGATAATTAAAATTTAGTTTTGACTAATAATTAAAAGAATAATTGTCCTGTTTAGCTGATTAAAGACCTAAGAAACTCTGCCACCTGGAGCACTGAAATGGATTTTTAGTAAAAAGAAACCTAGCAAAAACACTGAACTAATTCAGTGTTGAATATTGAAGTTTATCTTTTTTTAGTGGAATTAGAGCTACGGGGGAAGGACTTTACAAAAGACATATTCTGAATGAACACAAGAAACCATTTCTAACCCAAGAGGTAGAGTTGTAGGAAAATGATGTTGGTGCTAATGAGGCAGGAGTCTATGTCCCTAACAAGTCTCAAGCAGAAAGATGAGGCATATGTTCTGTATGATTCTGCAACAATTATTTGAAGCAGATGACATCTAGTCCCTTTTCACAAGGAACATAACCCTACTAAGACATTGCAAAGCAATTATGCAGATGTGAGTGCAAAGGAAATCCAGAAACAGAGAGGGCAGGGCTTCAATGAACCAGGAGAATGGTTGTGGCCGCCTGGCATTCCATGTTGAAGGGTCCTAGGTCTGGGCTCCCTGGTTAAGGGCACTGTGATTGACTAGTGGCACTGCACTGAAGAAGAGGTGAAGGAATGATTTCATTCCGGCACACAGACCATCATGTGACTTCTTGATCTTACAAAGTAATCTATCTTTTCTCTATTTTCTAGCATGTGATTATTCGATATCGTCCCCCTTTGTTCTGTTTGCACCTGAATATATGCGGTTAACTCAGCTTTGAAATTTCAATGATGAATCATCTTCCATGTAGAGCTTTTTAAAAAACTAATTTTAATTATACATTGATAACTTAGAATAAAGCAGGCGGTGTATGTTACCGTCCCTTTTAGGATGACTTACAATTTGATTCAAGATGATAATGAATAGTCAGAATATGTAACTTATCTCAAACGTTAACCACATTGGCCATTTGAATTATTGAAAATCTCTTGGTGTTTTGGGAAGGTATGCGTCTTACTTCCACATGCCCTTTGTTCTTTTTCAAAGTTTGCCTGCCTTAAAGGAAATTATTCAGCTCAGAGCCCAATTGCAAATGTGTTCTGACAATCAGGAGGCTGTATCTGTGGTTTTATCTGGAACTCCTACAGAGGTGATAAAGAAGTTCCCTGGTTTGGAATGTAAATTCCTACATCCACAAGCAGTATCTTGCCTTTCCTTCATCCAGCCTTCCAGAAAGACAAAATTCCAGAGAACTTCCAGCTCACTAAAGCAGCAATTCATATATAGTTTTATTTCCCAATCAAATCTATTGGTCATAACAATAATATCATACAATATATGTGAATTGCTACATTGTGCAGCCACTGCAAAAAAAAAAAAAATCTTAAAAATATTGTTTTAATTTCTGCCCAAAATACAAGTATTTCAAAAAATTAATGACCTTGAGAGAATTACAAAGCTTGAATTTTTTCAGATAGATGAAATTTCCTAAGCAATTTTTGCAGATATTTGTAGGCAGTTAAGCATTTATTCAATGTCAAACATGATTAATGTCTTTTTCTTCCATTTCTTTTTCCTTTTAAACATATTTATTTTGACCGTGCTCTCTGGTGATTATTTTTCCCTCTAGACCTTGTGCAGATAAGGTAATATATATCACAGATCCTACAAATCAGGACCATGAACTTGAGTTTTTTAAGAAAAATTGCTGTCTCATTGTACTACTGACCCCTTGCCTTTGTTCATGTTTAACATTTAAAATCTAACCTATACATAATTACTCTAAAATAAATATTTAACGGGGATTAGAAATCATAGTGACTGTCTTCAAACACAGCATGTCTTGCATAAGATTCTTCCTGAGTGGTATGTGGACTCAATGGACTCGTATGTAGCTATTAAAAATGACAAAATTGTGCTTTTTACAACAACAAGGTTGTAACTACAAGGGATCATGTCCAGTGAAATAGCCAGAAAGAAAAAGAGAAGTGCAGGATAGTTTCACTCATGTGAAATGTGAAGACAAAAATGAACTGACAAAGCACAAAAGCATTTACAGGATGCAAAACTGTTTACCAGAAGCATAGGGGAGGGAGGGAGGGAGGCAGGCAGGAAGGCAGGAAGGAAGGAAAGGAAAGGAAGGAAGGAAGGAAGAAAAGGAAGGGAAGGAAAGGAAGAAAAGGAAGGAAGGAAGGAAGATTCTTCTTATCTATCCACGGATGGCTTGAGAAAGCCCTTCACATATCAACTTGCAACAGACTAGGCACTAGAGAAGCTACAACGAAAACTGCAGAAATATTCGCCCCTGATCTCAAGATATTTGCAATCTCTGGAGGAGACAAACAAATGCAATCACAAGTCAGTGTCATATGTGTTCCAGGTATATTGGACTCCACAGGACATTATGCTACGTGACCCAGGCAGTTGTGATGCCCAGTATCTCAGGGAGGATGACCCCTGCATGAAATCGAAGGACTGTACTCGTGATGGAGAGGAAGGATGAGAGAGGGTAGGAGAGTGGAAATCATGGCAGAGAAGCAACCTGTACGAAGGTCTGGAGTGAAAAAATGGCGGCCCCCATTCAGGAAATTGTGACTCTAGGAAAAAGAGTATTTCCATGTTGGAGAGAGGGAGACAGAGCTACACGTCATTATTTTCCAGCTACAAGTGAGTTCTTCAGACAGTCCTCTTCCTTCCTAAGTTCTGCATTGAGTGTTCCAAACGTCATTTCACTCTCCAAAGCATTTGCAGACGAAAGCAGTACTCTTGTGAATGTGCAAGTTTCTTTACATAAGCTTCTTAAAAAATTCCCTTTGATCCCATCTCACAATCTACTTAGAATAAACTATGTTCAAGATTTTGCTCAGTCAGAGCTCAGCACAAAAAAATGAGCTGCCCTAATGCTGACAAGAATGGGACCACCTGCACTCCGAATAGAACATCCCCTCTAAAACTTTGTTAGGGACCGCTGGTTAGATTCCAGTGTCTGTACGTACCAGAAAGATTCATACTGATTGAAGAATAAATCAGTTTGCATTTTAACATCTTCACTCTTCATTTTCCTCAGCATGGCTCTCCTGGCCACAGGAAGAGATTTTTGCCAACATGGACCTCGGGTTCTAGAGCATAGTCGGAAACATGCGTGGTGAAAGTACTCACATAGGTACTGTCCAGATGGGACTCTATTATGCAGGTCTAAATATCAGTGGATTCTATGCATTCATGCTGTGGTCTTTGTCTCCCAAGCTATGAAAGGAGCAGAGAATCCTCCAGAACAGTTCTTTAAATAATCTTGAATTTTTCAGTAAGGAATTGTTCAACCTTCGAGAGGAAATATATGACTTATAAATAAATGATATATGAAAATAAGTCACAGTCCACCATCCAAACTGCACTCGTTTCCATCTCTTTGCCAACGGGGAAATGAAACTATTTGCAAGAATTGATAGAATGATGTCGTTTTAAAATGAAGGCAAAGTTCTGTGTTAGAATTTAAGCAAGATCTGTGGATTAGGGAGGATTTTTGTTGTTTTAGAAATCAGTGCATATTAAAGAAACATGTATTTGCAGCTGGCATGTTTTCCCAGCCTTGCAAATCTCTTAAGCCCATGATAAATACAGAGCCTTAAAAACGTATTTTGTTTGACCAAGATCTTCAATAGCCCCTATGCATTTTTTCAGGATAGGAATAATCATGTGAAAGTAATGATTGAATAACACATATTTAGTAGTGCAGCAAAAAATATTACTGTTAAGAAGGGGATATATAAATGTGTCTCCTCCTGTTCCAAGAGCATATGTGGTATAATATTTTCAGAGGAAGATTATATGCAGTATAGAGAAGGTTATGTTTTAAACATTGCAATGAAGTTTTAAAAATGATTTTCAACAGATTTCAAAGATCAGGTTGGATTTAAAGTACTTGAACCTCTTTTGCTAACTCATAGCACTCATAAACTCCTCTCCTGCAGAATCCCTCTAGGTCAGTTGCATTTAAACCTCTACAGAGCAGGTTGGACCGTACAGAGAGGGGTTGTCAGTGCTTCTTTGACACCCAGTATTGAAGATGGAAGATAACAATTGCCCAAACTACACCAGTGTACCAGTACATTGACACTGTCATATAGTTCCTCTGACTTTCAAAAGTAAATAGTAGAGTGTTCATCGGAGTTTAGCTAGCAGAATTATTACGTTTTTTTTAACCTTATGTGGGAAGATGACATACATAAGTTAAAAGAATAAATATCTCTCTTCAATTTGCACATGATTTCTCTGGTTCAAAGTTGATTATATGACAATGAATCCGTGTAACACATGCCTATGATGCAATAAATAAACTTGAGACATAATGGAAATTTTAGCCTCTTTCCAGAAGTGAAATGGTTATTTAAAATTTAAAAGCTGGACCACGAATAAAGTGGCTGGCCTACCAGACGTGTTTACTCCTAGATCTTAAAATTGTTTATATACTCATATGCTTATGAATTTATATACTCCCTTAAATTATCGAACATGGGGGAAATACCTTTGCATTTATCCTGTAATAGTAGCTAGACAGAATCATCGACATTAATGGTGTGTAAAGTCATAACCACTTTACGAATATAATAATACACTGAGCCTAAAAACATAATTAGAGTCTTGAAGCTCTAGTATATTTTTATACATGTAAAAATTTTCCAGGGACATTTTGCTAGAAGGCGGCATGAAGCAGAACTGCCTGTTAAATTCTGTGCTCCTTTCTCTCCATTTCAGAGGTAGACGGAGCGTTGTTTCAAAGATTTCTTACAAGACAGTTTAAAAGTCTGAGATAAATGTAAAGACAGGGAAATGCCCTTATTTAGCAATAGGAACAGATCCACACTGGAGGTGTTTTTCATGCCTATGAATGTTTGTGGAGTCATTGAGATCTCTACAGATGATGTATTTGAGTTTATTGAGGACAGTTATTTCACCCATGGTGAACTTAATGCAAAAATGTTTCTGGGAGCTGCTTTACACTTTAATATTTCTAGCTAATAGGACTTTTCAAGTATGTATGCTATAGTTGTACATATATGTGGGCCTGTATTCCTCCTGACAATACATTGTTTATTTAATTGGTGAATGACGTGGACCCTGCTTCTGCAGGTCTCCATAGCCATTGTGAAATGTGTCTCTAGGACCACTCCTCATATGTTTGTGAATTATTTAATTACATTTTTATGTCCAGCACTAGACTTTTTAGCTCCCTGGGTGGAAGAGTCAAATGCCATTCACCTTTCCTTTTCCAGCTAATGTCACTTCGTCTGGCACACAGAAGTGTCCATTAAATGTTTGCTGATTAAATACATTATATGGTTAAGGCATTTGGTATTCAGACTATCAAAAAGGCACAATATCTCGGTCTTTGTATTATTTTAACATATCATAGGAAATTCTGTAAATAATACCATTTGTTCTAGTACTTTCCTTTTTGGGGAGACAATGCAATGCAATGATACAAGAATCCCAATGAGATTTTGTTTCTCATCAAAGAGAAAACCAGAGACCAGTCACTGGAAGTTCGTCAAGCCAGAATCTAACCTCAGAAAAACCCAGTTCTTTAACTCTCAGGTGAAACGTCTTACAAAAAGGCAGGCTGGTTTAGTGTCTGGAAATTTAAGGTCTGTGAATCTGAATGCCGGGAATGACTGAGACATTCATTTCCCTCGTGAGATTTAAAAGTTGAGAATTTAAACCAAAGTCCGATAAGTGATTCAGTTCCAACTATACATGAAAAAATGAATTGCGCTAAAGAAGCAAATAATATAGGGAATCTGTATTAATCTTTGGAGAAATCATCCAAAGGCATTTAGATTATTAGGTATTATTTTAGATAAACAGAGTGAATAAACCTCAGTGATAAGTGAGACTGATCAATTCAATACATTTCTTCACTCCTAGGGGAAGCATTCCACTTTATTTTTCTTTAACTCATCAATGCCAAGGATATTCTCCCAGGGTCTTTTGATGGGCTTTATTGATTGGAGTGCATAATTTAATTTAAAATAAAAAAGTTTTCTTGTTTTTAATTAATTTTATTGAAGGAACATGGCATCATAGCATTGCGTAGGTTTAAAGAGGTGTGCATCATCCTAAATCCACATCTGTGCTTAATATATTATGCTTACCACCAACAGTCCCATTGTAATTTTATTTATTAGCTATTCATTTCTGTGACTGTTTTATTATATTTACCAAAAAAGTAACACTATTAATAATGTTCAGTTGTAAATGATCTTGAATTATTTATCTTCCAAACTGGAGGAAGCTATTCTCTGGAGCTCAAAAAACTTATTTTCTCTTCAGTTATTCTCCACTGGTTTGTCATGCAAACTGAAACTCAGTATCTTATTCAGTATCTCTCTTTAAACTCAAGTGGTTTTAATAACAATGGGTATGTTAACTTGGTAAGAGAATGCATCAAAGTACCAACACCCATGAAATACTACTATCCAGAAATTACAAGACTGTGACACATGAAAGGGAAATTTGAATGAGGAAGAAAAAGCATAAGAGGAGTTCAGAATTATGTGATGACTCTTGCAAGTAGTTCAGTTATCATAAAACAAGCGTAGTAGTATTGGGTTTGGACAAGAAGAAGCTAAAAGTTTTGTGAAGAAATGGGGTTAGAGGAAAGGACTCAGCTTGCAAAGAGCAACTCTATGTGCTATTATACAGCTAAGTCCAGACACTGTGGGTGATAAGTAACCTCTCAGTATTTGCAGACTGAACGCAGAGCCCCCAGTTACACTGGACCTACTCTATTTAACATTGCAATTTGCTTCCCATTCCTGCACCTCTACCACTTCCCTGGCTTTTTCCACTGAGACTTGCCTCTCTATATTCTTCTATAGCCAGCCTATCTTCATGTCCTCAAACCTACACTTTCCTCCCAACTCCATTTCTGCTTAAAAGCCAGAATTATCTCTTCATGACTAGGTTCCTTGTCAACTGGTTTCCCTGTTTTCAGACGCTGAGCACTCTGCCCAGCAGATACATTGAAGCCCCTTTCTGAACCCTTCCAATTTATCAAACCTTATCTCTTTCCTCCTTCTGAAACATTAATTTTCCACATCGATTAGTGTCCCCTGTCTCATGAATCCCTTTTATGACAGTATGGCCCTAGGAAAGACCTGATCTTCTCAGAATGCATCCATTTCTTCACACATGGATACTTGTCTCATGTGTAGTCAAGGACCCAGGACAGTAACCTCCATCAACCCCTTCCGACCATACCTGTCTGTTGCCCAGTAAACTTTTTTTTGTTGATCCTCTTCCATGGCTTTTCTGCCCATGTTCCTCATAAACTTTTTTCTTCCATCCTCTAATTTCTTGTCTTCTTTTTATCTTTGGAAGTTGAAGGTTTACATCCTTCATCAAATTTTCTCCAAACACTTGGCAAATGTGTCTCTGGAAGTAATGTGCAGTTTATCATCAGTTATACTCTAATAATTTCCTGCATATTATTCCAGTGTCCCCTGCCGATAGTGTTACAGCAAATGGATTCAGCCAGTGGAAAGCAACAGGAGAAGTTGAAAAGATTGTATTTAATGCTGGTGGGCAGCAGTGGAGTGATCGCCATAGACTGGTGCGCTGAACAGAAGTGAGTTACAGATTTTATAGGCAGGGGTTTCTCGGGTAATTTAGAGTGAGGCAGAGGTGGGTCTCTGGAATTTTTCCATTATTGGCTTATGTTCATTGTGTGATAAACAGGTCTGTTAATGGTTACGATAAGCAGATGCTATTTACAGCTTGGGGCTTGGACTGGTGAGATAGTTCATGAAGCTTATTTCCTGAGGCTTATTTCCTCCTCAATAGGTTCCCTAAGATCTGGACCCTGTGTTTGTTTCTTCTAGAGCCCAGCACAGGGCATACTGCTCAGGGATTGACTATGTCATATTTGATTCAGGAGTTAATTCATGACTTGTCGGATATTTTAATTTAAATTTTTATTCAACTGCTCAGAGTGGTCTCTAACCCCTCCAACCAAAATAGTCTTTCCATAACACTGTGCTGATAACTACTCTCTTCAAAGTTTTCTTTGTAATATTTGTCTCTATTTGTCAGTGTTAATTATTTATTAGTTTGGTTCTTTACTGTCTGTCCCATTCCAGTAAAAATGCTAGTTCCATGAGGGAAGTTACATTATTTGTAAACTCACAGTACACTCAATTGTGGGGTTTGGGTTGCTCGAAGAATCCACGGCAGAGTCAGGCGAGTGAGCGAGCAGAAATTTAATCAGAGAGTAGAGGGATGGAGCTGACCAAGGGAGGTCTAGACCCTGTGGGTTCAGGTTCAGGGTCACTCCACATACCAGACAGGTGCATCAAGTAAGCAAGTTGGGGGTCCATTAGTGAGGAGCAGAGAGAGAGACGATGGAGCCAGCCAGGGGAGGTTGACTCCACTTGCCTTGCTGGTGACCTGAGTTTTTAAGGAAAAAGTCCCACATGGTGAGGGAAGGGGGTTGGAGAGAGCAAGTCTGAGACCAGGTTTCCGTTCCTGATTGGACAAGGTGACATTGTTCTTTGAAGTCACTGGTGGTCTTCTTCAACTGGTGTCATTCCTTTGTTTCTTGGTGAAGGGTCTGTCCTGGTCACGTACTATACTTCTCACACGTCAAACTCGTCCATCCGCTTTCCTTATGGATCCGGATGCATTACAGGACTGGGTGCTGGAGCCAGAGGCAATTCACTGTCCTGATAGCTGAACTTCAATCCCTGGTCTAAGGCTGCTCTGTGGGGGTTCTGAAATTAATGTGTGAAACGGAACGAATCTGTAAAATCTAGTTTTCTGATTGACAAACGGTATAATTTTTTCTCAAGCCCTATTCCAAGTGAACAGTGACAGATTTTATATATCATTAATACATGACTAGTCTTAATAAGCACTTATATGGATGACTTTAACAGGAAAACCAGAAATCCCCATTAGAAAGGGGAATTTAATGACTGATACATCTTTTCCTCTTCCTTTTTTGATAAAACACAGCAACTAGATATAAATGTCATTCTATTAATCTCATCTCTGTCCACTGACTTGAAGATAAACAGAGCACAAAGCTGAATAATGCTTGTCAGCTATCTAAAATGAGGAGTGTTTGGATGCATGAAGAATGACCTGAACATTTGACGCTCAGGAAAATGACTTTCCCATTATTCCCAGTGACTCAGACCTCATACTGCTGTGGTAAGGACTGCTGCTCTCTCATTTCCCAGAAAGCTGTGGTTTAAAAGTGTGCTTCTTAACAAAATTAATTGGTGTCAATGTTTAGTGACCAATATTAATGAAAATAGTTGTAGCACTTTGCAAAATGTTCTGTCAGTGTTTTTTTTATGGTATGTAAATCCAAGAAACCATGCACTGTTACTGCCATGTCTTCCTTCAGACATTTGCACCCAAGGCCAAAGCCTGAGTCATAATTAGAAAACCTGCTGAGTCCAGATTCTTCCTCTATGCGCTTTTCCCAAGAGACACAGAGCTTCTCACTGCTTCACACAGTGAAGTTCCTGGATTTAAAATGCATGTATTATTTGAGGAAATGAAGATACAGAAAGTTTTACTTAGCCATTGATTCATGATAGAAATCAATTGAAATTCATATGACCCATTATCTGCAAGAATATGAATTCAAACCCTCAGGTTGGCAATTAGGAAAGCTGATTATGTGCAAATGAATGCAAATATCAGTTAACTCTTTTCTATTAGAGTCAGTACTATTGCAGTGAAGAAATTATATACTCTTAGAGCTTATCTCAACCATATTGGAGGGTTTTGTGAGTTGTTTGGTTTTAAGTGTCCTAAATTGTGAGGTAATTGAAGAATCCTCTGACCCAGTTCTTAGGAGTATTAGCATTCCATCTTAACTTAATAAAGTTAAAGTCCAGGGAGTTTGATTAACTTGCCCAAGCTTGCAAAACAAAATTATTTGGTGACAGAAGTGCCAGGATTCAAGCACAGTGACATTTATACAAAGCTGAGCCATCTGCAGATGTTGTGCTGATGTTGTCTTGAAGGAAGAGTATGCTGGCAAGGGGTACAGATGCTGTAAATATCAAGACCTGATTAGAAGTCCTAGGAGGACAGTTTGGCTGCAAGGGAGGAAGAAGTGTAGGCAAGGATTCACTTTCTTATGGACTTTTCTTTTCCTAGCCAGTGATGGAACAGTATTTATTTGTTTTTGCCTTTGAGCAAGGGAATGACATAGGTATGTTACAGCTCTCTTTCTACCGATAAAGCCAAGCGTGTGCTCTTTCAAAAGTGGTGAAAGCAGCTTTATTACATGAGGGCCCAGATATCATAATCTGAGCAAAAAAAGCAAATTTGGGGTGCAATTTTATAGAATGAGGGAGAGGGGGAGGTGTAAATTAGAATAGGAATTACAAACGGAATCCGTTAGTCATTTGTGAATTCCTCACATAGGAAACACACAGGATTCACATAATTGCAAAAATGCACTTAGGGCTCCATTTTCAGGTGACAAAGAAAAGTCCTTTTATCTGGCCAGTAGCTTCCAGCCAGTCCAGACTGCAAGGTGCCCGATGGCTTGTTGGCCTTCACCACTGGCCCAAGGTGGCTAGAAACTAGAGATGCGGCTTTCTTCTTCTACAGGTAAAGCAGTGTTTTGAAAATTAAACTAGCATTAAAGTGCATTTAGAAATGGACAGGATAGCAAAAAATCAAGGGTGAGGTTAGAGTCTTCCAACAATGGTCTTGTTGAATCTTGAGGACCTTCCACCAATAATAGTATCTTACATTTTGATGATAGTATACTTTTCAAACAACTCAAATGCTTTTCACAAATATTATGATATTTAATTGCCATGAAACTGTGAAGAAGGCAGGAAAAAGCATAACCACTGTAGGAGGCACAGAAAAAACAGGCTGGAGACAACATATGACTTGTTCTCACAGCTACTGTGGACCTGAATCAGAGTGAAATCTGTGACTTTTGTCTGAAAGTCTAGTGTCCTTTCCACTCTCTTTCTTGATCTCTGTTCCCTTGAGAATTTATATAAAGGAAATACACTGACAAAATATATACACCGAATTTTCAATAACTACACATCTGTTAGACTTTTTAGTTTAGATGACATAAAGCCAGCTTCTACCCTCTCATAAAATAACCTCCTTCATGGGTTATTGGGCAAGATAATCTTCTTTTTCTTCTTGGAAGACACTGAATATTAACTTCTCCCTTCTCTTTCTCTTTTCAGATTTTGTTTGTCTTTCTTTTTTGCTGCTTCTAGGTTAAAGAGCCAACCAGAGCCATCTCTAAAACCACCTTGTCCATTTCACCTTTCCCCGTACCTACCTTTTGAATTAGTTAATTTTTTAATCATTGTACCATGTGTTTACCATACTCTAGACGTTCCAAAGAATAAATTCACACCTCTATCAATGTAACTCTCACACCACACCCATGAGTTTCGTGCCAGTCACTGCTGTCAATTTTAATTGGGGGAAAAAAGCTTTAAGAAAAAATTTAATTAATATGCTCAAACAACCATGCAGCCAACAGCATTTATGAAGCATGTATTTTCCAGAACTCTGTCTTGAGTGCTGGAAAAGGTGAGGGAGGGACTGTGCACATGTGAACTGGGTTTCCCTCCCTGAGTATCCGGAGAGGGAGGAATGAGATATGGGTCTGGGCTTTCTGGAATTGTCTGTCACAAAAACACCACCGCAGGAGTTCCTGCAAAGTGGAGCACATTCAAATACATTTTATTCATGTCCCTTTAGGTGAATTCAGGTCTTCCATTTTCAAGTGAAAGAGCATTATTTAGGGATGAGGGTGTAGGAGACCCAGAACAGAGGTCCAGTTCTCGGTTTATTCGCCAGCTTCTGCTCAGCCTTAATGATCTGAATCTGTTTCCTGTGGTTGAATATGGGAAGGTACTCAAACGTCTCTCAAGGGACAGCACGGATTATACTTTAGATAAACCTGCATTTTAACACAAATTGTACACTACCAGAAACCCAGGGAGACTTTAGTTTAAAAATCTTTCAAGAACAGCTTTCTCAAGATAAAAGAAAGTGAAAAAGTTTATCTGGGGACACTTTTTATTAGGAAATATTTTTAAATGAAGAATTCTGCACAAAACGAGGACATGTTTTTATTTGACAGATGATCTTGTTAGTGACTCAAAAGAAAAACTGATAATTGCCTTGCCTTCAAAACGGGCTCGTATCGCTTCCTCAGGAAAACTTCTGTCATGTGAGCCACTGGAAATTTAGAGAAATGGTGACTTTCAATGATTAAATAACCAGAGAAAGAGGTGAAATTTGGTCAAGGAAAAGCTCTCAGCAGTGCCTTGTAGAATCTGATGAAGAAAATCCATGGATCGTGGATTGAAGTGGAAGGTCTGAAGACATTCAGACTTGCTCCCTCTTGGGGAAAGTAGACGAATGAGCACATCTAAGAAATTCTTCCTTCCATATTTGGGGGTATGCCAAAAAACAGGGCAGAGACCTGCAAGCTATTGTACATGTCAAAGCTTATGTGATCTGGGAAACAAGCCAGAGCCAAGACATGTAAAACAAGGTCAAGGTGATGAAGTCACCTCCAAGGTGTAAAATTTGAGCCAGACCTTAGACACAGAAGCGAATGCAAACAGAGCATCCAGCTCTTAGTGAAAACAGAAGCAAGACTAAACCAATTGAAGGATTGTGGTTTGATCATCCACCTGGAACAAAGGGGCAAAAGCTGATGGTTCTGGGGAGCCCACCAGGTGCCCGACCCTGTTCCTTTCCTTACAGAATCTCATCAAGTCTGGGCAGCAGTGCTAACAGGTTGTGGATAAAGATAATGATGGCTCAGGACAGATTCAGTACCCTGCAGAAGGTCACTTAGCAAGTAAGCCAGACAATCAGATGGGTGTCACTTCAGAGCTGATGGCTCTTTTGTACTTGGTGCCCTGTGCTGGGGGAAATGAAGGGTGACTGCAGAGTACCTCCCACTAACATACTGTGTGGCACATGCCAGAAGCAGTTACTTCACTGATAGACTGAGCGGTTCCACATCGTCTCTCTGATACTTCTTAGGTGTGTGATCTGGGAAAGGTGCTTCAGTCTGGCTTCTTTATCTTATAAAATATCAACAGCTCTGTTTATCTGCTGGGCTGCTGTCATGGGTGAGTGTGAATGCATGCACAGAGATCTTTTCATAGTCTCTGGAACAGAGTATGTAACATAGATGTGATAGCCATTGTAACTTTCGTCTTTTTCTACAAATGATATTCCTAAAACCCCCTATTTTTACCTTTTTTTATTCTTACCACTGGAGTCTTCTATTACACGCTCTTTGAGGGATTAGTGGGAAAAGTTTTCTATGAGTACAGGCCTGTTACTGCTTGTACTTGGAATACTCATGCACACACAGTATCAGGGGTACTAGTATTGAATAGAATAGGCATTAAGAAAACATACATTATAGAACCAAGAGAAGAGATTCTTGAAATTATAGAAGCATAATACAATGTCAAATATGACCTTCTTCCTCTCATTGTAAATAAAGTATCTCCTAGTCCCTGTTAGAAAAAGTGCCAAAGAAAACTGCTTATAAGGTACTTGCCTTCTGGCCCCGATTAATGTATCCAGAACAGAGATAGTGATTTTTTTTTTTTGTTTTAAATAAATGAATGAGGCATGCTCTCGATTTCTAGATTTTATTATGTAACAATGCCATAGCCTACTACAACAGTTGAGTTTGCTTTGAGGTCTAGCAGTAGATGAAAACTTGGATCTTGTAGGTCTGAGAGCCTGGTGAGGGTCTTTGAATTCCTTGGAGAAACAGTGAGCCGCAGTCACCTGTGTGGGCATCATACCAGCCTACGAGCTCCAGTGTGTACAGTGCCATGTTTTCCACTCTTCTCTGGCTCTTAGACCTTTTCAGCCGTTTGCTGTGAGCATGTTGCTAATGCTCCAGACCACTTCTATGAGTCCTAGATGATGTTTATGAGTATCTGCTATATTAGGACAAGTTTGACCTCATCATGAGTAAGAAATCTGAACACAGGGTGAGTGCCAAAGAACCCCTGTTCTCAAGCCAACATCCATGGCGGGTGCTCGCATTCACTACCGACTTCCCAAAGGATTCAGGGGCCAGACTCATCTGATGATTGAGAGCTGCCAAGTATACAGTCTTGGGATTATGTGAAGCCAAGAAGATCAAATTCACAGGCACCTCTCTCCTCTGCATTGTCATTTCAAGTCTTTGGCTGGATTCTGGTTTCCTTCGTAGGAGCTGGGACTTAATCCATCTCTCTTGGACTTATCAGTCCAGTCACAGTGCAGAGTCTGCAGGAGTCTGGGTGATCATTTTCACACCTTCTTACCCATGGGCTTTAAGAGCACAGCCATTAGCATACAGTAGTTCCCGGATTACTGTACAAAGGACTTCAATCATGCTCTAAATCAACTGAGTTGCCAGAGTTTCTCAGAGAAACTTCCTGGTGCGAAGGTTCATGTCCTTTTTTAAGTACTCAAGTGAGGCTGCATAAAACCAACTAAGCCTGAACCTATTAGGTTTCTAGCTCTTTAAGTCCCTGGCAAGAGAGAATGTGACCTAGCAGATAATCTCATTAATGATGACAAAATCAATTATATGTCAGGTAGAGAACTTTGGGATATTTGTGAGCTCAGGACAGTTAAGAGTTTTCATCTCCAGTTGGGTGTCACAGGTCGCTAGACCTTCAAATTATTTGATGGAGACATCTTAA
Organism: Solenodon paradoxus; assembly: GCA_004363575.1. Lineage (NCBI taxonomy): Eukaryota > Metazoa > Chordata > Mammalia > Eulipotyphla > Solenodontidae > Solenodon > Solenodon paradoxus. The sequence continues at coordinate 257,510 of RJWH01000780.1, read as the reverse complement.
TTATTGTCCTCATATTTTAGCTTCCATAATTCTGTACACGAATAGAGTCTATTACAATTCCAGGAGAACAGCATCAATAACACCATTCAATAATAAATCCCAATTAATTCAGATCAGCTTTTTGTTTAACTGCTGCTAATGGAGAGAAATATAGTGGCCAGTAACCTGTAACTTTTAAAAATTCCTGTGGATAATGCTATGGTGTGAATGCAAAGTCTGTATTATTATGATATTTAGTATTGTTTTATCATGATTTTCTTTGCAATTTTGTGAGCATTTGTTATGTTTCAGGTTCTGAGATATGTGTAGTTAATTGGCTTTATTCATGGCATTATTGATTAAAGTCTCCATGAATTTGAACTCTGAGTCACCAAATACTAAACTGTTCCTTCTAGGGGAGGACAAAAAGGACTAGGTTCCTGTGAGCTTCTGGTAAATTCACCAATCTTTGCATACATAGCCTTGCTTTATTTGTATTTCTTCTTCAAGACACCTCATTTAATATGCACATTATGGGTTCATTAACATTGGCCTCATGCACATTATGGGTTCATTAACATTGGCAATATGACTCATGCCTGAATGGGCTTAGGTTGCATAGGTATTTTCTCTGAAAGGCACATCATAGTTTCCTGATTTCAAAAACCAGACAGCACTTTATCTCTACACTTGAGGCCCATTTCACCAGCAAAAATGCCCCCAAAAGTGAAGAACATGGCATTCAATAGACTGCCAAAAGGCAGGCTTACAGCATGAGAGCTGAAACAAGAAAGCAGAGCCTTCCCTCGTTCAGCCTCAGTTGGAACCTGGGTGCCAGGAGGATCCAGTGTTTCTCAGCTGCAGACCTGCCCAGATGCAGGAAGGACTGAAAGAGCGAGTGGTGGTTACAAATAAATTACAGCAAGTAGCTAAGCGAGCAAACGCAAAATCTGCCAATAATGCAGATTGGCTGTATTTAACAAGCACTACTGATTTATTCCTTATCCCAACTTCACAAAATAAGTAGTATGATGATGAGCTTAGCTCTATGGATGAGTCAACCAAGTTTGGATGGTTGAAAATGTGGACCAAGACCACACAGCTTGTAAGTGAAAGAATCCAAGTGAAGACATTAGCTGCCTGACTGCAGCTCTCTTTGCCACACAATGGTTCTGCCCTCCCTCACCTGCCAATCCACTGTACTGACTGAAATGACCAGGTGGTGCCACATCGAATCGGGAAGTTTAGAATCATTCATGCCTCTTGCAGGATTTGAGAATTGAAACTGAAAGTTGATCTTTGTTGCAGTGGTGAACTTCTGCATTTGCGGGGATTCACCCTCTATCACAAAGGACCAAGGGGTGACAGGTGTCCGTGCCATTTCATGAAGCTGTGCCTTCTCTGTGAGGGTGTGCCAACCCTCTTTATGTGAAAGAATGTGAACAAGTAAATAATAACCAATAGAGAACATCCTCACTGATGATGATATTTTTAGCTTTAAGTGGCTATGACTATGAAAGTAACAGCATTATCTACTTATAACAGTTTATGAAGAGAGTAATATGGAAAGGGAGACTCTCAGACCAGGAAAAGCCCTGGGGGAACACCTGAGTTCCTACCATGTCTCTACCAGGATATAAAGGTGTTCTTTGAAATTTGAAGTCTCTCCCACTGAAACAAAACTACATGAAGGAGTTCATTGCTGATGTCTCCTGTCCTGAAATGGAAGGAGCTGTGCCATCTACTGATTGTCCTTCTATAAATCAATCAATAGAATACTTAGAAATGTTAGAAAACAGCATGTTCTTGGGATTCAGGTTTGGCAGCAAAGCGGGCAGAGGATCTGTGATGTTCTGACACCAAACACAAAAAATTCACATCAGAATTATAATCAGATATAGCCAGCCCCCGTTGACAAGCAATTAATTTTGCTGCGTGCTTAGATTTCTGGAGCCAGCGACCCATGAATGGCCACTCACTAGGTGGCTATTTAAATCTAACTTTTAAAAGGCAACACAGGCCTTATTAAAATATGAAAGATGATGATGACCAGGAGATATGGGTATCGGGGATTATCAGGGATCATCAGTTCCAACTTGGGTTATGGCATCTCTAAAATGAAAAGAGAACATAAGAGTCATAACCCTTTTTAATTCTATTTCTCACTGGTAAATAACCGGCAAGGAAAAAATTCATAGACCCAGAGATCAAACTTGAGTGAATGTGTGTGTGTGTTTCTGTGTGTGTGTGGTGTTTTAAGGTCAGCATAAGCATATAGTTTTAATTCCAAGTAGTTCTAAAAATGGAACACTTGCTTACAGAATTCAAGAGCTATTTGAATTCATTTCATTTAATGATCTGAGGGCAGAGTTGTCAAATGAGGCCATCTGGAAGTGATCAGCACATGTAATTCTGGGGGCAGCTCACTGAATATTCCACAGACATGAAGAGTTCTTGTGACGTTGAAGATGATGAGAGGCCGGGCTAGTACAAGAAAATTGGCCCAGCAATCTAAATGTGCACATTTGAAAGTGTGGTGTTTCATTAAATATGGAAGCGAGTCCTAACGCTGTGAAAAAAATACCCAAGGGCAATAAATGCAGCAATGCGACCAAGGCTTCTTCTTGTTGCTATTTATTTAGCTTGGCGCCAAGTTTATATCAGGGCATCATTCAGTTTTTACAATGATACAAAATTCAGCCACTGAGCTAGAAGATGTTACTTCTGTTATTTCTGAAAAATGAATCACCTGCAGTCGTCTTTCCCATTTATGCTGTTCATAGGAAAGTTTTACAGCTTTCACAGAACAGAGACAGGAGAGCATTCATGCAAGATAAACAAATGATATTGCGGCTGAGATAAGTCTCCAAGAGTTTGCAAGTACACTGAGATAGCTTGAAACAAATGTGTCTGCATATCTGAGTATCAGTGACGGAAAGCCTATTATGGAAATTACTGGAAACTCTTGCTTCTCCTGTGAGCACAGCAATAGTACAAAGTCCTTTAAAAATAAAGTAAAATATCCAAACATGTACAATGTAAATATGGTTTCATTTAAACTGCTCAGTCTTGAGATAGAGATAAAGACATTTTTTCTCCATTGGTGAGATCATTTCTCATCACCTCTCATTAGGGATGTTTTCAATCTATTTTTGTCCAAAGTTATTTCAAAGTATAAACAATATTCTTACCCTATAAAACAATAAAATTGCAGTAAAATGTATAGTTCTCGTATGTGAATTTACCTTTATGATTTTATTGTAACTATTAAAGGGGGGTGTGAATCTCATAATTGGTAGAATAATCAAGACTCTGGGTTTTATCCTTATCATGGAATGTCCTATGGCAATTAGAAATGATATATCTCTCCATATATTGGCAGTCAATGCAGCTATCTCTAGTTGATTTTTAAACGCAAACTAGTAAATACTCTATGTGGCAAAATGTATAAAAGAGTACCATTTATAAGAATAGATAAAAATCTCAAAGCATATTCGCCATAATATAAATAGGAAGCATCTATAATGGTGAGAATATAGGTCCTATTCATATTATTCTTTCTAATTTTCATGATTGACCTTTTTATCATAAATGCTATCTATTTCATAATAAAAAGAAGCAAGTGAATCCATTTTAATAATGTGCTTTATTTGACTCAAATTATTCAAAATATTATTTCAACATGTAATCAATATTAAATTATGAAGATAAGTCTTTTTGACTGCTCAAAATCTTGGGTACATATAACATTTTAGCCTGTTTAATTTAGGTAGTCTAAATTAAGACTAACCACATTTCAGGTGATCAGTAGTCATATGTGACTAGTGGCTCACAGTTCTAGAAAGGAAGTATTCACTAACAGCTTGTGGGAAAAATATTCATGGAGTCTAAGTGGAGCTCACATTAGCCACAATCTTACAGGAGAGGGAAGAGAGAGGGAGAAATGGGAAGGGAGAGAACATTTAATAAGCTCTTCCAACTATGTGTGAAGCAAAGAAAACTTGACCTATGATGATAGATAGAAAAGGGAATAGGAGTTAGAGATAGAGGTGATATTTATTAATTATTATTCTAGACACAATTGGCCTATATGGATAGAAATAGATTCATAGAAAGCATTTTCTCTGATGTCATCCAGCATGTCATCCAAATAGGGAAAGCCACGCACATTCAAAAGATTATTGAGTTAAATATATGAATACATAGGAAATTTTTTTTTACAGTTAAGTCTTCTTCCTAGGATTTTTCACTTCTACCGACTTTCAATAGGTAAACACAAGATACTCTTTTTAACAGAAAAGAAATGTCTCAAGCTCTTGTGGGTTCTGACATCCCAAAGTACAGAGTTCTATTTCATTGGAATTTATAAACTGAGAAAAAATTAGGAGTATAAAAGGAACAGAGACAGGACCGCATCACTGAACTTGCTGTGGAATTAGACATTTAAATGAGTCTCAGGACTCTTTTTTTCCATTAGAGAAATATTTCTATGTGAGTCATTGTGAAATGGGATTTTCACTCCAGTGCTCCATACACACCTTTGAATGAATGAAGCCTATTGCGAGCCAGGCTCCTATGTATAAGCCAGTATGTTTGAGAGGGACTTTGATGTTTCAGAGGATTCACATATGATGTTTTCCCAATAATTCCTATAAAATCAGCACTGTTCCCAACATTTTTTTTCAGATGAGGAAACAGACTCTGAGAAGTTAAGTGTTCTAAATCACAGAGATCATAGGTCAAAAATTAAAATCCTAAGTGTACCACTTTACCAGTTCTCACCATAGTAGATGAATCTTTCCAACAAATGGGGAGTTATTTATGTCTCTGGTGAGTGACAGCCAAACAGAACTTTCCCTACCACTTGGAATTAGACACGAGGCATCCTAGAGCAGATGAGATTTAAACTGTTATTCATCAAGATGAGCAAGGTAGATGTACTATATGTGTAGAAAATCAGAAGAGAATGGGTGATCCCATTTTCCTCAAAACCTGGCTGCCGAAGCCGTGCATTTGCAATATCTCATGACTGTAGAATAGTATTTATAGTGTTAGCATTTATCATAATAGCATGTCCCTAGTAAAATTTGAAGAATGAGACTAAAATACATAATAGAATTTTTTAATGTCAATGTAAAGATAGCACTATTTAAAATGAAAAATACCATATGTAACATCTATTTAACTATTAATAAGAATATGTTTAACAAGTTTATACTTTCATAATGAGGTATTTTCTGTAAAGTGTTTTAGATTGCATTTTATAGGATAATATAAAACCATAAACTTAAAAAAATATACTTCCCACAGTGACTCATTTGATAAATCTATTTTGAAGACTTATTTTGTACTTGCTGTATTAGCCAGCACATAGCAAATGCTCATTTATATGATATTTGTAGCATTTGCCATCAAATAAATTAATTATGGGAAGGAAATTTGAATACAACAAGATAGTGCACAAATAAATGTGCTGTTAAAATGAAACAAGTTGTTTAATGAGTAAAACTTCAGATTTGCAAGATGAACATTTTTCTGGAGCTCTATTTCACAGCAATGTGACCTTTTAAAAAATATATTGAGGTCACTTTAATTTACAAAAAAATTCATGTGTAATTACAGATGTGCTAATTCATGATTCAGTAAATATATGTTAATACACCTCACCCACCACCAAATTACCAAAAGCTTTCCATCAATATCCATTGGACCTCCCCCCTCCACCATGTGCCCTCAGCCCTGCCACCGCCATCCCCTCTGGTAACCTCAGTTCTATTGCAAGTAACCGAGGCTTGGTTTTTGTTTTGTCTTTGTTTATTTATGTCCCACAAATGAGTAAGATTATCCAGCATTTATCTTTCTTCTTCTGACCTATTTCACTTAGCATAACCCCCTCTAATTCTATGCACGTTGTCACAATGTCAGGATTTCATTGTTTAAAGAGCTATATAGTATTCCACAGTGTATATAGATCACGTCTTCTCTATCCATTCACCTGTCAACAGGCACTTAGGTAGTTTCCAATTCTTGGCTATTGTAAAAAGTGCAGAAGTAAACATAAGGATGCATATAGATCTTTACGATTTTGTGCTTTTGTGTTTTAGGGCTAAATACCCAGAAATGGGATGATGGGATCATATGGAACTTTCAGTCTTATTTTTTTGAAGAATCTCATACTACTTTCCATTATGGTTGCACCAATGAATACTCCCATAAACATTATAAAAGGACTTCCTTTTCTCTGTTTCCTCACCACATTTGTTTTTTCCAGTCTTTTGGATAATAGCCATTCTCATTGATAGGAGGTGATATCTCATTGTTATTTTGATTTGCATTTCCCTGATAACAAGGGAAGAGGAACATCTTTTCATATGCCTGTTGACCATCTCTATATCTTCTTTGGAGAAATGTCTATTCAGATCATCTGCCCATTTTTTTATTGGGTTGTTTGTTTTTAGGTCATTGAGTTTTATGAATTCTTTATATATTTTGGATATTAAGTCCTTCACGGATATATGACATGCACATATCTTCTCCTAGTCCTAGGATATCGTTCCTTTTGGTCATTAGTTTCTTTCCCTGTACAGAAGCTTTTTGGTTTGCTGTAATACCTTTTATTTTTTTGACATCGTTTCCCTTGCAGCTGGGTTTGAGTCCCCAAAGAATTCTCTAAAATCGATGGTGTAGAACATACTGCATATGTTTTCTTCTACGTATTGTATGGCTTCTCTCTTACATCCAAGTCTCTAATCCATTTTGAATTCATTTGTGTGTGTTGTAAGAGACTGGTCTAGCTTCATTCTTCAGCATGTGCTTCTCCAGTTTTCCCAATACCATTGTTGAAAAGGCTTTTTTTCCTCCATCCTATGTTCTTGGCTCCTTTATCTTAAATAACTGACCATATATGTGTGAATCTATTTTTGGCGATTCAACTCTGTTCCAATGAGCTGTATATCTGTTTTTATTCCAGTGCCATACACTTGATGACTACTACTTTGAATAATCCTTTCCTTCAATATCCATCACATTTACCCTAGATTCCCTTTCTCTCTTCTTCCACAAGCATTTTAATTTGATAAAGCCAGGATTCACAAACCTACTGTCTACTAGAGACTTTCGATTTGCAGTTGTTAGCAATGTTAAAAGAAAATAGTCACTGTTCTGCAAATAGAAAACCACCTCAAGAAATTTCCCTCATTCAAAAACAGTTAATATCAACTACAGCTAAAAACCCTGACACAAGTTCTCAGGCTCTGAGAGAAATGTACATGAAGATAATGAAAATCAGAAAATACAGTTTTTTAGTAGCCATTGTGTCCGACAGAATGTTTTTATTGTCATCAAATTCTGTTTTTCTTACTTTTCAAAGGCTTCTTGTTGCCTGGACAATGCCAAAAGTTTAATACAAAGTGGAAAAAAAAAAAGTTTACCTATAGGAAGGCAATCAATGGGACAGTTCAAAAACAAATCATGGATTAATTGAGATCTGATCCAACTAGGCCCATCCGGCGTGCATTTGTTGCTTTCTCTGGCCTAATCCTCTAGAGGATTGTAAAAGGAAAAGAAAGTTTAAATTGTTAAGTACAGCGTTTCTTCAGTAACAATACATTTTGAGAATATGTATCAAATGTCAACATCACACATTTATTTTTCCATGAGAGCCTATAAAACAGAATTAATGTAAGAACATACATGTGACCTTGAGGTCAGGAATCTGCTGATTCTCTATTAAGTAGGTCCATAGACAGCACAGTTAGACTTCATATTTGTTTCTCTTCTTTTTTTTTTTTTTTTTTTTGAGGTTGTACTTATTTTTCTGTTTTAAGTAATAGTAACTTAAAACCCTGTTTCCACTATACAGTTTCACACCTCCACACCTGTATATGCCACACCACACCTGCCACCCAGTGTTCAGTTACCATCCACCACCAACCAATTGCATGCCCATTAGTTTGCTTTTAGTTTGTTGGCTTGTTTATTTGTAATCAAATAAAGGTGAGCCTGAGAAGTTTGTAAATTATTTTCTGAGTAGGAAAATGGGAGATTCAACTTTAATATTCTTTAGTCTGATTTCCTAAGAGGCAGGTATTTAATCTTGCTGAAGTGTCTTGATGCACATTATTTGACTAAATGAGAAAGCAAAATATTTGACAGGACAAAAAGACTAATTGTTTTATATATGTGTGTGTATAAGTATATATTTCTTGACTTTCTGTACTCATTTGTGAATAAGTCTGCAAATTTCTGCTTAATAGAGTCAGTATGCATATCATTTGGGAATACACCCGTAGAAATAAATTTATATACCCATGAACCTGGGAGCAGTCTGAAGCCCTTAGCAGTCTACAAGAATGCATGATGACTGCAGTAAAATATATTTATCCACAAGTGAGGAGAGAATTGATTGCTCTGGAGAGCTAACACCATAACTAATTCACAGAGACTCTTTCTTGTGATGAAGATAAATATTCTATGTCATTCTAACACATAAAATATACTGTTTTACAACAGACTGATTGCAATAATTTATCTTAAATGTCTTATGGACATATTTTCCTGTGATTTCCAAATAAGAATCATTTGGTATTCTTGTTTTCAAAATGATTTTAGAAATTTAAAGAAAAAGTATTTAGAAATGAAAAATAATAGCATCGAGTAGCACTATTGTGTTGCTTCTGAAATATATGCATAACATCTTATGTATGAGATTTAAATGTTCCCTTCTTGATATTGACTAAGACTGTTCTATGTGCTTATTCATGGATAGTTTTGCACTTTAAGGCTCACTTGGGGAGAAACTGTAGTGTCACATGGTTGACTTTATTTGCAAATGAACAAATGGGAAATAAAGGCATCCCCTGGTGGTGGTGGAACTTTTCGATCTAGATGAAAATAATTTACTATTTCTTCTCATCCATGGCTTTACTTCTGCTCTGTCCATTTGAAATTGCTTTTTTATTACAAAGTAAAGGTATTTACTCACCTCGATCAATTCTTTGACATTTCTTAATCCCCGATTAAAAGTTTGGCCTTGTGTCTTTTTCTAATTAGAAAATTGATGGGAGCAAGTAGTACACAAGTAAGGATGTGTGGGAGAACATTTTAAATTTTATTTTAGTTGGTGCAAAATATCTTATCTGATGGCTTAAAACATATTTAAGTGCCTCATGTGTCATGTTTAATGTCGGCACCAAGAAGAGATATTTTACCTAGTGTGAATATGAGAAAAGGGTCTGTATTAGAAACATTGGTGTTGTATCTTCATAAACTTTTAGCATAAATTAGAGCAAATCATAACCGTAGGCATTTATTACATGGGATATATGTATTATACATGGGATATAATATCCCATATTTACAAATGGAGAAATTCAGGCATCAGTAGGTAAAGTTTCCCAAAGTCACATAGTTAATTAAACAAACAAAAAGGAAAAGAAAGCTATGTCACAAAAGCTGTTTGCTCTGGAGTGTTTGTTTGTTTGTTTTGTTCTTTTTCAGGAAATGGAATAAGGAAGGGAAAAATCAAAGGGACGATATGAAATTTGGGGTACTTAAAATTTCTTCAAATTTCAATGTTTAATGCGTTACTCTGAAGGGGCAAAGATAACAGTTCTCTTCATCCTAAATGAGCTAAGACTGCAGTAGTATCCAGGAAGATAAGGAGTAGAGAAAGAGGCACTAGTTTCCGTGAAAACAGACTGTGGGAACTCTTCAACAAAGGTTGGTATTTTAAGGACCTCTGCTCACTCCTCTCTTGTCCTAGGACAGCTACAGAGTTTCCGATGTTCCACATTTGAAGTTCAATGTTTGGATGCTCATTTTGAGTCTGATACTTTCTAAAGGTCGGAACTTCCTGAAATGGTCCCGTTGGTTAACTAAAAGCCCTGCTTAATCACTATCATTCCATCTTTCCCTGAATTGGTAGCTGATAGAGCTTAACCTGGATGGAGTCTTGGAATCCTTTTCTTATTGATATTCATCTTCTTTCTATATGTAGCAATAATGCTGATGGTAATAATTTCATACAGAAACATTTCAACAGCTTATAGTTCTATGGACTTCCATACAGAACCTCTCTAAGGTTTCATCTTAGGATGTAACCATGTGAGAGTGTAAAGAAAGTACGAGTCATGGACATTCAGTCAATAGGTTGGAGAGTGGTAAGATCAGCCATTTTCTAAGCATCTGCTAAGCATTACACACTGTATTAGGACAGTGGTTAACGATGGAGCCTGACAGGACTCTAGAGCCTCTGATGCTTTGCCCAGTGACCCAGTGACCTGCATCCCACTTTTCACCACCTTGCCCTCTCTCTGTTCTCTGCTTGGCTCAGGGCCTCGGCTTCCCTGGGGACCATTTAGTGGTCTTCCATTTTACACCAACATTCCTTCATTCAGTGCAGCTCTTGTCCCTCCCTGTGGGGGAGTTAATAAGCTCAGGTGAGCGCAGTTTGACATTTGGAAAAGCAGAAATTGGTGTGACCATTAAAGGTACTGAAATGTTCTGCATTATCAGCAGAAGCCTTTCAGTCGTGCTTGCCTGGAAAATGAAGGTTCTAGGAAAATCTCCACTTGATCTGAGAGCCAGGCACTGTGTTCATCTTCGGTGCCCTGTCTTTAAGGCGTCTAACGAGGATCTGTCTCCTCTCCAGAGCAGAGCAATCCAGCCTGCTCCTTCAGCATGCACAAACTCTAATACATTAAGCAAATAATCCAAGTGGAACTAGCTCACAAATGCTTAAAATTTCCTCTTTATAAGAAAGGCCTCATATGAATCGATAATTTGGTTTACCAATAGCGACTGTATTTTGGATAATGCAGGAAAAGATTCTGTTCTCAATTTTGACCTGATGATGAATGTGTCTGTGAGTACAAAAGCAATAATAAAAGGTGGAGCCTTTATTTTTTTTTCTCTGTAAGCTCTTTCTGAAATTTTTTTGCTGATTAAATGCATCCAGCACCTAATATCAACACACAGGGGGAAAAAAAGAACAAAACAGTAACTTTATTATTGTGAATCATATGCCCATACTCTGAATGGAAAATAGAGATGTGCGGAAATGCACATTGCTGCTTGATATTCTCATGGAGAGCTGTGGGTTGTTTTTCTTCATTTCTTGGTACAAAAACATTAATTTATAAATATGAGACTGAGAGACATGAGCAATTATTAAACTTTTTCTGAAAAAACATTTCAAATATATTTGTATTTTAGAAAAAACTACTTTTGAAACATATAGTTTTACATCATGAGATATTATTATATGAAATCATGTAGTGATATTATTGTCTTCCTACCACACTCACCATGTGAACTGGCAGCAGGGAACAAAACTTTGTCTTGGTGCTTCCCCTAATCTTCCTCTTTTCCAGTCATTTTAAGACCCTATAAGTGAGAATTACTGGTAAGTGGTTTAGATTGGGTCCACAACTCTCTCAAAGTGTGCGTATGTTGGGAAAATGACAAAGGTGTCAAATGAGTCAATTCAGCCAGTCTTCCATCTTGTTCCTCCCAGACTGGGGTCATCATCCTCAGGGGGCCCAGACCTGGAGCTTTAAGTGACTCCTGGGTGCTTGCATTTGGGAACTTCACCTGAACCCACTCTTCCAAGGCAGAGATACATGTCCTAAATCTTTTCGCAACTACCACCAACACAAACCTGTTTTCTGACCCAAGTTTTAAGCATTTCTGTAAGGACTTTAAGCCAATGCATTCTGCCTCTTAAGATACACATGTACTAAGAAATTGCCATATGCATTTTCTCTTATAGTATTTATGTGCGCTTTGTTGGTCTTGTTAGGAGAAAAGATGATCATATAAGATCCTACAGTGATACCCTGCTATATACTGAAGAGGACAAAAAGTTTCATTACATGTGCCTTTTTAAGTGAAAATAGAAGGAATATTAGCATGAGTCAGAGCACCTCCTGAGTTCTCAGGGTACTCAGTCCGGCCACTGATCAGCTTTATCATCTTTTTGCCACCTCATTATGTTTCTGCCAGCCATGTCTAATTTCTGGAGAGTAGAATTCATGCTCCCTTCATTTCCGTCTTTCACATACTGAGCACACTGCTATTCACATCATAGATCTATACACAAGTGTTTCCACCATTAGCAAGCAGGTGGAGGATTAGGATGGGAATCAGAAAAAAAAGTCGTAGCTTTAAAAATGGTTTATGTTTGCATTATTAGCAGAGAGAAGCAACTTCATGACTTTTGAGTAGATGAGATGAGGGAAGGTAAGAGAGAGTAGGTGAAGTGAAGTCATTAAATGAAAGAATTTGGGGGCCACAGAGGTTCAGGGTGGGTTTGGAAGAAGAGACGACAGTAACTTAATCTTTGAAGGAAGACGAGTTGAACAGAAAACAACCAGGTGCAGGCAATGTGTGGAAGCAGTACTTTCCCCACAATAAATGTTGATCTAGTTCAAAGACCTCAACAGTGCCAAGGCTGAATAACCACGAGTTATAACCATGAATTACAAGTCCACCAACTGATCAACAGTGTTAGATGCCTGGAGAATCTGCGACAATGCCAATTTACTAGTGGTGATTTGTAGGAGAATATTTTCTCTAAGTTGTAAGAGGACAGGGTTGGTGGAAGTAGATAGTAAAACAGAGTTTCCAAGGCATGGTTTCTGAGAAGCAAAGGTAGCAAGAATGGGAAGCAAAGTTTGCTTTGTTTGTAATAACCAAGGGAAGAAAGAGAAAAATGATCTATAAAAATAAGGAGATACAGGTTAATAACACAAAGAGGAGTCAAGATTATTTTGAAGGTGAAGATGCAAAGATGAGAGGCTGAAGAAGTTTATTTGCAAATGATGACCTTCTTCAGTGAAGTCAAAAAGAATAAATTACTGAGATTAAGAGAGAGTTGTCTGGGGTAGGGAAGCAAATGTATAGCCATCTTCATGGACGATGGATAAGGAAGAGGTTCAAGAGGACTGCAGTATTGAGGAACAATGTTGAAAGCTCAGCTGACATTGGAAAGTATAAATAGGGGATTTAATCATCATATTTAGAGTAGGTCTTCCAAAAATGCTTTTTAGTCAAACACAAAGCAAAGAAAACTGATGTCCAACTGTACTAAGGTGAAGTATCGACAAGATATCTGTGGTCTAAAAGCAAGAGAACGAAGGGCGCTCCAAAGGACAAAGTTAGAAAGGTGAACCATCATTTAGGGCTGATTTAGAGGGTCAGGAAGATCTTTGGTGGTGAAGGGGGAGCTGATAAGCAAGGGAAGGGGGGATTGATGAACTTGAAATCTTGGTGCAGGCAAAGAGCTGGTCCAGTTATGTGAGGAAAGATAAGAGGTTGTAATCAAGGAGCCAGTTCTGCACCATCAGAAAAGCAAAATTGCTTCCCTGTGGGCTACCAACTGCCATAGAACATGAGGGAATGTTCCTGTAGAGGAAGTTGCTTTATCCAACATTCTTGTCTTAGAAACTGTCCCTTCCTTCGGAGAATGCGGAAGGGAAAAGGTGTGAATTCTTTGATCATTTTGATAGTCATAACTACACAATATGTCTACTATCCATTCTTTAGAGCTTTAAATGCACATCTCGTTCAGGATCTGTATTTCATCTACCTTCGCAGGGTAAGTCATCGCAGCCAAGGCATTTCGCAAACATTTTCTAGCTTTTCATCTGCAAACATAGGAATGAGTTCTACTTTCCAGGGTTGTTTTGAGAATTATTCACTTAAAACTGTAAACTATTTCTACTTTTAATCATTTAAAATGTCCTACCTCTCTCTACCCTCAGCCAACATCTCGGACTCTCCCTAGTGGGCAGCACTCTGCTAGCCTGACTTATTACCTGTTATTCTTCAAACTGAGTTTTCTTTTTCAAATAAGATCGCCTTTATTGTCTTCCCCCCACCCTGGCCCCACTTGTTTGTCAAGGAAAGTTGCAGGCAGGCAGCCAGGATGAAAGGGGAGGAAGATGCAGGTTATTTATTTAGTTGCTCATCTTGGTGGTCTCTGACCCCAGCTCACAAGTTCAGGTCCTTCTTAAGTATGTGGACTGCCCCAGCCAGAGGCCATGGACATAACCACTAAGTCACCAGGGAATGCCAAAATTAATTTCTACAGTGTCTGTAGTGCTACTGGTAATGGGTTTCTATTTATTTATTTTTTTAGAAAAGGTATAGGCAGGAATGAAAGCAAGTAGGCAGGCAGACAGAAGAGAGGAAGAGAGGAGGAAGAAGCATTTTATTTAGTTAGTTCATTTTGGTTTTCCTCTTAGCCCTGGTCACCAGTGCTGGGCTTCATGTAGACTGCACAGTGGAAGCCACAGACTTATCTGCCTCAGTCACCTGGCTCCCTTTCTTTAAACTACAGTTTTCAACAAATGTATAAACTCTATCTTCTGTTGGGGGAAATTGCTTAGCTCTGTGAAGCTCTGTTTTCTCCTTCTTTCAGGGTCTCTCAGTAGCCAGAGATAATGCTGGGTAGGTCCCCAAATGGTGCTCAGAGGATGGAGATTGTAATGACATTGATTTTACTAGGAGGACAGAACCGTTGAAATAATTCCCAAGCGTCATTTCCTCAAACATAACTTTAATGTTATTCGATTTGTACGGCCATTCCTTCTCATTGCCATTGAAGCTGATCATAAACTGATTTATCTTATGCTATCCACCTGCGGGTACACTTTGGAGACAGAAAAGCTTTAAATCTGAAATAGATTCTGAGTCTCTAGTTCAATACAAAGACAAAGGACATTTATTAAATACTTGCCTTAAAGTCTGGTATTATTGTGCCACCTATTATAGTGATTGATGAGAAGAGAGACATCAGTTTTTATGTATTTATCTAATTCAGTCAGCGAAAAAGACTAATATTTCTGGAAATAGGTCCTGCAATTTAATGATGGAGTCTTTTCAAATGTGATCAGTACCTACAAATCATAAATCTTGTGAATTAGGGACAAAAAATTAGTTGTGACTCATGGAAGGGTTTTGAGGTCAAGACCTGACCTGACATATTTATACAGCTTGTATTTACTTTTGCTAAAATAATTGCATCTGTAGCAATGATAAGGCCACCCAGCTCTCTTTAAGCAATGGGTATTGATTGCTACACAAAGGAGCTTTACCTCATTAAAAATAAAGTGTTTTAGTCACTGTGGCTCCATCAACAGAACCTGGTGTCATTGTTACAATAATCATGTGTTTGATGGATATATTAGGATCTCTTTAAAGCATCTGTTGTAACATAATGATTTGCCAAGGTTTCGACAGTTAATTATCTTGTATGTCACAGACAAAAACAAATGTCTCTTCACCCTCCTCTGAAAGAAAACTGGAGTAGAAGCTAAGGTTCACCCTTAGTGGAACATTTATAGACATCTTATTGGCTTGTTCTCATCAGTGATCCAGGGTATAGTGAGAGGAGTATAAAGAATTATTCAAGCATTAGAGGCAGTCATTTCTGAGCAGTTCCAGGATCCTCGTTACCGAGTACTAGGAAATAAGCTCAAAAAGCTGTCCGGTTATAGGAAACCATAACTTCCTAATGAAGATCATGTAATTTCTCTAGAACTCAATAGAGAGCCATAGAAGATTATAATCTGACTGCTCTAGGTGAGTGAGGAGTGAGTGAAGTGGAAAAAGCAGAAGTGAAAGCAAACTTGCTAAGAGATTGGGTTTGTGTGTGTGTTTCAATTTTAAAATTTAATTGGAATGAATAAATATATAAATGCATCTACATGCATGAACAGGAATATTTATTGATAATTGTTTATAATAGCAAGCAATAAGTAAATACTTTTTTAAATGAACTATATATTGAAGAACATATAAAGATAATGATAAAGTATATTTACATACTGACATAGAAAGACATTTATGATCTAGGGATGTAGACATAGAAGTATAAAGTTTACCATATGGACTTAATTGGATAAATGTGCGAGTTTATATGCCAATGTAAAGTACCTCCAAAGAGTTATTTATACAGTAATAACAAAAGACAATGGAAACTACCTGCTTGTAATTATGGAATTAAATAAAAATAATTATGGAGCATTTAAATAATGAACTTAAATAATTTTAAATGACTTAGCATGAAAATACATACATTAAGAGACTAGATCTTAATTATGCCCACTACAAAAAAAAGAAGCAATAGTGATGTAATGTGACAGAGGGAACAGCAAATGCTACAATGACAGATTAAAGTATATAAATGAACAAATGAATGTATTGTTTGCTTTCAGCTTATACAATGCTGTATATAAAATAACATTGGTGTTTATTCCTGAAACTGGGAAGCTTGTTTCTGGAGAAATGACTGAGTTTATCACTGAAGCAACAAGACTAGAACCACCCAAAACTGGTTTGAAAGGGAACCAGTGAGTCATTTTTAAGCCAGTCTCCAGAGCGCGTGCTGATGTCAGAACCTTGTTTTCCTGAGGACTAAAGATCAAGACCAGCAGAATCTAATAAAAAGTGACAGGTGACCTAAATTATTGCTGCTGGAATCTGTAATATATTTGAACCTCACTCTAGTCAGACCAGCCAGTCACCAAATGCCCTCTATTTCCTCATGCCTAAACCCTTCAAAAAGCTCTCCCTAATCCCAAATGTGAAGACAGATTTGAGCTCTGGGTCCTATCGAATTTCCAGTTGACCTCAAATAAAGCCCTTTCTTGTCCTCAAGGCATGGTGCCATAGTATTTATTCAATGTGCATCAAAAAGTGGACCCTTGTCTGGTAACAAAATCTTGAGGCAATTAGAACAGGTAGAAAGATACTGAAATTAACCTGGCATCAATTAGCAAGAAAAGAATCTCTGTGGGTATTTGGGATTTATGTGTGACCACAGGCATACCACGATATAGTGCAGATTTGGTTCCAGATCACTAAAATAAAGTCAACATCTCAATAAAGTGAATCTCACAAATTATTTGCTTTTCCCGTGCACATAAAAGTTATGTTTACAGCATATTGTAGTCTGAAGTGTTTAACAGCATCATAGCTATAAAAAATACATACATTACTTTTAAAACTCCTTATTGCTAAAAAATAAAAATGAAGTAAATACAGGCTGTTGGAAAAAAATCATGATGATACACTTGCAAGCCTTCAGTTTGTAAAAATGTCTCATATCCATGAAGCACTAGAAAGCAAAGTGAAATAAAATAAGGCGTGCCTTATATGTGGTGACTTGCTACATGGAGGGTGGTCAAGGAACTGGAATCAAAGATTGCATTGAGCCTTGCAGTTTGGGTGATACTTAAGTTATTAATGCAATTATTTAAATTAAAAGATAAATGTTTTTAAATAGTTGCTGTTATGAAAGATTTAGGCTTATAAAATTGAAGGTGTAGCAGAGAAATGAAATTGAAATACTCAACTGAGAGTTGAATTATGTATTAGTCAACAGTACTTTCATCTCTGTGGAAATATGCAAGGGATTTTGTTTGCTTGTTACGTTGTTTTTGTTGTTGTTTTTTGGGGTTTTTTTAACCATAGGACTATTGATTCATAGGACATGGGCGTTTTCTTTCGTTTTCTTTTTTTTTTTTTTTAATATTGCAAACTCGATCTCTGAAATGTGGTTGTATTACAAACTTCAATTTACATCAGCTCTTTATAAGAGCTTCCCTTCCCCAATATTTGTTATTATCAGAGTTTTTAACATTTTACTGTGTCTCCCTTTAGCTCACATTTCCCTGATTACTAAGAAAATGAGCATCTTTAAATATGTTGAATTACAAGTTAGAGTCCATTGTCTTTAGATGCCCAATTCATGTTACTATCCATTTTTTCCTATTATATGTTGCTTTTCTTACTGGTCTTTGTGATATTCTTTATATAATAGGATGCTAATCCTTTCTTTGTTCTGTCTTGCAAGTAACTTTTCCAAGTCCAACTCTTTTAACTTTACATATACTCCTCTGTTTCTAAAATATGACTAATTATAATGCCAAAGCTATTTTATCATGGGTATTTTATTCAGTAGGACTCAAGCAATCTCTGATTTCCCATGTAAAATGATCTTCTCCCTTCTTCTTTCTTGTATGCTTGGTTCTCTATAAAGTTTAGTACATTAATATGGAGTCGTAATAGAACCCCTAGCCATTAGCATTGGTTTACTTACATGAGAACCTCTACACATTATACACACCTAATGGAGCTTGTGTGTATTTCTAGAAGGTGACAAGTCCAGGATAGAGTAGATATTCAGTCATATTTTTTCAGTGTGATTTCCCTTTGAAAAATGAGGACCGTTTCCTTCTGATTTCACTTCTTTGATATAATAGAGTCTCTCATTCATACTAATATTTCTCTGCAATGGGAAGCCTCATCTAAGAGGTGATGAACAAACATATAATCATTATTTCAAGCTCATCAATCCACTTGAACCATTTTTTCTTTACTCTATCCATTAAAAAGTTAGCATATAAAGAAAAACTGTTCTGTAAACATCTTAAAAGCCTGTTGTTAAAAGATGATTTTCAAACTCATTAGATGTTTACTGTAAATTTCAGAAGGAACTAAAAATTGATGATGAACTTTGGCATTTCCATTGTTAACATGAAGGTGATTAAAAGAACTTGGGCAATTACACTAAAGCAATTTTATCACTTTTCATTCAGAAAGTCTAAGATTCAAATATATGCCTAGAGAGCTACCATACCAACTCAAAAAATATAAAGCAATTTCATGTGTTAAAGTGCATTTCTTGAAACTCAACAACCCAGTGTCCTCCTGGCAGTGGGCTAGGCTGACCCACCTCAACACAAGTCTCCTAGAGGATGTGCCGAGAAGCTGGTCTGGTGAAATCACACAACATCTGAGCATTTGCCGGTGGTCAAATGGCCACCGCCAGATTAACTCACTTTGAACTCCTTAAAGCTTTTGTTACATACTTCAGTTTCGAAGCCTCTTTCCATAGTGTCATCTGACTACCTAAAGGGCAGTGACAGCCTGG
The DNA here is from genome assembly GCA_004363575.1 of Solenodon paradoxus. Lineage (NCBI taxonomy): Eukaryota > Metazoa > Chordata > Mammalia > Eulipotyphla > Solenodontidae > Solenodon > Solenodon paradoxus. The sequence goes on along the minus strand of RJWH01000780.1, from coordinate 238,591 downwards.
AAAAATGCAAGTTCTTTCTTTTTAGCATTTTCTCCCAAGCTTCCCCTTCTTTTCTTTGCTCTGTATTTCTGTGGTGTTATTTTTCTGTTAAGCTTCAGTGCTATTTTAAGTATGATTGGCACATCTTTTATGTGACTCTGTAGCATCATGGATGATACCTTTTGGAACTGACAGTCTTCTGATTAAAAGTGCCATTTTTCTTTTTTATCTGAAGATACAGATCACGGAGAGAATGGACCTTGCTTTTCTTTTTTATATTTTCAGTTAAGCCACTGCTGCCTAATTTTTATTGATGACAGCACATGCAAAAATTGGCTTTAATGCTCGACTGACTCATCCAGGCCATGGTGATTGGAGTGGAGCGTGTTAATTGGTTACCCACACTTGCGGGATTTCATTAGCTAACTAATTCTTTTTGGCAACTCTTTGAGCCCTATCATGGCATTTTTTGAAGAAAGAGATATTCTTTTCAAATAACTTTATTAAGACCATTTGCTCAGATCTTAAAATACTTTTAGAAATCTCAAATTCAAAGAACACCGTACTGGAGAATCTAGAGTTTATTTTTCACATTCTTCCCCCAACTTCTTTATAAATTTCACATAGCAGACTTTTCAGACATGAAATATTGCCCCTGTCCATACTCTAAGTATAAGAAGTACAAGTCAGGGCTCTATAAGTCATATTTTTGAGCTGCTAAGAACTGAGTTTTTACTTTTTCATTTAAGTAAATTGGTTAATAACATGATACAGGTTTCAGGAACACAGCTTTACAAACTAACATGTGTATATACTATACTGTGTTTACCACGATAATTCTAGTTTTCATCCCACAGCAGATAATTGACCCAGTTTACCTAATATATCTACCTCCTGCCCTTCCCCCTTCTGGAAACCACTATTTTGTTTATATAGTTTAAAAGTTTGCTTTTGTTTTGTTTTATTCACTAATTTGTTTATTTCTCACATAGAAGTGAATTCATGTGGTGTCTGTCTTATTCCACTATTTCTCACTCATTCCACTAATCATAACACCCTTGCATTCCACCTATGTTGTAACAATGACTGGATGTCATCATTTTTTATAGCTGAATAGTATTCCACTGTGTAGATACCACACTTTCTTTATCCACTCATCTTTCAGCAGACACTCAGGTAGTTTCCAGCTCTTGGCTGTTGTGCATAATGCAGTAATGAACATGGAATTTCATGTATATCTTTGAGTTAGTGTTTTTAAATTTTGTGATAAATACTCAGAAGTCAGAAAGCTCGATCATAAGATATTTCTATTCTTTACTTTTTAAGGAATCTCCATACTGCTTTCCATGATGACTGTGTCAATATACACTTCTACTAACAGTGTAGGAGGGCTTCTGAGGTTTTTGTTTTTCAGTGGACCCTCGGGAGCAAAATCAGTTGAGTTAATCATATCTTCAGATCATAACATCATTATTATGCACTACACAAAATGGTTTATTTCCGTTTTTGTATCTCATTCTTCCGTTTACTCCACTACCCCTCCCTCTAAGCATGTGATATATGTCCATTAATATGCATGCACTTTATACAGTTGAGAGCATTATTAGGAGTTCCCATATTTCCAAGGATAATAAGATTTCCAATAGCAATCATTTTGTTTGCTATAACTTGAACTTGAGCATATTAAAGCTTTAGCAAATGTGTAAAATAGATAAATAATGGAGTTACAGACTCATATAGAAAATGCCCAAATCTATTCAAGTGGGAAGTAGTTTTATATTTGCAAAACCTTTAGTTAATGGTATCGGATAACTTTATTGAATGGCGCCTCTGACCAAGATACAAAGCTAAGACTTTTACTTTAGCTTTGCAAAAATCAATCAGCATGATATACTACACATGAACACACAACTGAATTTTGATTCCAGAGTTGAATCAAATCTACAATCTTCTCTGATAATTAGCAAGCTCATATCTGTGGAAATTCCAAGAAAAGGATATCTTAAAGAGAGACATGAGAAGATTTCATTGATAAAAGAGCATATGGTCTGAGCATTGAAGAACAGATCAAATTCCAACAAGCTTGTAGGAAAAGCTCTCATCATGTGTAAGGGTACAGAGATGTATATGAGAGACAAGAAGCAATCTCCTTTGGCTGGGTGGTAGGGTTGACTGTTAGAAAATGCGAAAAGCTGACTGGATCCAAGTCATTAGACATTATTCAGCTAAGAAGTTCGGTTCTGTCTGAAAGGATATGGAAGTTTACTCTCTGGCAGGTTAGAATAAGGGGTAGAGTTTGGGATAAACTGTTTTCTTGAGTCTATATATACAAAGTTAAACTATGGCATGCAAAGACAAATCAGCTCCATCACCATTGAGGCTTGCATTCCCATCTGTGTTCAAATGTACACAAACCACTTGAGAAGGATAAAACCAGAACCAAAATAACTGGAAAACATAATGCTATTGCTATGTCACCTCCTCCATCACAGCTACAACTACTCCTGCAGCAGCGGTGCTGGTGATGGTGCTGGTGAGGGTGGTGGTGCTGGTGATGGTGCTGGCAGCAGAGAAGTGATAGAGGCGAGATCTTTTTAGATTCCAAGTAGGGTGTTTTGCATGTATTTTCTTAGTCCTTTTACTACATGGCACTCCTGTTATTTTCCATTTTACAGACTTCGAAAATGACTTTTAAAATTTGAACTATTAACCCAGAGTCACACTGCTAGTAAGTGGCCAGATGCCACAGAATCAGTTTGTGCCGGGTCCTCAGCGCTGCACTCTCCTCTCCTCTAAAGAAATGGCCAAACGTGGTAAGGGCCAAAGCGTTGAAACTCTAGGCAGGGTTGGGAATATTTTATCTGATTTCAACTGATAAAATAGAAAAACAGACAAGTGCTCTCTGAGGAAACTGGGCCACAGGTTTATAGACTGAAATCATCACTCTGAAGGATGTCCTTTATCCTCTCCAAGTATTTAGGTTAGATAGAACTGCACATTTTAATAGTGATGTGACACCAAGCAGCCTCCAGGGGGCCATTTAGCCATCTCCTTTTTGCACCTGAAGGTTTTTCAGAGTTTTGAAATGCATGGGTAATGAGGTTTATGTGGGAGGGAAGGGGGTCAAAGCTTTATGTGGATTCAGTTGTTGTGAGGGAGATGGCCCAGGCTGAATTTTTGAAGCCAAGGGAAAATATATCTCTTCAAACAAGGAAGCTGCATCTTCCTTCCTTCACTTCACATCATTTCTCTGCTGCTGAGCCAGTCTTTCATCTTCTGTAGAATGGAGACGAGACTCACTGACCTTCACTCACTTCCTGGCCCAGCTAGTCAGGAAAATTCAGCATCTCTAACTGAGGTATGAGTGAGATTAGGCTATTTCTTGCATGGATACTGGTGAACAGAGAAACCTTGGTATTGTAAAGGAGAAATCATTGACTTGGTAGCTCAGATTCCTATGTTCCCCACTCCAATCTATTCATGTTTCTATATGGATACCTGATGAAATGGATTTGTACCATCTCCACCTTCTCAAGCTGTAAAACTTTGATAACACAATTTTATACAAGATGTGTATCCCTGTGTCTAAATCACATTTTAATCAATAAACATCTACTTTCAATTCCCTAAGAGAGGAATTTTTATAGGAATTCTAAGATGACACTTTTTATTCTAAAAATAATTTAAGTATCAGGATTTCTTAATAAGGCACTGGGATTTGTCCCTTAAATATTTCATAGTAATAGTGTAAGAATTCAGTAGATGCTCCATTTTTTCTGGGATGGATATAAAAGTATAGGATAATCGTAAATAGCACATATTTACCAATGTTATCATGAATGGACCTATAAAACTTAATTAACTGTTTACCAGATAGAGATGAGAAATAGTTAAATTGAATAGTTAATAGTTATTGAATGGGGGGGAGGGGGACTCTGCATATCACATTTCAGTGTGAGGCCCTGAGAGCATTTCCCTGAGACCCACGTGCACAGGAAGGAGACAAGCTTGGGGTTAAGAAGTATGACTCAGTATGACAACCTCTAAAGTCTGTGGTTTCTTTCCTATCCCATCTTCCTGCCTCCTATGAATGATTTTCTAGACGCTGTCTCTCCATTTGAAACTTTCAAACTTGTGTACCTTATGTAAAGCAGTATTGGCATCAGCTGTTACATTCACATCCTACCCTGGACAAAGAATGGTTGGTCTTCCCTGCTTCAACTTTCGCTGCGATGATTTTCCAATTACCTAGACACTTCCCTCAAGGGCGTGTGAGTGAAGAAGGTAGCGATTCAAAGGAGTAATGGTTTTCAACCTCCAGTGATTCTCACATACTGAGTTCCAAATTTAGTTAGCAGGTAACTATTGTTTTGTCAGTCTTCAGTTGGCATACTGAGTTGATATTTTATTACTATTATTGTCACTATCAATGTAAATGAGAGGTAACAGTTGTGTTTTGCTGGAGTACTGAAACCTCTCTTCTGAAGCCCAGATTATTTTTGCTCCAGAGTAGTACTTCATTCCCCTTGCAGTACACTGAGGATCAGCTATGCCAACATGTTACAAATTCCATAACAGGCATTGTTCCTTACTTGAGACTTGGATTTGTTGCATGAGCATTCTCCCTAATAAGGCTGCGATCTTCTCCCAGATGACGTGTAATGCACAGGAAAATGACGTGCCATGTGCCCCACCTCACCTGTTCTTCAGTTCACAGGAGGCGCATAGTGTGACTGAGTCATAGACACCAGGGCTTCATTATAATTCCAAAGGCATCATATCCTGAATAATGATTCCATGTCACTAATAAATGGAAATCCCAGATAATTATTTGCATAGCTGAAGAATATGAAGGATGGATGTCAGAGCCCCCTTTTATTATCCCTGGAGAAAATAGCACCTGTAACTTGAATTCTCTCACTTGTCTTAATTACCATTGCAATTTAGGGATTAGAAGGCAGTTACCTACATCAAAGAGATTCATAAGGAATCGCAAGAAAATGAAGCAAAGGTGGCCAAGGCAGTTGACGTCTTCCTATTTAATTTAGTCATCCATTCATTTATTCAACCATTTAGTCATTGATTCATTCATTTACTCAAATATTTACTGAACTCAGGGTGAGAGCTTACAGCAAGAAAAGGCCAAAGTACGCAGCACAGAAGGAAGGCACACTTGAGCTTCAGCAGACACAGTGACGTACATGACCAACTCAGCTCTGCCAACAGGATGCCCTTTCCATTATATTTCTGTTTCTTCATGGGGGCAAAGACATAATAAAAACACATCTGGGTTTTCATAGGTGAAAATGATTCCTAAATATACATATGGGGTTGTTGGAGTAGGGATAGGAGCAAACCTGGAAAATTAATTTCATCAGTATCATTTTTTTTTCCTTTAAAGGAAAGAGGCAGGTAGGAATAAAGGTGAGTAGGCAGACAGGTAGAAAGAAAGAGGAGGAAGAAGCACTTTATTTTATTTCCATTTTAGTGGTTCGACTGTTTCCCCTGGACCCAGGACTTGAGCCCATGCCTGTGTCCTTTGGAGGCGGTTGACCTCACCACTCCTCCACCAGAGTATGCCCTTGGTATCTTTTGAAATCTGGGAAGTAGGAACAAGTTTTTGAAACGAAGATGAAAATGTTTGAGATATGTGCCTGCCCTTAACATTCCCAAAATGATTTCTAAAGTTATAATGCAAAACTGCCTATACTTAGGTCACTAAGTAATTGATTATGGAGGAAAAAGCTGGAGAAGAAAGGGATGCTCAAGGGAATCTTGGATATTAACACAGTTTTCCTGCTCTTTCCCCAAGCATTCCACTTGGACTTACGGTGTTTCTTCTTCTCCTGTCCTATTCACTCTTCTTTTTTTGTTTTTTGTTTTCTTCTTGTTTCTCATCTTTTATGTCCCAGCTCAGGAAAAATTCATGTGTTCCCTTTTAACTAAGGTGTCCACCCCATTCAGAATTTATTTGTTCTTTAACTGTGGTCTCACCTTCCCTGAACTAGAGCAAGTTCCTGCCTTGACCTCCTTCCGGTGATGAGTAAAACCAATTCCCTGTCTCTGAGGTAGGGAGTTCAGCAGATTCTGGCCCCATGGGTGTTCCTAGCAGAAAGAGAAATGCGTTATATGCCAAAAAAACTTTTTCCAAACCTTCACTGCTTCTGAGAGTGTGTCTGGTCATATCAGGTCTCTCAGCTAAAGAATCAGTAATACATGTCTCTCAGCTGAAAGTCACATCTAGATATTCAGATCCCTAGCCTACATGTATACACACATACACTTATGTGTGTATGTATACATAAATAATGCTTATGTCTCTATATAAATAAAAATGTGTATATACACATATATATTAGTCTTGGCAAAAGTTATCACATATTCACTTACCTATTCAATCATATAATTAAGAACCTATCGTATGCCAAGTCCTGGGAATGCAATTTGCAAAATAAAGCCTGTGTTCTATTGGAGTTTGCCTTGTGGTGGGGAAAAAAATAGATAAGAATGAGGTAAAAGTAGTAAAATAATAAAAACTCGTTACATCAGTTGGTGATGAAGAACAATGAAGCAAGGAAGACACTCAGGGATACTGGAGGATGTGGGAAAGGATGCCTGCTCTGTCAAATAAATAGCAGGGTCAGGAATGACATCTCTAATACGTGACATGGAAGCAGACACCTGCGAAAGGTGAAGGAGAAGGCAAAGGGTTACCTAAAGAAAGTGCATTTCAGGACAAAGAAACAGCAGGTGTAAAGACCCTGTGGCAGGACTGAGCATGGTTTCTTCGAGACATCAGGGGGAGCCATTTCTTTGAACTATACACCCTGACAGAGGAGGGAAGAGCACCACTTACACAAAAACTAGTGTGACAGCTGTCCCCTAGCTATAGGCGATGAGTCCTTGCAAGGACACCTATGTGACTAGAGTAAAAGGGAGGAGGACACATAGTAGAAGATGTGGTCTGAGAGGTGGAAGGTGTCACATCTCAGAGGGCTTTATAGGCCGATGTAAGGAGTGGTGTGCCGTGAATGTTTAACATGCGGGGAGGATTCACTTTGATATGTGGCATGTGCCAATTGCTGTGGTGGAATTCCTGTCCCCAGGGCTAGTTTAATCGGTGACATTAACTTAGAGCTAGCAAGAGAGGTGCAGTAGTAAACCTTCTAGAGTATTTCTAACATGCAGATATAATAGATGTAAATAAATGCAAGATTATAGATAAAGGTAAAGTGTCGTAAAATGACTGGAAACTGATGAGGTTTGAGTATGTGCTACCTCTGTTTTTCATATACTGTATTTAACAAGAGGTTTATATCATTGGATGTTTCATGATAACTGTCTTGCAAAAGTCCTGAAAATGTACTCGCCCTTTCTTGTGAGCTGATGTCACCTGGCTCCCACACACCCCTGGCTTTCCTCTGTCTGAGGGTTCTAAGCAGTTGACGTAAATCATCAGACTAAGATTTTAAAAGGCTCACCCTGCTGTACTGAGAACAGCTGGTTAGTGCTCAGGTTCAGGGGACCCCATTGGGACTTGGATTCAGACAGAACCTTCGGAAATCCCTTCCCCTTGGTCAGGGTTTCCGTCCATGTGACTCCAGAGCATCAGGGTGCATTTCTCTGTCCTAAGATACAAGATTTCTTCTCAGTTAATGTTTCTGAAATTGGGAGGAAATTGGAATGCCTCTTCAAAAATGGACTGTGTATGTTTAATACATACTGTTCCTTTTTTTCCTAAAAAGTAAATATGAAATCAATGCAGGCCTAGCAATTGATAGCATTTTACAACTGAGAAAACATTCCATTTTGCTTTGTGACCCACAGGATTGATCGTGGTGTTGTGTGTGCCCCAGAGCTGAATAAAACTGATAAAGGTTTTGGAATATAAACACATGCTCTATAAATACAGCTGAGGAAAGTGAGAATGTTTTCATGGGAAAGGCAGGCACTGGGGCGTGGGGGCAAGGTAGAAGAAAAATCAATGAATCAAGTATGCAGGGAGGCCAGCGAGCTCGCCTCTGATTAAATAAGACAGACAACCCTTCAGAAGTGTAATTTAAGGAATACTACATCTTTTCCCCACGAGCCAGTAAGGAGATATTATATTCCCAGGAGTTCGGTTCTCTGGGATTAGAGCTTTGTCTCCAGGTGATCTCTGCTAAAATGTCTAAAAATGACCTGGGAGGCCCGACACACTCAAAGAGGGACCTTTAAAAAGATGAGGGGGAAGGACAGCACCCAGAGGAAATGAGACCAGCAAATGTTAAGGGAGGGTCAGTGATGTTTAAAGATCAAATGCAGAGGCTTTCAGACCCAAGGAATGCATGAATTCCTTTGACTTGGCCCAGCCTACAGCACTGTGAGCTTTATAAAGGGCACCAAGCCCTTCACCCTTCCACTTTTCTCCGTTATAACCACTGCCCCGCACTCCAGGCCTCCTGCACTAGTCCCGAAGGCTGATTAGCATTCATTTGGCACAAAAGCAAAGATGAAGTCTGCCTCTCTTCTTTTCTTTCCAGCCAGGAATAATTAAATGTGTGTATTATCTATCACACTTCGCGGTTTTTCTACATCCAAATCTCAGTTTATTAAATAACTCAAGGAAAGTGAGTCAACAGAAATATTTTTTGACCAGTAATTATCCCTGTGAAGGAGAAATTTGGTTTTTATCACTGATAGAAATAATTCTGCAGAAATATAATGGGCATTGGATGTTTGTTGTTCTTGGAATTAGAATACACAGCAATGCTTATTGATACATTATCTGTTAAGTGCCGTCAGTATAGAAGAGAACTAGAAACCATCTGATTGTGCATTCAAACAGGACATGGACACAGATTTGTCAGAGTATCCCAGTATTTGTCAGATGATGCCTTTTTTAGATAATCATAAAAATTGTTCTTGTTCAGCCTCTCCAGACAGACTTGTGGAGCATCCCTCTGCACGAGTCCCTGGATTCCGGTTGAAACAACATTGGTCCCTTAGAATAATCTTCGCCCAGTGCAAAATGCTCTTTGACCTGAGGTCACCGTGCCCCTGCCACCCAAAATCCATCCCCCACTGCAAGCAAAAATGCTCTGATAGGATCCATACCTGTTTCTATCAGGGTTCAGTTGAAGATTGCGCTGGGAAGACAAGTAAGCAATTTAATTACTCTCTCACAGGGGGCATCCCCAAAAGAATGATCTAACTGTAATAGTACTTAAAGGGGTGAAAAAGAAGGAGAAAGTTCCTCCCACTCCAACCTTAACTACATCACCATTTTAAAGGTCCTGATTGGAGAATTATTATTATGTATCAAGGAACAACAGGTTTCTATTTCAAGAAGTATAAAATAAAAGCCACGATTTTAAATAATAGGTAGACAACAACTGATGATTTGGAGATTTGTGCCAGGCAAACACTTGGCACACTTATTTCACATTTACTCCTTTATGAAGTCTCATTAGTTCTGTTTAACAAATCAAGAAAATGAGAGAAGTGACTTCAGCTTGCTCTGCCTAGATCCAAAGTCATGTCCAAACTCACTTGTCTGTCAGACTCTTGGAAGCTTTGGCACTTACACAGTATTTTAAGGAAGGGTGTGTTGTACCTAACTCTCCCTCAAGTACATTATTCAGCTTTGCCCAGAGTTCCCAACAGGGCTGGATAACCACTCGACAGTTCCAGCCTGTTGGGTAACTTTCCTGTTTGATCTGAGACTCTTTAGAAGGTAATTTTTGAGCGGGAAAGGAAGATGAGAAATAAATGATACCACACTGAAGGATTAAACCTGAAATGTTATTTGGTGGAAAAGTGGTCCCCAGTCAAACTCAAGTTCATTCATTCACTACTCCATACACGTCGTAAATCAGCCAGAGGAGAGCTATTTCCATATTTTAAATGGCTGCAAAAATCTCTCCAAGTTCTTCATTTTGTAGATAAAGGTTCAACATCATTTGAAGCAATGTATGTTGAATTTTAATGCTCACTTCAGAAATTATACTTACTCACTTTATGGGTTTTTGACGCTCTTCTAACTTACAATCATAACCTAATTTGTTTCCAGAATTCCAACTTTTATAGTTGCTAGTTGTCAAAATGCTTCTGAGAGTCTGTCTTGGCTAATTAGAATATTTTAAAGAAATAATTCCTGTTGCCTTTGCATAATATCTTGATTCTTGCTAACATCTTACGGAAATAATTCATTTCACAGTTTAAAAATGGTTTTTGTAATTTTTAATCATTCAGATATATGAGTCGTATTATGAATCTGGTGAATTTTTTCAAAATATTAAAAACTGGACAGCATGGAAAAACATAGCAACTATTAAATATCAATATTTGAAAACACAGAAATGTTTGGAAATTATCTAAAATATTTTAGAAAAATACCTGCCCAAGAAAGTCCTTATAAAGTCTTCATTAAAAAGGTCATAAAAGTATTCATATATCATTTTGCATTTTAATTAATATTAATATTTTACATATCAAACATTCTATTAAATATAAATACTCCCCAAAATATTTAACTATTAATCATGTTTATGTATATTTTAGACTCCTAGTATATAGCAGGTATATCAAGCATAACTTAATTCATATAGCTTATATTTTAATAATTGGTATTCATTGCATAAGATATATCTACTATTTCCAGTTGTAGCTAAGATGCAGTGATACAAATATCAACATGAGATAACATCTTCTATATCATTTTTCAGAAACAGAGAGATAAAAATACCAAAAATAACCTGCAAATCTTTGAGCTCTTAAGCAATTCTTGTGTATGTGTTTGTGTTGGAGAGAAGGAGGAGGTGGGGGAGAAGGAGGAAGTATTTGCTGTAACTTATGTCGTGATTCATTGGATGCTAATCTTAAGAACACAAGATTACATTTCAAAGGTCAGTTTAGAGTCTTGAAAAACAAGACTTCTATGTATTTGATACTAATGAGCCTTGTTTATTCAGTGGGTGAAGTCAGACAAATATTAGATTAAACCAGAATGTTCTTATGAAGCATAGAAGCTTCTTTGGGTACCGATGTGCTAATATTAAATTGAATGCAGCAGAAAATATTTTCCCTGAATTAAGGTAAATAAGTTACACTAACTAAATGGGAAGGGAAATCATTTACAAAATTAAAATTGATTTTAATTTATTAAAAGCACAATTGGGAGTGTCTGATGCCTTTCAAAATGTGGCATCAGCAGAGGCCCATACCACATTTCTTTGAAAAATAAGTAAAGCTCAATTAGAAAAGTAATTTTCAAGTCCATGGATCTGTTTTGGTTTTCTTCAGTCACTTTTTGTTGATAGCGTTACTCTTAATCTGCATCCAGTTTACTTTATATACAGTTCAAGTTGTTCTGTTTCATGTCCTACTTTCTCCTTTCAGGTTTGTGAATTGTGTGCACCTTGGTCGTTTATCTCATTTATGTATTTATGGTTCTGAATCCTACCCTCAAGCACCACAGGCATCCCTGATATAAAGATGATCAACTCACGGTTTCTACTTCCAGGAGCTCACTGTGTGAAAATGAGAGAAGAAGTGTTGAGTCCATTGGCATAGACGAGGGAGGTCATCACAGACTTAGAGAGAAGGCAAAAGAGGGGGAAATTGTACACATCAGTAGAGAAGGGAAGGGTAGACACTGAAATATGACAGAACCCGAGTAAAAGAGGAGACAAGAAGAAGGAAGGCTAATTTGCCAGGAAGGAAGTACATTAGAAATAATCCTTTAGCTCACATCCAGGAGTTTGAAGCTCATCCCACAAGGATACTCTCTGGAAAGTATAGACAGTGCATGAAAACGTCAGTCCTACAGGTGTAGAAGATGATGGAGGCAGAGTGCAAAGAGGGAGCACACGTTGGACTGTTCTCAGAGTCCCATTCCTAACACAGAGGACCTGAGCTTGAGAAGTGTCAGTGAGGACGGAACGAAGGGACCCAAAATATATCAGAGAGGTGATGAACTAAAACTGTGGTTCAATCAGAATGGAAACATCTAACAAAATGCCCAAGTTTCTGGTTTCAGTGACTAGGTAGAAAGTAGTGTCATCCATTAAGAGAATCAAGGTAGGGAAGAAACACTTTTTGTTGCTGCTGTTAGAATTTTATTGCAGTAGCTTTGTTTTACAAATTAAGCACATATGTGTAGTTCCCCATATGTGCAGTTTTCTCCTTCCTCAGACATATGTCAATACACCCTGCCCTCCACCAAATCACCAGGCGTTCTTCACCGTTGTCCAGTGGGCTCCGCCACCCCTTACCTCCACCCCGACCCGGTTCCATTCCCTTTTGGTCACCTCAGTTCTATGCAAGTGTTCAAGGGATGGTTTTGTTTCATCTGTTCCTTTGTTTTGTTTATTCACATTTCACCTGTGAGTGAGGTCATGTGGTATCTTTCTTTTGAGTTATTTCACTTAGCATCATCCCCTCTAGATCCATCCATGTTGATTCAAATAATGGGATTTCATCACTTCAAAGGGCTTTGTAGTGTTCCATTGTGTGTGTATATACATATATACACACAAACACATATCTACATATATATACATCTTCTTGATCCATTCATCTGACTTTGGGCACTTGGGTACTTTATAGTTCTTAGCTATTGTGAATAAAGCTGCAATAAACATGGCAGGGGGTGGGGTGGGGATTGCATAAATCTCTGTAAATTGGTGTTTTTGTATCTTTTGGATATATACCCAGAGTGGGATGGTAGGATCATATGGCATTTCCATCTTCAACTTTTTGAGGCATTTCAATACTGTTTTCCATAGGGATTGTACCAATTTGCATTCCCACTAACGGTGTAAAAGTGTTTCCTTTTCTCCACATCCTCACCAGCTTTTATTGTTCACAGACTTTTGGATAATAGCCAGTCTCTCAGGTGTAAGGTAATTTTTCATTGTTGTTTTGATTTGCATTTCCCTGACTGCCAGGGAGCAGAGCATCTTTTCATGTGCCTCTTGGCCATCTGTATGTCCTCTTCGAAAAAATGTCTCTCCAACTCTTGGTAAGAGATGCTCTTTAGGGAAAGTAATAGAATTCGAGGTGACTATAGAAAAGATGTCTCCTTATGGAACTCATACAAAGAAGGGGTGAGACTCATGATAATGACCAAAAATTCTGTACACGAGCTGTTCCTTTACCAGTGAGCAAATTTTCCCCTTGATAGATAGACCAACATTGACGTTGAGAATAGTGAAGCAGAAAACAAATATGATACTTACAGAGCTGATTTAAAAAAAAAAAAACTTTTCAAACAAATACCTAATGAGCTCTATTCCATATTTAAAAAGCTAGAAAATTTTATTATGTAACTTGCTGGGTGCAGGCACTGAAGAGAATCAGGCAAGAGCTTGTCCCTCCTGGGTGGTTCGTTCTTGGGATTTCCAGGGCTGTGAGGATAAACTGAAAGATAAAGTGATGTGACCTTCTGATAGTTCTCAGAAAAGGAATTGTGAAGCAGAGCAACTATTTAAAAAAAAATCTTTCCCCTAAGAACAGTAGTATTTATTTGGCGATAAATTGAATACTTCTTACTGAATTAAATATATCATGATCTAGATAGAAACCTCAGTCTGAAAAAATAAATAAATAAAACATGACACCTTTCATGGTGTCCCAGGATGAGCTATTTCTGATGCTTACCGTATCAAGTTTCTAGAGAGGAATTTCTCTTAAGGCAGGTTCACTTTTTTTGAGATAACAATGATATGTTTTACATTAACACATGCCATAAAATATGCCAGGTTTGCTCTAATATTATTCTTGGTTTATAGAGGATGGAGATCTATAGAGTCGTCTCTTGCAAAGGGAAAGCAATATCCACATCGAGGAGCTCACATAATGTGTCTTGGCAAAGTGAGTCATTTCCTTATCAGAGATACGTGTATGACTCTTAGTTCAACTTTTATGTTTGTGACAAGGTGGGAAATGCAATTAGTAAAAATCTCTCATAATTCATGAATGATTGCTGTTGGTTTTGTTCTTGTTCACTTTACTTGCTTGCTTATTTTTTGACTTATTATACAAATTATCTGCTAACATCTTCATCAAATGCCACCTGGTGAGTGGGTTCTCCTGCTAGTGTTCCTTCTTGCCACTTCACTTGGAGAGAAACATAAGGAAGAGGAGTTTTTATAAATATGTAGGTCTTGCAGGAAGAGATGTTGTGTCTTTACTGTGCTGTGACGTGTTGCTGCAATGAGGATACGACATTGGAAGTGGCAGAATATGTCATGGAAAGGTCTGAGATTTTGACATATGTATATAAGAACAGTGCAGGCAGGAAACATTTCAGTCATATGCTCTCTTTATACAATCTCACTTAGGCAAGTTGCAAAAATCAAAATCCCTGGATAATGCAGAAATTTTAAATCTGAGACTGAAAGATCCCTTACTGTATTTCCAATTTTTTTCTACAGGACCCTCCCCAAACACTCCAGCTCCTTTCATCTCTCTTTCCCAACTTTCAAATTCTGATTTGTAAGTTCTGCATTTTTAGTGATGAAGAGAAACCATTTCTTAGAAGAAGTAGTCTGTTTTTCTTGCTTGGTTTTCAAATTAGCTTTGTAAAAGCTGTGGTAGATGAAAACCTTTTTTCTCATAATCAGAATTATTTCACAGAGGAGAAAAGAGTACATTGTGGAACATTTTCATGGAATTCCTCATCCCCTTTTTGTGAATTTCTATGACTTCTAAATAAAGAAGTATGCATAATAAAAGTCTCCAGGAATACAGAGGGTTGTGATGGAAATCATCACGTTGTTATCACAGCAAATAGCCAGAAGTACAGGAATGTAGCCCCTCTGAGAAGCCCGATAACGTGATTGCTTTTTTTCTTTAATCTCACCAATATTTCCTTTACCCAGACATCTAGTAGAGATTCAATAGACATACATTGATTTAATTCAGAATGTTAACTCGTGTAGCTAAAAACATCAGTGATATCATCTCCTAGTTTACGCTGAAATCTACTGTTGGTCAGATTCCCTCTGAGATTTCCATTTGGTGGTTTTACTGTTTTATTCTTAAAATACTTGTACATTTTTAAGTGTCTTCTGCATAGCACCTCAGTTTCCTGATAATAAATACCTTTAATATCAAATAGCATTGATACAGTTTTTGGGAGAAACCAAGCGAGCACTCCTTGGAAGTATCTTAGGCAGATTTATTACATGTGTGGTCTCAGCTGGGATTTCTTCCCCAAAAAACTGAGCCCTGAGTTCTGGTTAGAACATGCTTATATAGGCTAGAGCCATGCGGGAAGAGAGGGATGTAAATTATGGGGAGGGGTTTCAAGCTTGGGAAGTTCTCTGTCTGCTGGCAAGCAAGCTCAGGTTACAGGAGGTGTCATGGCTTTTCTTTAGAGTTGCTGGAGGTGGTAGGCAGGCCCCTCCGCAGCATAGAAACCTTTTGGTACTCAAAAATTTTTTTAATTTTTTTCCAGTATTTCCTGAACATTTTTCCAGAATTTTGATTTAGACATAATTGCTGGAAAATGGGGATTAGAGAGAGTGATGGAAACATGAGAACTAAAGTCTGAAAAAAAAAAATTTCTTGGCATATCATATAAAGGTATAGTAGAAGTGTATCAAACAGAAGGGAATAATAAATACATAATGAAGAGGGCTGGCTCCCTCGTGGGAGGAGTCGGATGGATACTAGTGATGCGGTTCAAAAGGGGGAAGATTCATAGGCATCACAGGCAATCTTATGTTTGAAAGTAGGTATAATTTATTGTTCTTTACGTCTTGTTTATATATGAGGTGTATCAAATAATAGCGCATATGACAGATATCAATAACTTTATATATAAACATATCTTCATAGAAAGGAAAATATACATTATTTTTATGTATAAAATATTTCAAACAATAAAATTATTTGGAAATATATGATTAAAAATGAAAGTGAGGTCAGGATTATACATATAAACCGATACCAATATCCTGCTTAGGCTAATTTCAAATTGATACTTACCATTGAAACCTTTTGCACACATGAACATAATAGTGACTTTATGCCAGGAATAAACTGTATGCTTTTTTCAATGAGCTTAGTTCCTTTTTAAATTAATCATAGTTTATCTATGATCTGCATGCACCCTAAACACTTAACATCATCTTCTCAGTTAATAGAAAAGTAGAGTAAAAATTAGACCAGATAACATTATCTGTTTCATTTCTTCCCTAATTTTTTTTTACCTGTACACATTTTTTTTGTGAGCATATGCTGAGTATAAGTTTGCTAAGCTAATTTCTTTCTTGATGTACAAGTAGAATGTCACAATATTAAATCCCTATTTTTTAAAAAAAAAAGTGTTATTATTCTGAACATCGCCTTTAGTCAGCCGTTAGCTAGAACTAAGTATCCTTGGTAGTACTTTGTAGAAATGTTTTTGGTTATAAAGATCAGAAGTCAAAATCTGTAAGATTTTATTCAATTGTGACCTTCAAAAAGAACTTTAAATTGTGTTAAGTGTATGTGTATGTATCCTAGTCATTTCTCAGTATACTAACTTGCTTTTTCTTGCCTTACATCTGGGCAGAGGATCTGACAACTAAACTGAATAGCTGAAACTCATTTATTCTAATCTAAGATGTGCCATTGCGTGCAACATTCCTATTATTCATTTTTAGTATGGTTTGAATCTATAGTGTGGCAATGAGATCTTTACATCAAATTACATAATAGAAGTCCTGAAGCCTAGAATCTTTTGTGTGTGGACTCATTCCTAGTGACAAGTTGGCAGATAATGTTCTACTCAATTATTGGTGCTCCAGTCTTAAAAGCAAGAGCAGTACTTATGTACTGCTCTCCATTTCATTGGCCACATGTGGATGAGGTCACACAAGAGACCAATTTAGTTAGCATTACATGCTCAGAAAAATTGATTTTTTAGGTTGAGAAAGGGGAAAATACATTCTTAACTCTGAATGTTCCGATCTACTATCCCAGGCATCTTCTCTCTCATATGAAAGTGTCTAGAAAGCCAAATTAGGAATTAGAAGGGACTTAATGAGCAAAGACTTAAGCAGGGGAGAATTGTAGGCAATTTCACACAGTCTGCAATAATCATGATTTTTGTCCACCTACAAGAGATGGAATTCTCTCTATTTTAGGTGGTGATTTGTTTCTTTCTATACTTAGCTCCTTTCTCGACATGTCTTAGTCACTACTCAATTATACGTAGGTTAAATTTTTCCATATAAGAGAAGAGTTTGTCTCCTGTTAAGTTTTCAGAATTCATGTGTTTATTTGGGTAATTGGACACTTTAGGCTCTAGATGAAAATATACAAAGGATACATTTTATCAGGCACATGATTAGTCATCCTCTCTTGGGTGGGTTATTACTTGAGTTAAATTAGCTTCTGGATCTTTTAAATGGGAATATTTTCATAATTACTCCATATGACTGCTAATCACTTTCAAGCTGATTTGATTGTAGTTGTGAACTTCTGACATAGAGCAGAAATGATCATTGTATCTGTCCATATCCCAGTGATTGAACAAAAAATTTCTTTATCCCTTTTAAGATTTTATTCATTTTTGATCGTTAAAAAAAACTTTAAATTGTGTTACGTGTGTGTGTGTGTGTGTGTGTGTGTGTGTGTGTGTGTGTGTGTACTGCCATTTTGTGTCACGTAAAGACTGTACCATGTGATTCACTCTGGACAGAAGGTGGCATAGCAGTTGCTATCTGGAATGTTAATGGTCTCTCTGGCAGAGGGAAGACCTAGTTCTGGCTGTCCTGAATGGGCAATCAATTGCTAAGCCTGGAAGTGACAGAGTGTTGCAAATGCCTCACCAGAACGATTCACTTGGCCCCACTTAACCACAAGGGGGACAAGAATTGCAATCCTTTCATATGACCAGAAATAAAGAGAACTGGCATGTTCTGGAAAACAACCCTAATCATGTCTATGAAGTGACCATCATCTCTCCTGTGGGCATATCTCTACCTGGAAGAAGAGAAAACCTTGAATTATGTCAATAACTACCATGATCCTATTTGGGGTTCCCATTTTCCTTCACAGTTACTCTTTGCATACCCATGTTACTCAAAAAATATAAACTTGTATCTTCATTAGGTTTATCTTTAAAAGTTCCCTTTAATTTCTTTAGACTCCAGTTATCTTCAAAGGGAAATTGATGACTCACATTAAAGCTTCTCCTACATTTTCAAGTTTTATGATGGCATTGTTGAGTTATTAAAATGTGCTCTTTGTAGTATTTGATTATGTAGTTATTTATAATGTGCTTTGAGCACATTTTAAAAATATGCTATAGGCACTCATCATTAGAGTTTACAACATTAAAGTGAAAGAGTGAGGAATTGCACTATTATAGTAAATCTCAGGATGAATGGAACCCACAATGAAGGAGCTTTAAGCTGTGCAGGGTACTGGCTCTCAGATCTATTCTTCTTCTTTCCTGGACCCATAGTACTGTACAGTAGGGAGGGAGTTATGTTTCCCAGAATCTCTTGTCCTTTAGATTCTGGACCAGTTCAATCAATGAATACTCTATGAGCCCAGGAAAGAGGAAAGAAGCCAGAGCTTGTCTTCCTCCTCATTCACTCTGCCTCCTGTGGAGTCTTAGCAGATGGAGACTGAAGTTCCTTATGGCTCTTTCCACCCTTCTGTAGTCCCATCCCTCAGCTGTGTCTTCTCTTCTTAATGTCTCTTCCTCCTGCTGTCCTTCAGACCCTGGCAGAATTAATGGCCTCTTTCACTGATTTCTGGATCCATGTTATAGCTCCAGCTTGACTTCTCAGCATTTCTGTCACTGATAGAGCTAGTTCCCTGGATTAGACACCCTCTGTTAGACAGCCACTCTGCATATAGAATGGTTTCCGACTAATAGAACATCCCAGTACGAAACTGAATAATTCTGACCAATTCCTTTCAGGACTATGTTCATGCAAAAACTCAGTAAGCACCTTTCTCTTTCAAAATAATGAAGTCAGTAGAATAAATAGAAAGTAGCATGCACCAGAGAGGGAAGCATTTAAATATTTGTCCCATTTCTCTCTCTCCCTAGTTGTATGATTCCAGGCAAAATACTTCACTTCCTGTATTTCCTTTCCTCATTTCTAAAGTAAGAGTTGTATATAAATACCTGCAGTATCAGGAATGAATCTCAAAAACATCATGCTCAGTGAAGGAAGTCATACACACAAAGTATATGCATTCAAATGTCCTTTTTATTAAGTTCGAGTAGATAAATCTAATTTATGAAAACAGAATTCAAAATAATGGTTGTCTTGGTGGGAGGGAAGGAGAGTAGACAAAAGGAAATTTTCCTGGAAGACAATGGTCTCCATGTTGACTGAGGTGTTATTTACTTGGTTCTATACATTTGTTAAAACCCTCCAGACAGTACACTTAAGATGTGCACATTTTAATGTATATAATTATACTTGAATATACTTTTGTAAATACGAAAAGAAAGAAAAGAATTAGCAAAGGAAAAGATGTCTAATTAGCAAATTAAAAAGGGACTTGGATTATATGTCTCTGAGATCTCTTAACTTTGAAAATACCTGATTCTTTTCTACTGAAGAATTTAGATGAGATAAAGAAGATAAAGGAGAGTAGAGATAGAGAATGGAATGAGGCTTAGAATATTCCAAAGTCATTCTATAAACACATATTTTAAAACTTTTGTTAGAGAATTCATATTTGCTTTTAAAAAAAAGCTGGTTATAAAATCCAGTTATTTGGATTTTAGTACAAGCTCCATGATTGATTTGTTCTGGAAACTGAGCAAATAAGCCCCTGTTCCTTGTCGGAACATATGTCTCACAGAGTTAATGCTAACATCTAACCCAGCAGGTCATTAAAAGGATTAGATGAAAGAACACATCTGTAGATTTTAGCATAGTTCTGGGTGCATAGTAAATGTTCAATGATGGTGATAATGACTGTTTCCAGAATTTTCCATATACATTGGTAAATATATGTCCACTTTGATGGAAAAATTAATCTATCTTTTTATACATATGTGCTCATACTAAGAACACCATTTTTGCAGATTTCTTGCTTTTTAATTTAATAAAGCTGTCTTTTCCCATGTTAGCATATAAAGGTCAATTTGGTGATGGAATCACATTCATTGTATGGGTAGACCATGACACATTTAATTGTTTTCTATTGATTAATATCTAAGAATTACCTTTTTATGAGTATTGTAAGTATCATTGAAATGAGCATTCTTTTATGTTATTTGATATTTGAAGGATTTAAAGTTGCTTTTGGTGAGGTTTTTTTTTTTTAAGAAAAAATGCAGACAGGAATGAAGGTGAGCAGAACGAGGCAGACAGGGAGAGAGGAGAGGAAGAAACACTTTGTTTTATTTATTTGTTCATTTTGTTTTCATCCCAGACCCAGGTCTTGAACCTAGGTCCCCAGGATACGTGACCTGTACTCTTGACTAAAAGCACCTGACCAAACCGCTGCTCCACCAGGGTGCACCAGAAGTTGGGGTTTTTTAAGCACAAAGCACTTAAAACCATTTTACTGTCAGAGTTAACTTTATTTCAAGACTAGACCTGTCCATCAGACCTCCTAGGTTTTTTATTTTATCTTAGATCTCTAAGTCAGGCAATTGATAGAATATAAAGGAATGGTTGTTATCTTTTATACTCTTGGTTGTCTACAGTGAAGCAAAGGGAAATAAATCATGATTCTGAAAATGTAGGAGCAAGTAAGTGTAAATGCTGTCTCACTGTCTTAGAACAGGAATATATATTTGTGTGCTTAGCAAATGTGAAAATCCAGGCTAAAGAGGCATCCAGAGTCTAGAAAAAGTAGTCTGGACTGTTGGAAAGAGAGCGCAATGGAAAAGTTTTCCAAAATTTAATTTTGAAATGAGAGTAAGAAAGATCTTTGAAAACTCCAGTAGGGCTGTAACTATGGAGATAGGTATCATCAATGTAACTCATCTTAAAGAAACACAAGAATACAAGGCTCTCAGACTCCTTTTTTTCTTCAGCAAAGTCATTCTATTTTATTAAGAAACCTAGGGGGAGTAAAGAAAAGTTCGAGTAAGCGCATAGCTACTCTGACAGTCGAGCAGTCAATATTAAGCGTTACTTCATTGGAATGAGTAAGGATAACACCTTCACAGGCCGTTGCTATAACATATGGACTGTTAAGTGCTTAAGAAATAATTTGTTTGTTTTTGCAGCTCATAGTTTAACGTAATGAAGCACTATTGAGTTGAATAACTAGGCACGAAACTCCTTAGTTATGGGGAATTATATTCTGAATTAATGAATTGCAAATTGCAAGCCAATCCAACTCCCATAAATATTATGAGGAAAGAAGTCACAGCCCTACCTACACAAATTTTCAAGGCAAAATTATTCTGTGACGAGAAAAAGATTTAGAGCATAATTAAGGTTCCTAAAATATAAGTACTTAAGAAGAAACTTACCATATGTTTAAAATTATCTGAGACTGCATTTATGATCTGTGATAAGTATATATTTTCTGGAATGCAGAAAGCTTCTTTAAGGTTTTCTGTTTTATTTTTATTGCATTATTGTGCAGTTCACCTCTAGCAATTCATAATGGGCTTTAAAAATTCAAAAAATAAAATACAAAGATTTTTTTTCGTGCCTGTGATAGTTATTTTACTTTATGCAGAAAACAATAGCTCATTGACGAAAACACAAATAACTTAAAATGACAGATGACTAAGTTGGATTCTGCGAACATTTTGTTAGCTCTGTGCTACAGGAGCAGAGTTTTATTCAAGTTTGAATGTTAATTTGGGAAAAGATGGTCTTGGGATTGGCCTTTAATCTCTGTATACATGAGATTATTAAAGAAAAGTCTGTAACCTTAATGGATCATTTTTTCATATAATCCAGATACAGGCACAAACAGTAAATAGGAGAGAGCATTGAATCTGGATTCAGAGACCTTGAAGTCCAAACCAACTGCATCCCAGAGTAGTTATGTAACCCTGAGCAAGGTCTGATGATCTATCATTCTCTCTTTTCATCTCTCAGAGCTGTAAAATAAGATAATCTTGTCTTCTCAAAAGGTCAGGAAAAATTTGAGAGTTGCTAAGGGCAAGTGAAAATGTTTTAACAATCATTCACTGGATTAACAAAAGTCTTAGGCAAATAAAGGAAAACAAAGGGTTTTTTCATCTAATAATCTAGAAATTCTTCAAAGTGATGTGAGTGGGAGACAGAACAGAGGACTGAGAGACAGAGAGGACAGAGAAAAAGAATTCTCAGAGACTTCAGTAAAGGGAGAATAGATTCTACCTGAAGCTTCCTTTGACTTTGAAACCCACCCTGCCTCCTTTTCTAAATGAAACATCTAGAGAACATCCCTTGGGAAAGGCAATCCCAGAAGCAAGAAGGCCTGGTAGGTTTAGAGTTAGTGTGAGAGTGTTCACTGAGAGGACTCAGTGGGACAAATTTGCTGCAAAATGAGTGGGACTCAACTGCCTGCGGGTGTTTCTCGCTGAGTATTTTCTGTTGGATTCCTATCAATGTATTTAGTATTGGCTCAGAGTCCTGATTATTCTTTAAAACTATTTCTCACATGTAGTGACCTCAGCATGGTCAAAATCCAAGTGTTCAAGGAATGAGCATGTTTTCATCAACATTTGACCCTCCATGTTGAATATGTGCAAGACTTGAAAATCCTTGTCCTCGAGACTCTCATTATCCCTGAGCATTTTTGTCTGTTCCGTGTTCTAGTGTGAAGTCTCATGGAAGAAGCTCTCTGAGGAGGTTATCTTCTCCACCTGGTACTCATACCTTTTATTTAAAATGAAAGAAATGGAAGAGTCCAAGATCTCTTTCAGGATCCCAGAACATCCCCCCCACAGCTCCACCAGGGTCTCTCATAATGGAGTTGCTTCTACCGCCATCATCTAAATTATCCTTTAAAGTTCAGAGCATTATTTCCAACAGACTTATATGAAATATATAGCATTTACAGTGCCAAGCGATCTTTAAACTTTCTCCTAAGTATTGACTCATTTCTTAGATCACTTTCACTATGTCAGATGCTGAAATAGGATAAACTATGATACCACCAGACATCTGACCAGGACCCAGTCCATGGATACATTTTATCAGTTAAGAAGCCATTTCAAAAAGTCAGCTCTAGAATTCAATAAATGTGATAGGCAAGACAAATTGGAAGATAGCTGCAAATTAAGCAAAATAAAATTACAAAGCTCCAGATATGTTTAGTGTATTTTATCAGATCGTGGTGTTCCTTTACTGCACATGGTAAAATATACTGTCAACTTGAAAGTATGAAATGATTTCTGAAATATTTTTCCTCTGTATTCTCATTTTGGAGCTTGAACAGCTCTCAGTCATTTATTTGGAAGATATTGAATATTTACTGTGTGTCAGCATGGGACTAAGAAAAGAGATGGACACAAAAATTTTAAATGACCCTATAATTCTGTCTTGAATTCCATATTAATAAATCAGCAAGTACATGCCCAATAGACAAATACTAACCAGGGAACTCTCCCCACTTAAAAAAAAAAAATTTAAGTGCTTTAAAAACACATGGCCCTAAATAAAATTCTGACTTTTAAAAGTATAGTGTGAAATAGCATATTATAAAAAGCACAGCTAAAATACCATAACTTTAAAAATTTCACACTTGAAAAACAAAAAGTCACACTAAAAAGTCAGAGAAAACATGTAATCATTTCACCTTCTACCAAAATATATGGGTAGAAAGTGTTGAATGCTATATTTTAATTTTACTATCAGCATTAATTCCTGTGTTGCCTATTAATGGTGTACCAGTTTGAACATAGGGCCTCTGTTTCCCTTTATAATACAAAGTTGAAAAACAGAGAACCTAGGATTAATTCAACTGTTTATAAATTAAAATTTCCAGGTTTGATTTCACAATCCTTGGCTTCCTTACCCCAGCCCTGCCACCCCCAGTGTATGAGCTTTTCCATGCTCTTCCATGATGATAATTTGGAGGGAAAGAGATTGGAAAGTAAATTTAGTAGACCTAAAAAGAACACAAATAGCATTTTTTGCCTTTCTGCTGAATGTTAAACTCATTAAAAGAACAAGAAGTATTTCATGGATTACTGATAACAGTACCTCTGTCAGAGACAGGAGGCCAGCCAGATTTGAGCTGTAAATGGAGCCATTGTGTGTTACCAAATGTTAGATATTCATCCTCAAAACATATCCACCTCCTGCCAAATACAGGTAGATATAATGAATACACAAAAGCAACTCCCCCCTCCCCCCAGGGAGCTACACTGAAAAACAAGCTATTAGAACATTAATCATCAGCTGAAAATAGCATTCCAGAAGAAAACAGCAAAATCAACATAAATATGTGTACCACTGATAGAAACACTTGGAAAGTTCAGCATGCATTACAGTAGTGTTAAACGCTAGCCCTTCTCAGACGAACTTTTGATTTCTGTTTTCCTTTTCCTAAAAGCTGCCATCAGTTGGAAATAGCTGAATGTGGATTCTCACCTATGATGGCTGAATTGAAGACTGTAAACATCAGTCTTTCAAAGATCCATGTATGCTGAAGGAAAAGCTGGAAGGGTGGCAGTGAACTTAAGGTGTTATGGACAGATTTGATTTCAGTGATGCACACCTTAGGTCTACGTAATGTTATGATGCAGTGTTTTTCAATACAATTAAAGTAAAATAAAATAGAATCACTTTTCAGAGAAAGTTATTAGGCGCGCTCTGGTGGAGCAGCCGTTAGGCCAATCGCCCATGAAGGACACAAGCCACATACCCATGGGTTCAAGTCCCAGGGCTGGGGGGAAAACTATCAGTGTGAACTAAAATGGAAATAAAATAAAATGCTTCTTCCTCCACTTTCTTCCTGCCTGTCTGCCTACTTGCCTTCATTCCTGCCTGTACCTGTCCTTTAAAAAAAAAAGTTATTAAGACAAACAAACAAATAAGAGATTGGCCATTTGACCATAGCATCCCAATATGGGGTACTGAGACCTCGAAGACCTAAGGGTGGGCAGATCTGGGAGAGGATGCAGACCCAGGCTCCAAGTTCAGCATCGTTTCCTTTATCTGGTGCTATGATTCTTCTTGCTCCCCAAGTAGAGCCTCAAAGGGACCATATTTCTAGTTTGGCAACTGTCTAGAAATTGACATCTCCTACCAGCATGTGTCCCCTTCTTGCTGAATGCCTCAGTTGTTCCTGTTAAGAGTATTTTATTTATTCTTTAGAACCCTTTATGCTCATAAACATGCCAATTAGTTTTACAAATTACCATATTACTCATAAATGAGTTGTCTCCTAATATAGCACATAACTTATTGTTGCATTTTATTGGACCATTTATAATAAAATTATGAAAAGTGTTAAATAACCCTTAGAGAAAAATCATATTCATCATCTTAGCAAAGGTGTAAGTGTTGCATTTTCTTCAAGGTATTTGTAGGAATTTATATTCAGAACATTATGCTGTTTCTCTAAGAGGACTCCTGGGTTTCTAGCTAAGGTTGTCTTTTCTCTTCATTGGGTTTCTTTAGAATGCTATGATTTTCAGAGTCTACAGAAAAATAAATCGCTGCTTCCAAATCACATGGGATTTATTTAATTTGTTCTTGAAGATAACAATTATAATGCAGCATCAAAGCCCAAAGTCACTTCTTCCCCTTGTCATCCATTCCGAGCAGAACTGTTGTCACTAACCCGTTTTGTCTTCAGAACAAAAGCTGCCTCCCAATAATCTAAAATATTGTCCTCAAAAATAAGAATTATAGAGACACAAGCCCACAAGCCTAAGTTCCTTTTTAGTTCATTGGAAGAGTGCATGTCTAGTTGAAACCAAAGATGCCCTTATCACAACACACCCATGAAGTTTCTTCTTTTTCCTCTTAGCATTCACAGATATAAAATTTTCTTACATGGTTACCAGAAGCCATATTACAGATTAGACTCATCTAATGAAAGCTAATATACACACACACAAAAAAAAGTTAACGCACTCTGAATTAATTATATCTGAGATTTGACTTACACATTAGATGATTAAATATGTGCATTTGAAAGAGTCCCTGAAGGTATTCTTGTTACTTTAAATAATTGTCCAGGGCCTTTTGGCTAAAATGACTTTCCCCACGTAGCTTGCTTGTGTTATCTTAATTTTCCAGTGTCTTAATTTCGTGCTTTTTTTCATGCCCTCCTTCAATTTAATTCAGTATGCATCTGTGAAGGACAAAAGATGCAGAGAAGAGTCCTGGAGCTAGCAGGGGAATGGAAAGGTGAGAAGATGTACCCACTACCATCTTGAGGTTGTTTCTCTAATGTAGGAGACAAACCCCCATGACTTGTGCATCAACCATGACACCAATACACAGGCCAAGCACAGATTCCCAAGATGTAACTTTTGTCAGAATAGAAAGTCATCCAAGCAGGTGCTAGGTTTGCGAGAATCAAGTCAGGAATAAAGAAGTCCTTGTTTGCAGGAAAAGCAGCCACTCAGCTGATTTCCAGGACAGGGTGGTGAGTATCAAGGGCTCATATGAAAGCATCAAAGTGGCTCAGGAAGAGACAGTTTTCAAGTGAAGTCCAGAGACAGTGTATGTGAGTCAGACACCATCAGAAGTTAAGCAGGTTCTAAGCAGAACAACATAACTAAGCCAAAGTAGTTCATGGAGAAATCAAATTTCAAAAATTAACTAGGACATGGACCTAGAGTCACTAAATATTTTTATTCCAGTGAAGGCCATTTAAAAGCAACCACTACACTCACCATTACTATTATTTTTTTAAAGCTAGGATGGTTTAACCCCAAAACAATAGAACAATGTTAGCCTGATTTGCCCCGTTTGACATTAGTAGCGATCTTTGTCACCAAGCACTATTCTTGAGCCCACTACTATGAATTAGTGGTTTGGAACATGGCATCTTTGGGAGAACTGAAAGAATTTCCTAGATATTAGAACATTAGAGAGGAGTGGAAGGGTGTGCATAAAATGAGCACAAAGAACCTTGAAGGCTGGGCTAAGCAATTTTTTAAAAAATTCTAATTGCACTGGGGCATGATTGAAGGAATTTTACAAGAATACACCATGAGACTGTGTGACAGATTGACCCCCTGCATCACATTGGAGCTGATCTTTTTTAATATAAAGTGTAAGTTACTTGACAAAAAAAAAAAAACGGAAAAGAAGGTTAAAAAGAGATCAACTTTGTAGAAAGGGAGAAAATAGGAGGAAATTAACAGATGCAAGGTGAGAAACTCTGGTCATCCCACTGGGCCAGTAAAGAAGGTAAGAAGTGTAAAGAGTTGAGAGATTTGAGTTACGTAGTATGATTCAATGATTATTGGGATTTGGAAGAAAGGAGAAAAATAAGGGGTATCATGGAAAAATCCTCTTTCTGACTGTAGCCATTGAGATGACAGGCAGGAATTCCTCAAGTGACTTGAGCTGCAATCACACACACAGAGCAGTTCGAGGGCTGGCCGAGTGAGAGGGATTTACTTTCAGATATGTTGGATTCGAGATACATGTTGGACATCTAGATGCTATCTGGCAATTGAAGACCTGATTCTGGGACATGAGAAAAAGAGCTTGGCTAGAGACACCAGTTTAGAAGCCAGCAGACAGGTGATCTTCAAAGCAAGAGGTGTGGAAGCGGGGAGACTCTTTGATAAGTACAAGGCTCAGAGTGAAGTCCTGTCAAGTAAGGACAGTTCAGGAGTGGCTGGAAGATTGGTGGCAGTTGCTACAACTGCTCTAATATGAGCAAAGTGCACTGGGAACACACTGTGAGAGAGGCTAGGAGGCGGGTGAAAGCTGGGCCTCTACGGTGAGTCTAGGACTGGGTGCGCACAAGGAAGAAAGGCTTCCAGGCAGACACAAAGGAGAAAATGTTGACTTTCTTTTTAACCCCAGAGCAATAATTCTGGAGAATTTGCTGAAAACCCAGATTAGGAGAAGGGGGATGGAGGAACTAGACAAACACTTTTACTTAGTGGATCTAAGATGGGTCTGAAATTGCATTTCTAACCAGTTCCCAGCGATGACGCCGTTGGCCCCTGGGCCACACTTTGAAATCACTTTCTAATTAAAATTGAACAATAAACCGAACTCTCCTCTCCATAATAAAGCGGTTTTCTCTAGACCGAATTACACAGTATTTACTAAATATATACATATTTGGCCTATTTACACACACTTTCAGAACCACTTCACAGTTCCTTTCTCCAGACTGCTGATCCAAAAGAGATTTTATCTTCCTTTCTCAAAGGGCGTCCACTCATCTGATCGTTCCGATTGTCCTTATACTTAGAAAGTGTTGTAAGTGCCATCTCTTATCATGTTCCAGAAAAGCCTAGGACTTTTCCTCATTTTATTTCATTTCGGAGAACATTTTGTTCATCTTTTTAGTCACCACAGTAAATCGCCAGTTTAAGATGGCAGGAGAGGGTGATAGAGAGAGATGCTTGGAGAGGGAGAGTAAGATCAGATCATGAAACATCAGCAAAAGGAATGGACTATACAAAGCTGAATCGATGTTGAGACAAATCATACGAAGGCTATAAAACAGTTTAGAAGTCAATAGAAACAATATACAGATCTAGTTACAGCATTTGCCCAATATTAAAATCCAGATCCTTCTCCTAGAAACTGGGGACCTGTCAGTCAAATGAGAAGGAGTGTAAATAAAGATTTCTGGATCCCGTTTTGTTTTGTTATGTCTCTTGTCATTGAACTTTTTCATCATCTGCCAAGGATCTGTCGCTCTGGTGCCCATCTTGATCTCAGCTTATCTTTATTATGGTTGTCAGCATGGTCTCCTATCTTTCTTCTTACTTCTATTTCTGCGGAGTTGTTAAGGAATTAACAATCCCATCAGCAGTGAGTGCAGTCAGATCCTGGCCTCAGACCCACTGGAGTGATATCGACATAATCCAGGATGGACAGCCCCCTGAGGTCATTAGCGTGTTATGCTCCTGCATTTCACGTTGTGTGAACTAGTGAATGTGGACTCTGTCATCTTCGTTTGGTCCTGGGGGTTTGGGTCACCAAAGCTACACATACAATAATTGCAGATTTGGAGCCCAAAATAAAGTGTTATTAAAAATAGTCATTATGAAGCTACCAATTAGCTCTCATGTACTATGTGCCAGAGACTCGCGCAAAAACAGCGAGGAACTGTCATTTCCCTGTTCCACAGGTGAGGAAACTGAAACTCAAAGAAAGTAAGAATCAGGTGGCAGAGCTGGGGTTGAAATGGAGACCCACAGGATGTCCACGATTTTGTTCAGAAATGTGGTGCTCCTCTCTAGAAGACGCTCCCCTTCCATGTCATCGGGAACCCCTAGATGTGAGGAGAAGATGAGGGGCTCCAAGGTGGCGTAGCACATGTGAGCTGCCAGGAGCAACTCTCCTTCCTGTGGATTTTGCTTTCCCAAATCGTTGCTGTATGTGACAGTGCCACATCTGGACTCTGTGAAAGGAAAGGCAAACACCAACTCCTCTAGTAATGAAGACAGAAATCTTTGGAATGATGTAAGTGGACATACGCATATCCAATTAGCATTTGAAAGACCGAATCAGGGTACGTTAAAAGAGCATATCCCATACCCAACATGTTGAACTGAGGGGATATCGAGTCCAACAATGATCCTCACTGTGGTTTGTTGTCATTCAAGTGTGTGCACTTGATAACTACAGGGAGAGATAATAAAGTCATCTGGCGGATGAAGTGGGAAACCCCAAAACAATTCCTAGTATACTACTCATTTGGGTATAGGTGTGATGGTACAGCTGGAGAATCCTCATTAGCAACTGCATTTATTTCCCTCTCTCCACTTCCCTCCTTATGTTGAAGGAAGCTTATTTTCCAAGTCTAATTCTGTGTCCTTTCCCGGTCTTCATGGAATGTGGACTCTCCCATGGATGACACTATCGTTGCAGGTTCAGTGTTCTAGATGGCACTTTATTATAGTTTTATTATTATTCTGTGCTCACCTCTGGGGAATTAAGCATCTGTCTATATACCTTGGGAAGGCACATTGGAAAGAAGACTAACACGTGCCTTTTGAGCATGCTAAAAGTACATATAAAACCTATTAGGTTTTCCTTGGCTTTATATAGTGATAAGAGAGAAAACTTAAAAATTCAGAGAAAGGTCTTAAAGTGATATGTCAAAAGAGAGCCATGTGTATGGGTCATTTTATTTTAATAGAGAAATTGGGTGACTTATGAGCCTATACATACATATCTTTTTAAAAATCACTATGAAAGGAGTATATGCCTAAGTAAGTCATTTGAGAAATATAGAAAAATGTATCTATAATCTCACAACCCAGTTACAGTCACTGTTAGTACTTCAGGGGTTTTCTTTTTCTTTTTTAAAGTAATTCTGCTTTAAGAAACTAAACTAATTTATCCTTAAATGGGGAATCAGAATTTTTTGTTACGTAAAGCAGAATGGATTTTTTTTTTTTTTTAAGCAAAGCAGTTCCCTTTGAGACATTTAAACCAGACATTGCCTTTTTCTTTTTCCTGTACTTAATTTTATTTAGTAAGTACATTATATACATATACTAAGCATATATGCTTATATTCATTATAGTATAAATACTATATCATATTATATTTTATTCTATTGCATGGTCTTCTGTGGCTAGACATCAAGTTATGACTGAGACAATAATATAGTATAAGACTTGGAAGGTAGGTACCCCATCTTATTCATCATGTAGCATCCAAATACCCCGAACAGAACATTGAACTCAATTAATTGTAATTGAATTAAATTGTCTTCTCTACTACATCACCAGATAGAAAATATATCCTTAATACCTGCTTGATCATCGTATCACATTTCAAATAGTGAACCAAAATTTGTCTCTCTGAAAGCTCTCTCAGCAGCAAAATTCCAAAATTATTCAAAAGAAGAAATGAACCATTTGAAATCTATGTCACAGCTCTATGGATATGGACCAATTAGCCCAGTTTCCTCTTCTCTCTTCTCCTCCTCTTCTTTCTCATCTGGTTCCTCCCCCTGCTCCTGCTCCTCCTCCCCCTCCCCCTTCTCCTCCTCTTACTCCTCCCTCCTCCCCTCTTCTTCCTCCTCTTCCTCCCCATCCTTTTCTGATCACACTCAAGGCTGCCCTGCCAATGTTAATAAGCATGTCTCTATCCTTGAATGAACATGATGGAATTTAAAATATTCACCTAACATATTTAAAGACTCCATTAAGAAGCTTACAAAAACTTTTATTCCTGATTGCTTTGTTTGTTTTTTTCTTATATTCTTCCAGAAGATCTTCCTAGTATTAAGACTTTCTTTCTTATATTGCAAATCATATCAACATCTGGTACCAAATGTGTTCTTTGTACTTGTGTGTTAGAGAAGCAGTCTCATCATCGCTCATTTTTAATGTAAAAATACAAGATATATGAAAACAGCAAAATAGAGTTAAATAGAATGTTTTGTTTGCTTATCATCAGGAAAAGGTGAGATTGTTTTTCTTTCCTTTTAATAATGCAGGGAGTTTTGCAGTATTACATTTCACTGAACTTTTAGTTAGCCAGCCCAGAAAGAAATGGATGTAATCCTGGAGAATCGTTCATGGTTCTTTCTGTTTTGTGATTGTTTTAGCAGCATTTTTACTTAATTATTTGTTCCTTTGCTTTGTACCCTCTAGCCTGGCTTGCAAACCTAGGTCCTTGGGCTTTTACATGGTCTATGTCCCAGCTGCTGACTTAACACCTGGCCACCAGGGTGCGTCATTTTAACTCAGTCCGATACTAAAGTTTCGATGGGCATGATTTCTATATAGGTAATGTGTCCTTTATAAAGTATTTGACTTGGGTTGTCTGTATTTTTAATATGATAGATCTCAGACTTAGATTTCTTGACTCTCTTCAACACACTGTGTGCTTCTTAGGCATCTCAAAAATCCTGCTTATTGACTTTCAGTTGTGAAGTCAGACAGCTCAGGAAGATGTGCTTCTCCCTCCAGACTGGAGGAGAGCCTGCAGCTGTAGCACTGCAGGTTCCCTGTATCTGGACATGACCGAGTGTCACAGCCCATTTCTCTGTGTAAGTCACACATTTTATTTCAACTGAAGCAGAGCTCTTGCAAGTTTGATTTTGTCCTGATGGTGAAAAAAACTGAATTTCCTGAAGGAAATGCTATTATATTGTCATTGGAAAGGTATGCGCACACTCTCTTTTAAAAGAGCCATTGCCCTGTTTATAAATAATATGCAAACAAAAGACATTGAGGGTTGCCTGGGGACAGGAAGGAAATAGCTGTGTCTCCGTCCCACCAATGATCAGACAGCCGTGAGCAGGTCCACAGCATGTGTATAATATCATGGTCGAAGTGTAGGCCCTATGGTTTTAATAACAGAGTGGAGACAGTAGTTATTATTCCTAATCTAAGGCCCAAAATATATGCAGCGCAAGTTTATTTCCATGAATGGCCCACTGCTCTGCATGCAACTCAGTCTCGCTCTGCCTCTTATATTCTTCAACATCCACACATAGACACACCAGAAATGGAGCATCCATGTTCCAAGACACAGTCCCCAGTTCTTTTTGTAGGAACAGACCATTCTTTGGGCAGGAGTGCATACCAGAGAGGGAGAGTCACAGCTTTTTGCAAACACTGTAGTGTTTAACTAAAGGATATACTTTCAATTTACAAAGAATTCTTTGAAACATCTGCTCCCAGCATGTAACCAAAAATAGGTGGATTGTTCTTTCATTCTTAAATCTGTTTAATTTAGTGTAATTTGCAGTGATGTTTGAGAACAGAAAGGTGATGCCTAACTCAAGTTCATGTTCTCACTGCAGGTAATAAAACTGAAGAATTGTAAAAGTTCTCAAAATATGGAGCAGTGTACTCTCGCTAACTACCTGACTTTAAGAAACAATATACACTTTTAAATTTATTTAATAAGAAATTCCTGGGAAGAGGCCCAAGACAAACAGAGGGGACACAAGGATTTGTATGACCAGAGTTAATAGCAATTTTGGAGGTCATGTGGTTCATGGAAAAAAGTGTAGAATTTGCTATATTCACTAGAGCGTATGTTCCTTGGGGGTCCTAGGTTTTGGATTTGTTTAATTTCTAGAATAGTGTATATCACCTCGTTAGAGCTCAACAAACATTTATTAAATGACTGGTTGGACAGATAGATGAATAACAGATAGATAAATAGATCAAATATTTTAGATCTTTTTAAAGCACCTACTACATAGTAGGGATCTTATTATTATAGTTACTCTCACTATTTATATTCATGAGAAGTATTGAAATTTGTCGGTTTAGTCAGATTCTATCCTTAGGAACATAGGCCAATGATAAGTCATCTAAAACTTAGAGTAAATAGAAATATCAGCAGTCCTGTTGCCCAGTGACTTCAATTTATTTGGAATTAAAGACCAGAGAGATTTGCCTAAGGTTCCTTTTATATGTGTACATGAAAAGTATCAACTATGTATATGTGAGATGTTATAACATGATTCCATTGTAGAACATTTAGTCATTAAATCAGCAAACTCTTAATGATTTGTCTCCATAAATGTGTGGACTTTTCCAAGTATCTGAATCTAAATACATTGAACCCTGTTCCCTAGGAAATAATCCATTAAAGAAGGCACACTGATAAAGAAGTAAATATATAATGCCAGCACAACAATCATGGATGTTAGCTAGTTTATCATGGTACTTATTTTGTAATAGATACAAATTTCAAATCATTATTTGCACACCTAAAATATAATATTATATGGCAATTATGCATCAATAAAATTTGAATATATTATAATATTTTGTACTATACATGAATGTACATATATAATATATATATATATGTAACCAAGTAGATATTACTGGGTTTGTTTTATTCTCCCAATTCTTGAATCTTCTGCATTGGATTTCCATACCTCAGTCCTTGTGTCCCTGCTGGAAAAAATTCAAGTGAGGCACAGATATACGAAATAGTTTTATTGCAAAAGAAGAATATTGCAAGCAAAAGCAATGCAGGTTTACTAAAGATGAAGTACATTCTCAGAAGGCAGGACAGGACAGGCTACTTCTAGTGGGTTCAGCTGCCTAAAAGAGATAGGTTCTCAAAGAGGAGAATGGACTGCTACAAGTGGGTTCAGCCACAGGTATAAAGGAGATAGTAGGTCCTCAGAAAGAAGGATGAGGTACCCCAAGTGGGTTCAGCTGTCTGTGTATTCCTTCCTGGCCATATAATACCCTCTTGTCCTCCCTTAGGGCTCCCCCTGAGGCAGATTCTGCTCCTGTCATGCATGTTGATTGACAGGTAGAGTGATATAACCAAACACTTCCTGTGCATGCTCTTTACAATAGCTACCTAAGAGAAACTCATGGGGAATGGACAAAATCACAATACTAATTTTATTATGATGACATATTTATAATGAGTAAAGTCATCTAAGGACAGGGTTTTGCTCTTTCTGCACATGTTCCCATCGGGCTCCTAGCAAATTGGCTTGAGACTGAACTATCTGACCACTGTGTCTGAATCCTAGGCTTTTATTGGTTGGAGCTCTTGTGTGATTGTAAACAAGAGATATTCCTGGTCTCATATCTAACTGACTCTGCTCAGGAAGGTCCCAGCTTGAAAGATGTGTCTGCCCTGAGAGTGTCTAACTGACTCTGGGCATCAGAGACCCCCACCCAACACTTATATCCAGCAGGAGTTCTTTAATAAGTTGTCCGTTAGGACCTCACGCCCCGTGCTCATTTCCAGCTAGCTTCCCAATATGTGTATTTATCAAGAAGGGAACATGTACTGTGGTAGATGTACAAATGAGGGGCTGAATGATCATAGAGAATGAAGCAAGTAACCCAATCTGGATGTGTGAGGAGAGAGTGTATGAAACTGCAACTTGAGACTTTTTATTGTTTGTAATGAAGTAAGTCTGGGAAGCTGTTATTTTAGTTATAGTCAAATTAGCAATCACAAAAAGAGCCAAAAAGAGTCATTTAAATGAGTGAACAGCCAGTGCCATTCATCTAAAACTACATAAACATGCAAAGACACATAACTCTGCTAACTCTGCTTTGTGGGCCTTCACAGTGTGGCTCTCAGTCCTCTCGCGTCTCGATGAGCAACTTGAAGGCAGAGTCTGCAGCTCAGAGGCCACCTTGGTCTCTCGAACATTCAGCAGAGTGCCTGGCACATGGCAAACACACAATAAATGTTTTCTTGGCTTACAGCCACCAACCAGTATATTGAAAAGAAAAGGAAAAAATCAAGGTGTGTGATTTCCTCTGGACACAGTTGTAATTTACTATCTGGGACAGTCTCACCAATCAAACATTTTTCTCCAGTCCTTGAGAGGATAATTTCACTTCGACAATTATTATTAATACCTTTTGCCAAGTTGGGACCAACACAAAATTGAACTTATGAAAAATGCCTGTCTTTTTTTCACCCTTAGAGTAATTATACCTTTCAAAAAAACTATCTTTTTCGAGTTTCCAGATACAGTGTTTTTCAAATCTCCGGTTGCAAAAACTGAATCATTTTATCAATAATGTGCAAGATAGAGACATGTCCAAGGTTACTCAAGCAGGATCATAAATCAACTCCTCAATGATATGTCTCACAAGATTAAAGAAGAGAGATCACATAACACTTTGTAGATAGAAAGTCCCATCAAGTTGTCATACATTAAAAATGATGCAAAAAAGCAATTGCATAGAACTATTGTAATTACATTATCAACCAGGTCAAAATGCACTTAGATAATTTGGAACTCAAATGAATGTTGCTAATTATTTTAACATAACAATTTGGAAAAATACATTCATTTTCATTTGCCAAATGAAGAAATAGATTGTTTATATTTCTACTATTAACATAGAAAAACAATGCTGCAAATGAGTGATAATGTTTTTCATCTCTTCTTGAAGTCTGCTCCAAACATTCATTTCATTCCTATTAAAGGCAAGTTTTTACTTTAGATTTCCCAAAATCAGAATATGCTTTGACACTGCATATTGAGAAATTTGGATACTATTAAGTTTAAAACACAAAATGGCCAATGCCAGACAACTCTGACTAAAATATACTAGAGAATTAAAGGATTATAAAAACAATATTCAAGTTCAACTTAATTTTCCCGGCATATCATGGTTGAGTGGTAGTTTGATCTGCCACCTCCAGCCAAAACCGCAGTCCACATACCTCCCAGGAATCCTGGTTTGCATCCCAGGGCCAGGAGAACAGGCAAAATGTACAATTAAATAAAATAAGTAAAACACTTCTCTTCTCTCTCCCTGCCTGCCGACCTCTGCTCGCCTTCACTGCTACCTGTGCCTTTCTTTTAAAAAATAATTTCCTCCTGTTTTATTCTTAAATCCTTCAGTATCCCTGCTCTTGATTTTTTTGCCTTTTCCTTATTTTCTTAATTCTTTTCGCATAGAAAAACTTCACAACTCTCTAACTGCCACGTCTGCTTGACTCATGTACAACTATTCCCAGTACCGTGCTTCATTATTTCAGCTCATTGTGATCATTAAAGGATGTTGGCTTCAGTAGCCTGGGTCAAGCCCCAGGGCGCCCACCTACCAGCTAAAGGAGCCAGGGCAAGACCTTTCAATGACCTAAGGCTCCATTTTCTCATAAATTAGGTAAAACTTACAGGATTGTTTTGAGGGTTAAGTGAGCTGAGCCAGTGTGCTTACTAAACACTGAGTAAAATTGATCTTTGATTGTCATCCTGGTTAGTCAATACCTGTGCCATCTGTCTGGGTATAAACAGGGCAGCTAGTTTAACTGAGGCTGAACTGAGAATCAAAGTTGCTGCAGTAGATCCCAGCTCTAGGACACTGGATACATCATCAGGGCTTCAGATGTCCTACAAGTAAACTGAGAAGGGTAGACAAGATGACCAACGTGCCCTTCTACCTTCAGAATTATTTGATGCAAATTAACTGAATGCCCTAAATTTTTATTCTGATAGATCACTGAAATTGTATCCATGCCCTGTAAAAATATTGTAAGCTATAGACCAAGGGGGAAAAAAAAAAAGAGTGGACACATGAAACCTGGTCATGTGATCAGAGCCAAAGAGAATCCAATTTGATATAAAGTCATTTTATTCAAGTGCTGTGTGGCAGGGATACTGCTGAGTAGGGTATTTGAATGGAGCACCTTGAGACCAATGTCATAAGAAATATTCCTGCAAATAATTAATGGTGTGTGTGTATATATATTGCCAGCTACCCCACTGGAGCCCACCATCTCTCAGCGCAGA
Source organism: Solenodon paradoxus (assembly GCA_004363575.1). Taxonomy (NCBI): domain Eukaryota; kingdom Metazoa; phylum Chordata; class Mammalia; order Eulipotyphla; family Solenodontidae; genus Solenodon; species Solenodon paradoxus. The sequence continues at coordinate 201,337 of RJWH01000780.1, read as the reverse complement.
TTAGTGGTCCTTACCCAGATGCCCGACCATTCCAACACATACTTTTCTCAATGATCATTATCCTGAAATAAATTCAAATTAAATTTTATGAACCAGGATTTAAATTATGTGCCTTCAGTATTGAACCTTCTAATAGCCGTTATTTTTATTGAAGTATTAAAGCAATTGGCTTGAGTCATCTTGGAAACACTGCCTTCATATTTCAAATATGGTTAGGAGGCTGTCAGCCCATATTACTCTGCATTGGAGATATTTGCTTATTAAATGACTTTTACCAGGAAAAAACCCATTACAGGAAACATCTTATTTACAAGGGTGTCCTGGGGATAGCAAATAGAAAGCAACATGTTACATTGAATTATAGAAATAAAATACGCTGATTCAGCTAATAGATTCAATAGAAATAGGAGACATTATTTTGCAAGGCAAAGACAACTGCAACTTAATTTAACTGACAGACACATTTTTACTGTTGGATGTAAACATTAAGTGAAATTATTCCCATGAAACTATTGAGATCACTGAATGTTACTTCAACACTGTTCTAAGCTCCCATTCGTGATGATTCTTCAGAAGCTATTTTCTTCACACACACAAAGAGAAAACAAAGCAGAAGCATTGATGATGTCTGATGCAGTGGAAAGCACAGAGGAGAGATTAAGGAGCAGGCTGAAGTGAGATAAGTCTGGACTCACCTCCCAGGATATGTGGACTTTCAGCAGGAATTTAACCTCTTGGAGCTTCAGTGACCTTATCTGTAAAATGAGAAGAAGAACATCACTAGAGTTATCGCAGAGCCCAATGAGATGACACATAAGTAAAATTTAGGAGGATACCTAATAGAGAAATTAATGAATGAATAGGAATTGAAGTATTAGTGCCACCATTCAGCCTCAGTTATGGATCCTTGAAGGAGCTATGCAGTTCTTTCTTATGGCCTATTTCAAATTGTCTGATTGCTCCTGACAGACTGTAGTTTATATGGCAGCAGTGATGGTATCTCCAACATCTTTGCCATCTGTTCATGTTCCTCCTCACTACATAATATGGAAACTCAACACTGGGGTACCAGAATAGAAGAAAACACAAATGAGCAAAAGAAGTCTCGAAAGTTCCCTATGAGTACCCAATGGAGATAACATCTATCTGGGAATGCTAATATGGTGGCCTGCTTGCCTCTGGAAAAGTTGCAAGAGATCTAATTGTTGATATTGGAGGTGTGCTAATGGTGATAAAGACAGAAGTTGAGCCTGAGGCATTCTCTCAGTCAATTATATTCACATCTACCCTTGTTCTGCCTTCATAGAATGACTTAGTAACAGTGTCTTATTCTTCAACCTTATATAGCATGGAACATCCATTCAAAAAATTTAGAAGCGAGTGGTTTCTAACACAACATAGCCCACGAGATCAGAGTGCCAAGAGCAAGCCAACACATTTGGACTTGTGATGAGTCCTGACAAGGGACCAAACTTTGTGTCTAAGCCCTAATTCCTATTCAGAATTCTAGAGACAGATGTCTAATCAGAAGCTGAAAAGACCTTCCTCACTAGGGAAGAAATAACCAGAAAGGTCACAGTTGGCCAAACCTGCAGAACTGACTATACCTTGAGTACCTTGTACCTTAACTATGACGCTTTGCATGTTTTACCTTCTTAAGGGAATGTTGGGTATTTTCTCTTCACACTAGACTAAAATCTTCAAGACTGGAGATCCTAATTGTTACATCACCCCCACATACTACTCTGTATCCAGTAAAATTTCTAAAAAGGAGGTACGGTTTGGAAAAATAGAAAGATAATGGTTTTCAGAGACATTTGGTTATGTATCCTTATCAAAATAGGATCCACTCCTTCTTGAGGCTCCTCATCTTAGAGAAAAGAGGCACCAACTCCCAAATCACTCAAGTGAGATGGACATGTCTTTCAGGTGTCTTCCTCCTTCACTCACTACGCCAGTCAGTTACCTCTGGTTAATCATGGTCCCTTAGCAATGTGGAATTGGTCCACTTAATTCCATCTGCCATTTGTCCAATTCACAATCATGTCTTACCTGTATCATGCCAGCAACCATCCTAACTACTTTCTTTGCCCCTCCTAACCCCTGCAGCCCACTCCTCTTTTAAAGCCACCGCTATCATTTGCTATCTCAAATCTGATCATTTTACTGTATTTACTCATGAAATCTAAATTTTTAGCATCTCTTACAAGTCTCTTTTTTTTACATGTTTTGGTTGATATTTAACCTTTCATTTCTGACACCAATATCTCTCCCTCCCCAGACATACTGAAATATTCTTAGTAACTTGAGTACAATATACTATTTTCCATTTAGGGTCTTTTATTCTCTCTACCTAGAACATGTCACCCCTCTGTGATATCTGTTATCTCTCTTTTTTTCCTTGACTCTCTTCTATAAGGAGACTTTCTTTGACATCCGCACTCCCAACAAGGCCAGATTAGCTACCTTCTTGGTACCACAATGGTACAAATACCATTGGTCAGATTTGTATTTTTCCCTAGAAGAAGAGATAACTAAAAGAATGGCTAATACAGAATGAAGCAGATAGAGACATGGAGCTATATGGGGAAAAAAATGTTTGTTGAATGAATGAATAAAAAATGAATCCATGAAGATTGATCAGAATTACCTGTAAAACATACCACTAAGACCCCAACATTTTTGTTGGTTACTTTTCATTCTAGAGGTTTATGGTAAAATACCCCCCCAAGTTCCCCTAGTTTGCTTCCTTTCTAGGAACCTCTAAATATTTTGAGATATTTTATAATAGCTAATAGAATAAGGAATCTAAAGCTACTTGCTCTTAAAGATAGAGTCAGGGGCACTACGACATCTCCATTAAGTGGACTAGGGGCAGGTTTGGCCTCAGATCTTGCTAGTAAACTTAGCAGCTTACTGATGTTCACTCTCATACCTAGAAAATCCTGGTGAAACTGAAATATAGCAGGAAATAGGGACATTTCAGGAAGACAGGCAGTAGATATATTAGGTAGCTAAGAATTGGATGAGCTGTTCTCTGTGAAACCATATTTTTATCATAACTGGAAAAGATCTGTTATAAGCTGAACAACAGAGAAAATGTTAAGACCTTGTATATCTGTTCCCCTCGACGTCCCATTGAAAGATATTGTTGTTATGTTTCCCTAATCTTGTAGCTCCTTTCATAACTGAGTGAGATACTATAGAAACTGTCATTTGAAGGGCTCTGGTGAACCAGCGTGTTTTTTCCTCTCAATAAATATAAAAGGTTGTTTTGGTTCTACAGTATTTTCTTTCGGTGTTTGAAAAGTCAAAATGAAAGAGAGGGAATGACTAAATGCTACATGTTGTGGGTACTGAAGATTGTTTGCATGCGTTGGGAGCCCTGCGATGGCAGAGATGTCTTTATCCCAGCCGGGGTACACACGTGGGCAGACTGGAACACCTCTGTGACATGTCCAGAGACTGCCTTTAAAATGACATCCACTAACCCACCCAAATCACAACATAATTATTGTCGACTTGTGTAAAGGCATATGCACTATGGAAATGTAATGAAAGCAGTAAATATCTGTTATCCCTCATACAGGGAAGTGACGTAAAGTGAAATAAAAGAAAAATATTGACTCAGTCGTGTGACATTATTCATTCCCTAGAGAGACCCTCATTTCTCTCTTTCATTTTGTCTTTTCTCCCTTTGTTGAGTGTCATTTCCTCCAGTGGTGGAGGATGAGTCTGGAATAGGTACACACTGGACTCATCCACAGGGGCTTGTTTTGAATTCAGAAATCAGGATGACCCAGGGCTCCTACTCTGCCAGAGGAATCCTAATAAAGCCAGCATTGGTGCTTGGTGGCAACCCCAGAGCCAGCAGAGTCGATGAGTTTCAGAAGCACTTTGAACACCCCTGGGCTAGAGCCAGAATTATAATGTCAATCAAGTGTGTTGCCTTCCAGCCCACCCAGGGATCGATTAGCGTTAGTTGGATGTCTGAAGTTCCTGACTTGCTATAGAAACCCAGAATATGGATTGGATTTGGAGACACAGATATGATTTGAGCCAAATCCAGTCAGTCATTATTTGGGCAATCTTGGGCAGTTCACTGAAAGTGCTGCTTCTCAGTCTTCTAACCTGTAAGTGGAAATCCATTCATATGTTCATCAAATAGTTTAACAGTTTTAAGACTTGATACATGACAAGTATGATGATGCAGATGGACATTTAAAGTTAAAAAATGTGACATCTACTCCAAGAGTAGGTACATAAGGTAAATACACAAAACAAGAAAAGCATTCCTGAGTGAAATTAAGTCTATTTCTTGCTTGCTTCATGATGGATCCTTAAGACATATTATGTATCTTCAGGTCCCCAAAATAATCATATTTCTTTATGGAAACTGACACACCCATTTCTTCAATGTCCCCATTCTCATTAAGGTATCCATCTGATTATCTAATTAAAGGAGAGAATTCACCCTAAGAATTTATGTTCCCCCCAAAACTAAGTATATTACAACTGGAGCTTTTTAACTCTAATGAAAGCCAGATCAACAAAATCAGTAATTACTAAGCATCTACTATGCTTTAAGTCATGTGGAAGATGTAATCCCCATCTTCAGGGAATGTATGTGATTTGTGAAACTACTATATCAGCATATTAACAATTCAAGAAATACATTTTTAAAAAGCAACACAGGGTTAAATGATTGACGTTAGAAAGAATTTTACAAGACTATGTAATTTCACATGAATTATGTATTGTGCAGTCATAAGTAGAATAGGTTCAGAGAAAGGAGAACTTATTTTCTCAGTGGAAAATATGAGGGAGGCATAGTAGAACGTAATGACTTTTACATCCTGACCAACACACCCACCTATGGATTGCCTGCATTTCCTTTAATATTCAGCACAGTTCATCAAGGAAGCCAAATTCTATTCATCAATTCTCACCTAAATAGTTCGATATCTTTTGCTTAGTAAATAAAATCATCATGAGTATCAGTGAGAGAATATGTTGAAGACACCAAGGCTAAGTTCTATGTCCGAAAATAAGTGAATTATGAATCTGGAAGGACTCCTTTCTCTAAAAACAAGATCAATGGCACCAATTTCTTATAAAGCACATGAACATATAACTTGATCTTCTCGGCAACTCTGAAAATGAGAAAGGACGAAGAAGGGTGATTTTCCAAGACTACCCATGTGAATGTGGGATCAACCCAATGCTTATGCATCTACCACTTAAAAATGTCAAGTGGTAGAAAAAATGTTGCTATGTTATTTCTCAAAAATAGACAGTCACAAAGAGGAGTATCATGTCCAAGCACAAGTTAGATGTAGATTCTTGCCACTCAGTATGGTCTGCACACCAGCAGTCCTGGTATCATCTGGGAGCTTGTAATCAATGCATAGATGTGACTCCTCCCCAACCTTCCATAATCAGAACCATCTTCACCTGATCTGCAGGTGATTCTCATTTGCATTAAGTCTGAGACACACTGGTCTAGGAAGTGTCCGCATCTCCAGGTTGGACCCAGCATAACTCATAGGTTTATGCAGATTAATTAACATGGGAGAAAGCCCTTTTTCATGGAAAAGCATTGCTTAAATGTAAGGCTTTAGAAGAATAATAATTGTCCTCATTTCTGCTAAGTCAGACGTGCATATTAGCATTTAGTCCTCTAGTTGCACATAAATAACACATAACTGAAGCTTTTGGGAATTTAAAGGTAATCAAACCAGACTCAGTTCAGGTATAATACTTACCCCAGAGGAAATAATAAATTTATATTAAGGTGCCAATTTAGCAAATATCCCATAATGCAGATTGCATTTAATTACAAGAGGATTTTTTTTTTTATTGTGATTTTTTTCCCTCACAGCTAATCTGTTCTCTGGGATTGTTTTAAATAGCGTTGCTTGTTGGACATGAAGAAAGGTCAATTTTTAAATATCATAAACTATTCAAATATGCCTTTTAACATTTCAAATTCTCACCCATACTTAGACTTTTTCCTTCATATTTATATGGCAATGGCATAGCACTTAAAGGTCGGACACTAACATCACGTTAACAAGGAGATTGCAGAAGGCTCAGAACCATGTGTGTGTGTGTGTGTGTGTGTGTGTGTGTGTGTGTGTTTTGGCTCCTCCCTGTTGACGCTCCTCCCTTTCCCACACACACATGGCGACTGTGACAGAATTTTGATGTACATCCCCTGGAATTTTCATAGTGAGAGAGACCAGGGCCCATGGAATCCAACCACCTTAAAATCCCAGCTTTGCTTATTTAAAACACGTGTCCTTATTTGGCTCATTTGCCCTCTTCCACCTTGTTTTCACGTCTGAGAGATGGATGCTAGCATCAACTTCAAAGATATTCTTCAACTATCCTTCTAAAGTTGCTCTGCTTTGATTAATTTCTGAGGGGTCACAGATTGTGTCTGCACCCATAACCAAACCCAATTCTTTTTTTTTTTTGAAGGTATTTATTCTCTGTGTCCTAAATCCTTTCATTCACTGAATACACTGCAGACATTCCAAAACAATGGACCCCAAGAAGAACATTGTGTGTGTGTCCGTGTTCTCCTGCCCAGCCCTGTTATGGAACCATTGCCCGTCCTGTCCCTTGAGTGTGGAGTCACCAGGCTCTGCCTGGAGCCATTGGTCCAGCTGCCATGCTGTTTCCTACTAGCAGTGGAAGATTTCTACTCCATATCTTGTTCACACTTCTCTGAGAGCATTTCCCATAAATCCATCTCCCTCCTAGGCATTCCCACTAATGCCCATGTCACCCCAAAGCATATTCAAACAAAACACTTCCTTATCCCCAGTTCCCTATCAATGGCTCCACCATTTCCCAAGTGCCTCAAGCCAGAAGCCTACTGACTCTCAGATTCTTCTCTCTCCCTTACCTCCTCCTGTTGAGCATGACGCTCCATGGATCCTGCTATATGAATAGCTCACATTACACATTTCCATGACCCAGAGGTGTGATAAAGTGTCGAAGTCATTACTCATTCTCTCACAACCACCTCCAGTTTTCTGCCTCTAAAACTTCAGAGCCTAACGCTAACAGTCAACCATTCTCCAATGCAGATCCCCAGGCTGCACTTGAGATTATTCCGCATAATTCTGCAGGCTGTGGCATGAGTATGCCTCTAACAAAAGAACCTTCTGGGACACCAGTACAGGTCAGACCTGGAAAACACTTGGAAACCATTCTCCACTGTGAAAGTGTGGTCACTGCTTTAAACAGTTTGGGCACTTCATTTTACTGTTTGGATAAAATCCAAAGTTCTTAACCTACACAATCCCCATCTGTCCTCTGCCTTGCTAGTTAGTCTTATCTGCCATACCGCCTCCCACAAATGCAGTTGTGAATGCATAGGCCATGTGGGCAGTGATAAGTTGGAAGTATACCCCAGAGTCAAACATCAAGACATCCTTGATGTTTCCACATTTCTGCCATGGAATATGTTTCATGAACATGAGTGATGGGTGAGGACTCTTCACTGGATCACTTAAGACCATTTGCGGCAGGGTAACCAGAGTAAGAGAGGAGAAACAGGGCAAGTGGTCACACGGCTGACTAATAGATCAAGGGAGTAGTGGTCACGATGCCAGGCTTTGGGGGTACATAGTTCGGGACAATTATGCATGCTAGAGAACAAGATGTGGATCTAGGTGTGGATATGGATATAAAGATAGAGATGCTGCCCGTGCCTCATATGTGAGCCAGCAAGTGCACGGTAGAGTAGCAACAGCAGTTACAGTCTTGTGGTGTCTACCAGTCACACCCAGGCCGCAAGTGTGATCCTGCTAGTAGTCACACCTCCATGCCAAAAGCTCAAGCATCTTCTTAGTTACCACAAAGCCCTCCCCTGTGTCAGACTACTTGAATCTTATTTGCTGCAGGACAGATTGGCACAAGGCTCAGTGTCAATGCCAAGTGATTTAACTAAAGCAATATGTATGCCTATTTATATTCAGATCCAGACCCAGGAGCTCCCAGAGGTGTGATAAAGTGTTGCTTTTCAAATGGAGATAAAATATACATGGTTCTCCTATGAGCTACTGCATATTTTTCTGGTGCCTATCGCCAGATTGATAGCAGTGGGCCCAAGTAATTAGGAGAGCATTGGGGAAAGACTCTGTTTAACATTTCATATCCTCAGATTAGTAAGACTCTTTCCAGGCTTTAATTACATTCATTTTAATTTAATTGCACTTTTTAAAATTGCCCCTCCTGGTTTCCTACTGTGTGCAGGGAACTGTGTTAGAAGCAGTGGGACAGACATGAAGACAGGTAGTCAGAAAGAAAGACGGAAGAGTGTTGTGGTTAAACAGGCAGAAGAGAGTCTGTGTGGAGGCTCCTGGTTTGAAGCTCAGTCCTGCCTTCTTCTAGATGTGTGCCTTTGGGTGAGGTGATTTCACCTTCTTTGCCTTTGCCCTCTCATCTGTAGAAGGGGATTTGTCCCTTCTTCATAGGGTTATTTGAAGGATCGAATAAGTTGCTATCTATAAAACTTGAGCTATAATTCCCAACTTCAAAGCCTTTGTTGTCTAATAAGAGATAAGCTCAGAGAAGATAAAATCAATCATTGTGTTTAGAATCTGGAGAAGAAGGTAAGCCCTCCAACGGGGCACTAAATTGGAAAAGTCTTCATGATGAGGATGGAGACCCAGTTGGGCTTCACAGGATGGCGAGTGGAAAGTGGGAATCGTCATGGGAGGAGACTTTAGATGAGGAGACTGGGACAAGTGAAGGCCTGGGAAATGTTGTCACAGCCGTGGATAGTTGAGAGCCATAGGAGCCTGGAGGTTAAAAGAAACCAGGACAAAACTAAGACTGAGAATCAAGGTGAAGCTCCATTGTGGAAGCATAGAGGCCACACCAGTATCCCTGCCATGGTGGGGCAATTGAAGGACTTTGAGGAAGAGACTTTTCTAACCAGTGCTGGGACCTGAGAGGATCACACTGACTTGGACTGGAGGAGTGAAAACAGAAAAACAGAAAGACAGCGGGCTATAGGCATCATGCTGGCCAGATGAGACCTAATTGAGCTATGGCTGGTATGGTGATAGTCCAAAGAGCAAAGAGATAAGTCAAATAAAAATAGACTTTAGTCTATAAGCAAAATTAGTGGTTACTGAAAGAGAAGGGGTAAAGGAAAAAGGGGTGGACAAATATCAGGTCAGGAAAAGAAACAAGATGTGAAAGAAGTGGCAAAATTGGATACTGAATGAATGGGGAGGGAGCCGGAAGAAGGAGTCTAGGGTTGCTGAGGGTTCGATATGAGGAGTCTGGCAAGACTGAAGTTACCATGGGCTGACATATAGAGCAAAATGGATCCATAACGTGAGCAGTTCAGTACTCTATTCCCTGATGACCTGACAAGGCTAAGGTTTCTGCCCAAGTCCTAAGGGTCACCAGCCAGTCGATCAATAAACCTATTTCGTGATGTATTATTGGTATTTGTTGAAGAGTTTGCCTCATATTGCTTGAGAAATGATACAGACCACCTCTATAGGATATATATTTCACCACAACCAAATTATCCAGAGCCTTTTATGTGCTACAAATGAGATACTAGCTATGAATCAATGTTTAAAAAAATCTTAATAAATTGTTTCAGATGTTACTAGGAAAGATATTTCTGGAGTGTCAATTAGACACAATTATAGTCTGAGTTGAATAATTAGCCTTTCTTGTACATATTTTGATGGTACGTTTTTAAAAAACAGACTAATTCACAAAGAAAAAGATGATAACTTACATGCCATTAACTCCTTTAAAGACAACACACTTCATAAATGAAATGCCTAATTTAAAAGCAATTTAGAGAAATATTGTGAAGGATAAGCCTTCAAAATATAGCCCAACTTTCCACAAACTGGAGGTTAGGATAGAAAGAGGCAAAGGAAAGAGTAATGAAGGAAAAGAGAAGCAGAAAAGTACAGCAAGGGATGAGATGATGAATAGGATATCTGCAGGAGAACAGGAACAACAGACAAGGGAGAGGGAGTGAAGATAAACTGTGTGGTAAAATTTCACTGAAAGATCATCGCTATCTTTGGATAAGCACGTTTTGCTGAAATGACTTTTCATTCTCATTTTTTTTCTTTCTAGTCTCTCATTACTTCATCCCTGTTCCTTTGCAGAGTCTCTGCCTCTATCCTTGCCCTACATTTTCCTCTGTCCATCCCCTGTGGTTCCATTAATCTTCTCTAAATTCCTCCCTTCTCACCTCTCTTCCACATCCCCAGATCCACATTCTGTCCTCCACATCCATCTAATCCAGACTAGGTCCTTGTGGGCCTTCAGAAACCTGGTCCCTCAAACTATGGGGGGCAGGTGGGAAGTTGGTGATAACCACGCATGTAGTCAGACAGGGTTCACACCTTGGTGCCACCACTTCTGTGCTCAAACCACTTCTAGTACTGTCTTGGGTGTCCCCAAATACTATCTTGGGTGTCTCCAAGTACCATCCTGGATATCTCCATTGACTCAGTCATAGAATAAGGATAACCATAAGTCTTAGTGCCATGTACCTATTACCTACACCCCTACCTTCATCACCATGCCCTGCTATTATCTCTCACTACGCTGGCCCATCCAGATGTTCCCCGGCTGAGGCCACACTCCTTGCTCACTCCCATCCACAGACATGTGCTAAAGTTTTTTCCCCACCTGTAGTATAGATCTTGAGAGATGTCCATGCAGATATACAGACAGAGATGCAGAGATAACAGAGAATAACAAGAGGTCAGAGCCTGGGTCAGGTGGATGCAGGTAGGATCCCACATCAATTAGCAGTGGAAATTAAGAACATGACTCATTCTTTCTGAGCCTCAATTTCTTCACTTGTAAAAAGGACCCTCTAAGAATTATTCAGCTAATATATATATATATATATATATATATATATATATATATATATATATATATATATATTTGTGGACTACAAGCTTAATGTTCAATAAGTAATGACTACTATGATTTTTAAAAAGTAAATAATGTGTTCTAGAGAATTATTTTGTAGAAAACCTTGACTATAATATCTCCCTTCTTCAATACTTGCTATACTCTTGATAATACCATCATTCCACGAATAACTTAGCATATTCTGTCATAAGTCTATCTTCTGTCTGACCCATTTGTGTTGCTGTTTGACAGTTTACCGAGACCGCACAGATTTAAATAGTAACACTGCTTATTCATTGTGTTTTTATGTATGCACCTTAGGGTCCTGTCTCTTCTAATAGTCTATAAGTCACAGACTGGAAGTAAAACATATAGAAGCACGGGGGTGGCTACATAATTTGCTTAGACTCAGAGCAAAATTAAAAAACAGGGCTCCTTGTTTGACAATTATTAAGAGTTTGAATATGATGGTAGGGGGCATTAAGAGGGCAGCAAAAGGTCCTTACAAGGAACCTGCAAGTCCTGGAAAACTCGCATGTCCAGAAATCCATCCTGATAAGTTCAACCCGCAAAGTGTTGGACACACTGTTATATTTCAGTAAACACCCAGTGATTCACTAATTTAAAAAATGGATGCCCCTTTTAGGTGAAATCTTCACAAATTCTTCGGGTCTAGCTTCTCTAAATCCTAAAACCCACCTCTCTTGTGTTCATTTAGATGATCTTTATATAGGATTTAAAATTATAGTCAACCTAGAAGCAACATTGAGTCACTGGTTTTTTTTTTACGTTGGAACATTGGTTTAGAAATGTTTCATTTTGACAAATCATTATAACAAGAGACATCTTCCCTGATGGTACTCCATTGACATTCTTTCCTTCTCAGAATTAAGTTCTCCCTGTCCTAGAGTGAATGGTACTATGATAAATTAGGTGTCATTCTCTGTCAGAGGGCTTGATTTATTTCCCTGAATCACTGACCACCCCCTACACAAGGCCGTGCCCTGAAAATTACGCCCTTTGGGTTTGTGACAGCTGCAAGTTATCCATGAAGATGTTTGTGTTAGATGTTTACCTAGGGAATCATTTCATTAAATGCTAAAATTCCCTCATATACTCTACACTTTCTAAACTCCCTTACTCTTCCACGCATAGGGTCCTTAGCTTTTCCTTCTTTCAATTCATGCTTCAAAAAGTAGAGAGAAAAATCTGATAAATAAAAGAGATGTCTAAGAGATATTGTCTTTCTTTTCCTCAGCTGTTTGCCCTTCCCTTGAATTGGAGCAATTGACACGAGTTTTGGCTTTAAGTTTATTTCTGATCTTTGCCTTTATAATCACTGATAATAGGTTGGCAAGTTATGGATAGTAATAGACATAGTTAAGTTTTTGCACTTTCATTGTTTATGGTTAAACATTATGTTATAAAGTACTGTGGCCAGACACATTTTCCTAGTCTTATTTGCATGTATTTTGAATGAAGTTTTACATGCATAGTAAATGCCATCCACTTTCCTCATCACCTGTGTAGCAGAACTCTTCAGATTCATCATAAGTTCAGCCATCTGGAGATGGACTGTGATGGAGGCACAGAGCAGACAAGAGGGTTTCTGTGTATTATGGACATTCATCAGAGAACAACAGCACAATTTAAAGGACAGAGTTCAAGACTTGTGTAGCAGCTAAAAACACTCCTCACTTCAGATCAGAAAAATCACCTAAACAAGTATTGCATCTCAAAACTGAAAAGTCAAATGGAAAGTAAACTTAAAAGGAAGCTGAATTCAGTGACTCAGTAAAGTCACCTGAAGCCAATGTCCTTATACCTCTGCTCTGCCCACTCTAAGGTGGTCTCTCCCTGCAAGGCTGGTAACCCTTTGGTTGTAAGTTGGTGGCCAGCAGTAACTGAGACCAAATGCTTCCTGCTCATGGGCCAACAGGAGAGTCTTACTAAATTGCTCCTACAAAATAATCAATTTCTCTCCTAGGACCATGGTTGCAGATGTTTCTTCCTATTTTTTGACTCATTGTATGTTTGTGCCTAGCTCTGGACTCACTCGGTGGCCAAGGACATGTTGACTGACTCACACCAGTCAGAGCCTGCCCTTGGAGCCTAAAGAATCCATTTCCTCCCAGCTTCTCTGTCCCAGAAACCCAGGGTACAGTCAAAAAGGTGAGAAGAGGTTGCAGAGAGGAGGTGATGAGCATCTCCAGGTTCTCATTTCAGTCATCTACGTGGGCATGAAGAAATGAATGAATGAATCAAACATTGAGCACTATCTGTTACAATTTATAATTGGCTTAGGAAATAGTTCACTTATAGATACTTTAAGTCAAATCCAGTACTAAAATAATCCACATTTAATTTTCTTTACTACGTGACACAAATATGGACAATAAATAGAGTTATAAGTAAAGGTTCAAAAACCAAAGTTATCCAAACCTTATTCACTTCTGTTTGCTTCTCTCAGGGAAGAATGAACCCAACAGACAACTTATTTCTGGGTAGGAGTTCTCCAAAACTTTTCCTTCTCTTCAAAATAAGAAATTAATGTCCAGTGATTATAATTGTTAGAATATTCTTTTCACTATATAAGCATTAATTTATAAAGGTAGTTTATCAATATTATGTCAGTATATATGGGAAGTATCAGTGTTCCTTTGTTCTAGCCACTTTAAAAATTCTTGTCAACCTGCTATCATGAAAAATTTCAATCATGCATAAAAATACATAGCATAGTATATAATGACATTTTCTTAGTATCCTTTTCAGTAGTTATCTACATACGGGCAATCTTGTTTTATATCTCCTCCCCTACTTCCTTTCATCTTTAACTCCCACTTCCTATAGGATTGCTTTAAACTACTCATAGATATTACATTATTTTATCCTTAAAATCTCAGGTATGTATCTCTAGGAAATACAGATTATTTTATTGTTTGATTGATTTTATTGAAGGAATATTACATTGTTGCATTAAATAGGTTTAATGTATACAACATAGTAAATCAACATCTGTATTTAATACAGTAAATTCATCACAATTTCATTTTTTCCTTTATTGTACAATTACTCTCCTTTACCCCATGTGCCCCTTGTTCTCTTCCTGCAACCACTGATTTGCTTTTGTTGGTAAAATTCCTATTGTTGATTGATTTAGTTCATTTTTTAATCTGTTTTTGTTGAATTGAGTTCATTCATTTGTCTGATATCTCTGTGTACCACCTATGAGTGGTATCATATGATGTCTCTTTTAAAATATACCCCAAATTCCATCATCATAGAAGATTCTTTTAATAACCTCTTAGATCCAATCTAATACAAAATTTGTGTTTAAAGTTTGTGGGAACTCTTTCTGTAAATAGTTTTATTCCTTACAATTGACTTGATCTCTTTCAGAGAACTGAGTATGACATGCAGAGAAGGATTAGAAAAGTTACAGTCTAATCAAGCACTAGATTGTGAAGTGCAAACCCAATTGCTCTGCCAAGTCAGAGAAGGAGTAGATGAATAAATAATGTTAGGAAAAAATGTCAGGACCATAGCACAGATCATCTTTTGAAAATCTCAGGACAAGCTATGAGGCAATCAAATGATTGCCTCATATAGATCACTAGATCACTAGATCACTAGATGAAAACTAGAATAAGTATGCAGTGTGTGGAGGATGGTACAAAGTGATCTGATTTGTATGATCAAATGGGAAGCAGTAACAGTCCCTATGTTTGCAAAACTGGACTAGCCCATTTCTATAAGATGCCTCTTTAAATGCAGAGAAACAAGGAGGAAAAATAAAAGATTTTAAGATGTTAAGCGACCTGGCACCTGGTTGGAGATTTAGCTATATCACATAAAATAATGTGACCTTAGACAAATTACTTGACAATTTTGAAAACTCCCTTTTCTTAGATGAAAATTATATCATTAATTGCTACAATCCTATCACATGAGGACTTTTCAAATATTAATTGATACAATGCCATTAGTCTTCTACCATTTGCAAAAATACATAAACTATATAGTATCTGGATAGGCCTTTGTACATTGAAAATTATTTGTTACCTCATTTTACTTCTTTGTATCCATCAAAGTGGGTCTTATTTATCCCAATTTCAAAACAAGGACGTTCAGACCTCGAGTTACTTGTCATCATCACACACGAGTAGTGATGTAAAAGCATTGCTATTATTATCCCTATATGATTTTTTGTTAACTCTAGGGTATGCAAGATACATATATCTCTGCATGATATTTTAATATTTCTACAAGAGAAGATTGTAACAAGTCATAAAGTACTTACATGAAAGTCCCATCCAGTTAAACTTCTTGATTTTGGGATTTCAAATGGCTTTTCATACAAAATGAATCGCACAGTTCTCATTCCGAGAGCATCTCTACCTAGAATAGTAAATTGAGTGGTTTCTACAGTAATAGAAAAGACAGCAGGGAAAAAAGAACTTAAAGAAATCTCACGATAATGATGACTATTCCATTGTCAATGAATAGGCTAGAATTCCTCAATATTAGAAAGTATAGCTAAATATAATGAGAACAGAATATTTAAAAATAATTTTAGGAATACCTGGGTGCATAGTGAAGCTTAATGTTTTTTATTGTATAGAGTAGCATTTAATAATATCTAGTCTAATACAAATAGGATTTAAATTTTAAATAAACTAACACCATTGCCCTTCTTTTGTTCGAAATACAGCCAATAACTTCTTCTGATCTTAGGTCTGAATATTGCTACAGAGCTAGCATTTATCAGTGCTCTTTACAAAACTAAACCCTCACAATTCACATCTTAACAATAGTTTCCTTGACCAAAATTATATAGGAGATAAGAATATAATTCCATTACAGGAAGGGAATAGCCACTTCCTCGATCAAATTATCTTTTATTCTTATCTTCTTCCACAAGGTATCCTTGACCTCCCTATAGTAAATTTATAAATACAGTAAATATATTATTTTTATTTATGTGAATATGAAGAGCTTTCAGGAAGACATATTTCATATATCCCTAAGTACAAGGTTTAAAAGGGAGGCCATGTTAATTTTCACCTACCAATTGATTTTTGGCTACTTTGCATCCTGTGACCTAAGCAAGTACAATTGATGTAAATGTGACACCTGCCTGTTGATAATGGAATCCCTGCCTGACTCACTGCTCTGGATAATGGAGGAGTCCTCAGTTACAGTCTTCTCCTGCCGAACTCTGTGATTTCACACTTCTTAATGCAAGAATCTTACTTTAAAATGCATTAAACGTCTAAAGATAGCAAGTAGCCTTTTGGATAATGCATTTTAATAGACTCTGAATTCAGAATTTTTTTAAATGTCCATTTTGTATGATATCATATTAGCTTTTATAACATATTGCACCCCGTTGATATATCCTACTCTTTTTCCCAGGCTTTGACTTCTTCAGAAGGCATCAGCTCTGAAGCAGCAAACCTGTTTATGTTACAATCTGAGCCTGGCTTCTACTCTCAATAATGGACCTGTTTCTCATCCTTTTTCATTTTTAGAAGTCATCCCACTGTCAGTAGAACTGATTAGGTATTGTTTAATATGGAGAGGTTTTATAAATAGCCTTCCTAGCTAAAAATTGAACATCGAGATTTCAAATCAGGCCCCCCCATACATTATAGCTATCTATTTTGTGATCTTTTTTATTAGAGAAGATGACAGAACATTCTGACATAAATCATCACTCATATTAGTACAATACATATTTTAATCTCCATAGAAGCATTAAGCTGTTGTACACTTGTGTCAACGAATGCTGACATCTAAGAGACAGATAATAAATATTTGAAGCCTGAAAATGCTTAGTTCTAAGTTTTCATTAAATATGTATTTAGTCCAAATGCATTAATATTCTGTAACCAATTTGAAGACCTTAATTATGAATTATCTACAATGATCAAAGTTATTTTGGTAAAGTTGATCTCTCAGTTTCAAATGCTAAATAGAGTAAAATGAACATGAACTTACTAGATTAATAAATTAAATAATCATCAATTTGGAAATTGTTATCTGCATCTTAATAAAATCTAGATTTCATATCTTTTATCAAGAGTTTTATAAAATTATACTCTTTCTCCCTCATTTATATATCAGCCAGCCAATTTTAAAATTAAAGTTAATCTTGCTGTAGAAATTTGATTTATTTCCAAAATTCATTCATTTAGCTTATGATGATTTATGGCCCAAAATATTTTAAAATAAGCAACTGAATATTTGGAAAATGTGCCTGATAACTTTGAAGAGAAATCTGTCCTTTTATGATCATAACAGTATTAGGGGGAAGGGAGAGAAAGAGGAACACTATTGGCAAGTTAGGGTTCCCCTAATGACATTTCTGAGTTTACTCAGAATGACTATAATTGGGCAAGGAGTCTTCAAAACATCATTTTTCAGTCAACCGCAATATGTTTAAAATACTAACTAAATAATGGCGAAGTGGTGAGAAATTATAAATACTATATCTCAGTTCATAAGAACTAAATGTAAGTCTTTTGAAACAATGTCATTTTTGAGCTATAAAGTACTGAGAAGAATGAACAGTGATGTGGGATGTGGAAGAATTGAGAAGAACACAGTGTATGGAGAAAGGGTAAGAATTACCTATCCAGAAAAAAAAATGGTGGAAGGAGCGTGGCTCAGAGGTGCTGGCTAATCAAGCAGAGCTGGAGGTTCAGGTGAATGGGAACTGTCTATGGTGCAAGTGGGTCAGTAATGTCAGGGCAGGGAGCCCAGAGCTGAAACTAAATTATGTTCCCCAAGTAACATTTCTATTACTGTCAACTAGTGATCCATTCCCAGCATGCCATGCACCTAAATGAGAAGTAAATCTTTTTGGGACAAGAGCAACATTTCATGGGTCCTTTGGCTTTTACTTTTATGGGTTCCTTCCTCAAATGAATGAATGAATGAAATATATGTGAATAATCCTGTTTCACAGCCGCATTGATTCAAAGATGAATATTTTCTAGGTGGGATTCATGATCATATATTCATTATTATGATTTTTATGTCATCCTTCTGCTTTTAAAAGAAATGAAAATTTAAAAACTTTTGTGGGTCCTCAACAGTGCTGGGGAGCCCAAGTGCTGTGGGTAAGCCAACCCTACTGAAGATGACTGTTACCCACCTCTTGATGGTAAAAGAGTAAAGTTAATATCGGAGGATGTCACGGCGGAGGAACTAGATCAGAGTAACTTCCAGCCGTGAGACTCGCTTCCGAAGAGGAGTAAGCAGGCAGGAGTCACTTTTATGAGGTTGCCCCTCATAAAGGCTGTCTGGAGAGAAATTTCCCAAATTCTTTAGGAAGCAGAGCCCAGTGGACAAAGGCAGCATGGTATCCTAAAAGAGAAAAAACTCGTACTTCAGTAAATACTGCCACCAAGTGGTTTGGAGGTTACTGTCAAATAAGTATACATGAGTTGAGCAAATACCATCTTTTTAACAAAAGTTTAGTGCATGTCTGTCGTAGGCCTCTAGGACATAGCAGGAAGCGAAACAAACACCAGTACCCTCCCTCTTCCCCCACGGAGCTTGTGCTCTGCTGGGGAAGTTAGACTTTAATTAAATCATTACAATTAAATTATTGTTTTGCCTTTCATGAGATTTAACCAAGCTTAACTTTTGACAAATATATTTACTGCAGGATAGGAGGCAACTGTTCTCATCTGACTTTTAAAAGCAAAGCAACAGCTTACAATAAATGACTGCCTCTTTTAATGCTCTTCTAGTGATTTTCCAGACCTCATTTGTCGGGCAATAACATGTCCCAAAAATGAAATACTTCACCTTCTGAAAATGAATGCAGGATGAGTTCATAGGTTTTATCTAGACAGGAAAGAAGCAGGCAAAGAGAAGCACAATTAAAAAAAAAGAATTGAAGGAAAGGTGCAGGCAAGAATGAAGACTAGTAAGCAGGCAGGCAGGAAGAGAGAAGAATTTTGTTTATGTTTACTTTAACTGTTCATTCTTGATTGTTGTTCCCAACCCAGGATGCAAACCCAGGTTCTCGGGGGCGGGGGTGTATGGGACTGCACTCAGCCAGAAGTAGTGGACCTAAGTGCTACACCACCAGGGTGCACCAAGATGGAAATATTTTAAAATACTCTCTTTGCATACCCCAAATCCCGTCATATTGAAATGATACATATAGGTGAAATGCTGGGTAGATGTGGTATTTAGAAAACCTGAAAGCTATGATATGGAGAAAGACAGTAACAAAATCCTGGAGTTGCAGAACTGAAGGGGGCGTGCCTCTTGAGTAGCCAAAGGTTAGTTTTTGTGAATTGGATGAGTAGGTTGCAAGATGGTGAGAAAACATACATGGCTCCACTGTGAACAGTGACAAAAAGGATAAAGATATTAGCTTTTCCACAACCAATTATAAAGAAAACTGAAAAGGGTTAGCACAAAAGAAAGCCAGCTCTAACATGCCCATAGAAAGCTAGTCATTGGGACAGACCATGGTTGGGCTGAGAACCCTGTTCTTTGAGTCACATTCTCTCTGGAGACCCAGCCAGCACGACAGACAGATCAGTGGCTGGAGGAACTTTCTCTGCTTAGCCCACTTTGCTGTTGCCTGAGACTCTTGCCTAAGCATTGGGTATGAACTTTGATAGTCATAGCTCTGAATTATCTCGCACCAGACAGTTGATAAAAACAACTCTCCTCTGACAAGGCTCCTGTTTGAGGCAAGAGGAAAAAAATGCTCATTTCTGGAAATCTGGTTGTCCCCTCCCCGCAAAAAGAATAGGAAATAATGAGCTCTCTGAACAAAAGCATAGACAGAGTGCTTGCAACCAGAAAGCAGTTACAATGACAACAGAAATGCTAACTTCCCTTTCCAATGCAAGGAAGAGGAGACCCAACTGATGTTCCTTGGAAAGAAATCAAACCTTCCTACTTGATAACGTTCATATTAATTTTATTGAAATGGCCCCATGTTAAACTTGGACTCTTGAAATGTATCCATGCCAGAACTCGCTTCTGAAGGGTGCCTGAGGGAGGGGATTGAGTGATGGGTTTGTGAGGTGACTGCTGGCTGCCCAGCGTTCTGAGAGCTGTGTGCTGGCCATTGGGGAGCCATTCTGATTGTGACTGATACTGAGAGAGTGATTAAATCTGTTTGGAAAGTTAGCCAGAAGACAGAGAAATTGAAAAGGGAATGTGGCTCATTGCTTTGAGCACTAACATTCCCCCGTAAGTGTTAACTCTTTGCTGTCTTCCTATTCTGACTAGATGTTCATGCTTTCAGATGGATATACGGAATTGAATCTGGTGGAAAATGCTAATTTTATTTTTATTCTAGTTTTTTGAAGTAATTGCATTATAGCATTATAGAAGTGTTGGGTCCTTATAAATCCTTATCTGTACAGACTGTATTCATTTTACCACTAGAAGTCCAATTCTCCCCTTCACACCACTTTAAGAACTACCAAAATATTTGTAAATGCAAAAGAGAATGAAAGAGAGGCCCTGAGAATTTTCTGGAAATTGAGTTTGCTTAAGAGGGTTGAAACAGGTCTCCATGAGGACAGGTGAACTATCATATTTCATCTGGGCTGGTTAACAGAAATGAGAGCAGGGAGTTGGAAAGGGTGGGACCCAGAGATTTTCTCTGGGATTATGTCATTTTTTTCCTAATTCTTCTATGTTTAGAACTCTAAGGAATAAACACAGAACGGTCTTCATGTTAAGAGACTCTGTGTCATAAGAAGTGGGTGTTGACTGGTTTTTTGTGTTTATTCTCTTGCGAAATGGGTGCACCTTTTTAATTTAGCTGAATCATTGTCTCTGATTCTTTCCAACTGAACATGGTTGGGTGAGTGGAAGCCAAAGTCACACCACCTGTCCACCTCCCTAGTCTTGTAGAAAAGCAGCCCCCCACCACCCACCCTCAGGGCCCAATATTACTGATATTGCTGTTCATTGTCCCTATAAATCAGTCACACAGATTTTCTCAGCACAGCAGCTAATTCACACGTACACACAAACCCACTGAAGACAGAGCCAAGCAGACTTCAGGCCTCCTTTTTCTTTCAGGCTTCTGTCATATATTTTCACTTTCCTTTTGTGGATATTCTCGAATGAAACATTAGGTGACTCTTTGGGAATCAGGAAAGCAGTTACACTTCTCACCATGGGCACAGCTTGGGGGTGGGGGAATATGAGTACAGAAGAGAAGCCGCTTATTAAGTGGTTCGGTAGAAGTAAGAGGCTTAATTTGTCAGACTGCATGGCATGCAAAGGAACAAATGCTTCCCAGATTAAAATGCACTGGAAGGCAACTCTGGAGAGAAAGGAAAATTCCAAAGTATATTCTTGGTAGGGGATGCCTGAGTTGAAAAAAGGAACTGTGCTAGAGGGTAGCACCAGGAGATTTGTCTTTTTATGCATTTTCATCATTACCAACCTGAGCTCCTAGAGGCCCTAGTTTATCATTTCTGATTTCCTAAATCTGTCACGGTAGGCAGCACTGAGCAGGTGGGCGGAGAGTGTCTGTGAAGTTACGGATTAGCATGACAAGCACATCAGCGAGCAACCCTGATCCTCTTCTTGATCCTAAAGTGACAGAGTTGGAGGAGGAAGGAACCCCTGATAGCTCTCCAATCTGCAAAATCCATGAAACTATGCAGCATTATGGCAGAAGTTCCACCTGGAAGGCATAATTCTCTACTCAGGAGCGAAGCACACTCATGACTTTGTTAAATGGCAGAAATGTGGAGTCGATGAACACTCTTTTTTTGTGTTGTTTTTTAGGAGGCTGGGTCACTGAGATGCCTGGTTTGGAAAGACAGGGAGTCATTGCTTAGACAGCCCCTGCGAGTCTCGCAGGCAGTCCACTTACTCAGGGCAGGAAAGGTAAGGACAGTGAAGTTTTGTTAGATTGTGTTTTTAAGGATGCACTGTAATCAAGCCTGCGTGAAGAAGGCAGCCGCCAGAAGGCACATGAAAAAAGCTCTCACTGAAACTCCTTTCCCAAATGAAGATGAGTATCTTATAGAATCCATTTGCTGAGTAGAGAGATGAATCGAGAGATTATTAAAACAGTACATATTAATTCGTCTCACTAATGATCACAATCTCTTATTACTCATTTCTCTCTTTCTCTAAAAATACATTTAAAAAGAGAATATTTGCATGGAATAATGTTTACAGATAATGAGAAATTAATCGTTGAAAAATGCTCTCAGATACCGTAAGGCATGGCTCACACACTATGGTCCACGGGCCAAACTCTGCCCACTGCTTGATGTGGTAAATAAAATTGTAAAATTGTATTGAAGCACAGCTATGCTTATTCATTTACATATTGTCTATGGCTGCTTTCCAGATTAGAATGCTATGGAGGCTAACCTTGAGGAGAAAGATTCCAGCCGAGCAGAAAATTTAACAGCAGACTTGACATAGTTGCAGCAGAGGCCTTGTGACCCACAAACCTGAAAATATTACTCTCTGGCTCTGTGTAATAAACATGTGATAACCCCTGCTCTAAAACACAAACAAACAAACAAACAAACCCCACAATTTTAGTTTAGCTTTAGGGACTGAATATCACGTTTACATAAATGACCAAATCACGTGCGTTTCCAAGCCACTTCACAGTGTAAAATATACTTGTACCTACAGAGTTGTTCATGACAGGAAGGAAAGACAGCATGTCCAGACGAAAAGGATTGGATTGTCTCGAGCTCAGACAGGCACCACCAGTGACTTTCTGGGCAGGGATTGGATAGGGGTCGCCAAGTAGAATGTACCTACAAGGAATGGTTGAGAAAGACTTAGTCCACCTAGAAGAGGACTCATCATTAGCCAACAATGAGACATGGAGACCAGAAGTACAGAGGCTGAGACTGCATCAATTGTTGTAAATGAGTGAAGGGACCCTGACTCAGTTATCTGCTGGTCCATTCACATTTGGAAAACATTTCAGTTTTGTGTCCCCAGTTTTTAAGGGTGAATCTCATAGAAAAGAGAGTGACCAAGTTGGATAAGGACTTCAACCCATGTTGTATGAAGAAATTATTATGTTTGACCTAACAAAGAAGACTCAGGGATATAGTCAAGGTATGTTCAGATATTTAAAAGCACTAAGCTCAGTGTAGCTCTTTGGTACAATTGGGATGAGTGAGAAGAACTGTTTGATGGTTAGAGTGTGTAAAGATGGAGTTGTAATCTCAAGAGTCAGTTAGAAGCGGTGGAGATGATTCAGCTATCAATCGGATGGTAAGGCTGATATCTTTAAAGATTTCATCAATCCCTACACAATTTTATTCTGTAACAAAGTGGATCCCAAGAGTGTTGTTCATCCTCTGGGTCCTTCTGAGCTACTTCATCCCAAGACATACTGGTGTGATTCTCCGGTTCTAGAAATGTGCATATTTGAGGTTGCAGTGAATGCCTAAGTTAGTAAGCCTCAGGATGAAACCCTATCTCCGGATGAAACTCTGAGAATATTGTGAGCCTTATTTATTCACTCTTTTCCTATCTGTGCTTAGATAAAACAATGCAAGTTTTGATCATGTTGATCAAATGCCTAGCTTCTGAAATTCAGTGTCCTGACTTTTATGCGCCGAGTTGGTGGCACGCTGAGGGGCCATGGATAACTCATGTACCCTCTATTGTTCCTATCAGTCTGCAACTAGCATTTAGTAATTTTGCAATTACTGCAGCAGTATTATGGGGATCAGTGGGAATATAATTGCTGAATGCTCAGGAAGGCTTTAAAGGAAGAAACCTTAATCTTTCATTATCATGTTGATTACTAGTTACAGCAATAGCCTACTCCATTGATACCATCATATTGCTTTTCATTTATGCTAATAGAAAAGACTACTAGTTACATATGATTTTAGTTGTCTGGAAACAAATGACATGAAATGAATAAATCATGCACTCCTGCAGGTTTGCAGGCAGGGCACATGGCTACTAAATTATGTACTACATAAAAGAGGGAGCTAGAAAGAAATCAATTTTTGGCTAAGTCGGAGTGATCCCTACACTATGATTCTAATGTATGGGTAAGGGACCCTCTGTGCAAGAGTTCTCATAACCTAGTTAGGCTGGTAATTAGGACAGAGGTACAACCAAAAGGGGAAAAAATAAGAGTGTTGAACAGCAGCCAAGTGGATTTTAGAATAATGAAGAAATATCAAATAGGGTAAATCAATGGAGTTAAAGGACACAAAGGGGAAATGAAAAACATTCAAAGATAAATTAATATAGACCCAAGGGTTATGCAAGCAATTTACTATAAATATACTAGGAATAAAGAGACAGATGTAGGTGAGTACGCAAGTACAGAATTGGTACTACACTGTTATAAGTAAGAAGTGGTGTGAAAAAAATAGTGTGGTAAAACAAGGTCAGTGAAGAAGAAAACAAGCATTTTGAAAAAAATTAAAGATGTTTTCTTGTAGGGGGCATGCTTTTAAGCAAAAGCTCTTACTATCATATCATGTGTTATAATGTTCTTATAAATTTGACGAAGTAAATGTGACCAACCTCATTTTCACTTATGAAAACTGAGGCTTCAACTTCCCACAGTGACAAGAAAGAGCTGGTGTTTACCTTTCCACCGCTTATGGAGGGTTTTAACCCTTTAGCTGGTAGTGAATTCACAATTTCATTCTTTATTTTTATTGACCTATGAAAAGGTAAAGTATACTCATCTTGTCTATCCAGTTCAGTTAACTTTTATGTACACCAAGATCAAGATACAGAACATTTCCAGGTTCCCTAAAAATTCCCCTAAAAGCTAACTTTTCAATGTATATTCCTAGATATAACCATCATTAGAATTTCTAACACCATCCATTAGGTTTTGTCTATTTTGGAACATGATATAAACGGAGTTCAGCCATATGTACACTTCCTTTGTCTTTTTTTATTCTACACTATGTCAGTGAGAGTCATCCCCTGTTCTTGTCTCTACCAGTTGTTTGTTCTTAATTATTGCTTGAGAGCAGGGATTGGCAAACTTTTACTGTAAAACACCAAGTGGGGGGTGGGGAGAAGATTTCATGGGTAATATGGTTCTGTCTAACTACTCAACTTTGTCTTTGTAACCCAACAACAACCATAGGCAAGACATAAAGGGAGAGTATGGCAGAGTTCCAACAAAGGCTGTTGACCAGGAATTGGCCGGTGGCCATATTTGCTTACTCCTGCTCTATGGCTTTCCAGGGCACAAAAAAGTCTCTACTTATCTATTTTCTTCATGATTATTTGGATTGTGTCCTGTCTTTGGGGAAAAATACGCATTCATTACTCTTGGATCTGTATCTCAGATCTATATCTCAGAGTTACCTCATACAGTTGATGCTAGAATTAGTTTTCAAAAATGCTGCAAACAATTCTCCAAAGTTGTTGTGGTACCAGTTTACACTCCCACCAGCGATGGGTGGACATTCTAGATGCTCCACTTCCTTGCCAACACTTGGGACAGTCAGTGTTTTCATTTTAATCATCCTGATGACTCTCGGGTGGCTTCCCTTTGCCATTTGAATTTGTGTTTCCTTGGTAAACAATGATATGAAGGACCTTTTACTATTGGTGGCTCATTTGAATGCTTCCTTTTTGCGAAGTGCCTGTTCAGTTCTCTTGCCCATCTTTTTAATGGGCTGTTCATTTATTACTGATTTGCAAAATTTCTTTATGTATCTTGCATACAAGTCCCTTACATGTATTGTAATATCTTCTCCCAATCAAGATTGCATTGTTAAAGCAATTTAAAGCAATTGGTATCATAATCTTTTTTTGTTTTTATAAGAAAATTTTCAGGTCATCATCACATCAGTCCTGAGTAGGTCATGGAATTAATCCTCATCTCCATCCAGAGGCCCATGGACGGATCATCTCTGTCTTGAAGATGTGAAATAGCATCTCTTACCTCACCTCCTCTTCTGTGCCTCTGAAAGGGAATGAGATTACCGAACTCGAGACCAAATAACCATCAAGGAGGTGATAAAAGAGATGTTATAGGACCAATATTGAGAACTATATTCCAGAAGCAGATATTTTCTTATTTTTTTCCCCTATTCCTGTTTACTGTGCTAAGCATGGGAAAATAATGATCTTGATATTGTAGTTTATAAACTTCTTTTTAAAATGAAGTCAGGATACCGTGAACCCAGTTTTATACTGCCTGGCAGATACCATGTAAAAAACCGAGTTTTGTCTAAAATTTTATATTCTGTGCTAACATTCCCTCTTCAGTTATGCATTCTCCCTCTATTAAGTTATTGCAAAGCAAAGATGATTTATTAAGATGAGAAGCAGACATTGCTAAAACAGGAAGAAAAGCAAAAAAATGAAATAAATGTTTCCTCAGAACCCACAATGGAGAACAGATGTCAGCAGAAGCAGATGTATGCTTCTCCGGGGTGAAAGAAAGAATACTTAATGCAATCAGAATCCCGGTAACATAAGTAACCAAAAAAATAGAATATCCAAACTTTGCAGAACTCCTTCGTGTGATGTTTTACAAACGTTAAGTGTTTACACAAAGCAGCACCAACTACCAATGACACATATTTTTAAACTTATTTTTTAGAAAAATTAAAAATTACAATGGACTCATTTACATTTATATGCAAGGTTATATTTGTCCTATTTTTAGATTTAGAAAGCCATACAAAAGATTTACCTTTGAGATGTTATCAATTCTGTATCCTATTTAGCCCAATCAGCTAGATAGGTAATACCTGCTCATGACCCTCCTGTGACATAGTGAATGATCCATTTCTTCCTAAACTTCAACATATATAAACTACCAAGATAAAGACACTGAGGAGAATATTTGCAGCAAATAGGACTTTAACAACCATGATCTGTTGGTTATATAATGAACCCCCTGTATATTGATTTTCAAAAATGAACACTTTTAACAGCCAAATTTTCAGTGGTTTAGAATCAATAATTAGCAAGACAAGAACTAAAATTTAGCTGTCAGATATTAAAATAATGTCTGATAAATGAGAAATAAAAGCAAGCGATTTCAAGTGTTAGCAATTGAATTAGCAAGATTTTTTAAATGAGTAATAGTCATACGGTCAAATTATGATAAAATTGACACAAATACATGTGTTGTTTGGGTTACATACTAGCATAAGTCTTTTAGAAAGCAATAAGAAATATTAATAATATTTATGTTTTAGCTCAGTAATTTTAGCTCTTTCAATCTACTCTCCAGAAATAACCCTGTAAATTCACAAGAATTTTAAATAGGTTATAATATCAGTAACAATAAAAACAATAATAAAATAAACATGACCATGTATAAAGTCATACTAATCACTGTCATCTTCCTCTGAGTGAGTACATGTTTGTAATTTTTTAATGTATTTTTATTTTCTCTCTGTCCAAAATTCTAAATATGATTTCTTTTCAGATCTTCATCTCCAAAAATATACTCTCCTTATTTTGAAATTCTTTCTAAGTCATACTCAATTCTCTTTCAGTTGATCTTTAAATATTTGGTGTCTCACATCTCACATTTTCATTCAAATATAGAGGTATAGCAAAATAAACTGGTAAATCCATTCAGTAAGTGATGTGAGTATGTAAATTATATGCAAATTATGATAAATGATTATTTATTCTGCTAAACAGTGATTTCAGCAATATTTTTTAAATGTCTATGCAAACCAAAAAGGAGCTGAAAGGAGCCACATTAAAATATACCCACTTACTGTATTTGACTCGGGACAAAGAGTTGTGTCTTCCTTTGAAGGACAGCCGAAGGATAGACTTCCTTGATAGGCAAAATTGTTCACACCTTTAGTAGGATGTATTCTTTCCATCATAAAAATGAAATCATTGAAGTAATTGCTTTCAATGCAGTTCAAACTAGAATTGCATCTTTGACAATTTTTAAGATTTCAGACTAATTATTTAAAATCAGTTATACTTTAATGTCTTCACGTCTTAAAAGAATTCATTTTCATTTAATACCTGAAAAAATGTCAAAATTAAATATGTGGGACATGAAGTTGAAAAATAATATTTGAAATTTTCTTCTAATTTAGCACATTGATGAGCACATCCAAGGGTAAAACTCTCCCATTTCACAAAAATATATTTAATAAAGCATTTTTCCTTTCTTCTTTGAAAGACCATTGTACACACCCACAGTCCTCTTTTAAGAAAGTATTAAGTTGTTGGTTTCCTCTCTGGTGCTTCTGATCGGCAGTTCTCAGAATCCTACTATTTATATTCACCCTCTTGTTCCACTGGAATCTGGTTTGTTCAGCAGCGGAGGTAGGAGCTGATGGAATGACAAGTCCATATTATTGGGTGAAACAAGTCCTCCAGCCTTGCGAGGAGGTACCTGTACACAATATCCCATCTGGATCCTAGGGAAGCAATTTCCAACCTGCAAAAAGCTTAGTCTAAACTGAAATCCCCTTTCCAGTTACTCTTTAGTTTCCCACTTCTTGTTCTTTTCACGTTTTTGCAATATATTTCACTACCATTATTTGTCTAATTCTTGTCGAAAGGCTTTAAATCCATCTAACCACTTTGATTCTATAGGAACATTTTCTTGACAACAATTAATAGCCTGGTCTTGATTATGTCTGTTTTATCCCCAGTATCTTCACCCTTTAACCTCTTTTTGTTCCTGAGCTCAGAGAGGTTGATTTTTAAGTCAACCTAAATCCTGTCATTTATATCTTTCAACATTGCTCCTTCTTAGAGTATCTAAGGACACTGCATTTCTGTGCGAATCATCTCCCATACCCTGGCAATATTCCTCAAATGCTTTCTCCCCTTCTCCCATTATCATGGTCTCCTCTAGTACCTTGTTGAAATTTATTTTGAGACCATGAGGGTGGATGGAAAAGTGAAATCATAAAGGACAGGAATTTAGCCATGGTCACACAGGTCTTAAGCAGAAACAGTAAAGACTCACTCAGCTTTCTGACTCACAGGGTTCTGATTACCTGCTCAGTGTTTTTCACTGTTTCCTTATCACTGTTTGCATATGTGGGATTTGTTGCTGCTATTTTTTTTAACTGAGTTCATGTTTCTCTCTAAAATATTCTAATCTCTGGTAGATTTATAAAGGTTCCAATAAAAATTACAAACCACTTGTCAAAAATAAGTGGGAAACTAACTTATCTGCTGTTCACAAGCCTTTTGCTAGTCTTCCTCTAAAAATTATAATGTCTGTACTTGGCTGAGAAAGCACAACAGGAAGAAAATTTTGCTTTTGACAACTTTTTCTTTGTGTAATAGCACTAGGAAATTTGTTTTTTGTTGTTGTTGTTGTTTGTTTTTTGTTTCTTTACTTCTTAACAAGACAACTATGTAGGGAATAAAATATCAGCAGAAGAAAATGGAAAATGTGATCACAAAATAAAATGAATTTCACTCAACAGATGAATATAAGAACTTATCATACTGCTATTGAATTTTTTTTTAAAGTAGTTTCTACTCCCAAGGTGCTTACCCTCCCAACAGAGAAGGCAGGCATATAAACGGAATCATGTGATTATGTGTTACAGGTACCACTGGTGAGTAGGAGGATATGGGCAAGATAGGAACCTTGGAAGATGTCCCTCTTAAGTGAAGGCTGCAGAGGGAACAGAGAGGGCATGAATTGACAATAAGGCTCAGAAGTCTCTTTGCAGAGGCTGTTTGTAAGAAAA
Source organism: Solenodon paradoxus (assembly GCA_004363575.1). Taxonomy (NCBI): domain Eukaryota; kingdom Metazoa; phylum Chordata; class Mammalia; order Eulipotyphla; family Solenodontidae; genus Solenodon; species Solenodon paradoxus. Next base: position 171,731 of record RJWH01000780.1, on the reverse strand, counting down.
AGAGAGCAATGGAAGGCTTTACACAGACAAATCCCGTGACCAGCATTGTAAGTAGTTGTTAGTGCATCTGGTGCGAAATTATGTGTAATCACTAACTTCTTCAAGACATATGTTCTTTGGTCTGAGGCCTTACCACATATCTCGATCATACTCTTCTGCATTGATAAACGGGTTGTTTAGTGGGGTCCATTTGTATTTGACACCCTTCTTCAAATACGGCAATCTGATAACTGAATGCAGTCTTTGAAGCCACAGTAAATGCATTTTGTGCTTAAGTAGATAATGAGAATAGTAAGAAAAATCAATGCGTTAAACCACTGTTTGGAGACATCCTCACTGTATTACAATGTAAGATGTTTGGAGTGAGTTGCGTGCCAAGGGAGTGGCTGTCACAAATGAGATAATATGATAAGTGGCCCTCTTCTCCCTCAGCAATCAGTGTTTATTTGTCCTTAGCAATTTTCTTAATTTCCTACTGGGCATACATTTCTCCTTCAAAGTAGAATATCTACTAGAAATGAAGTTGATCAATAGACAATTCTAAGGATTTGCTTTTGTGTTTTTTATAAAATCTAGAAATTAGTAGAGACAAGTCAGAAAGGTAGACTATACATCCTTATTCTATTAACAAATCTATCTTCTCAATTTAAAGTGAGGTTTTTCGTGTGTGTGTATGTGTGTGTATGTGTGAGTGTGTGTGTGTCTTCATAGTTCAGCACAATGGTTCTGAAAATGATCACAAATTGTCCACACATACAAGTTTTCACCTATTTTGTGGTGACTATGGATAAACACAGAATTTGTCATTGTCATTAATTTTAGTGTACAGGTCAGTAGCATTAACTACATTGCCAATTTTCTGCAGTCATCACCACTATCTAGTTCCAAAGTTCTTTGCTGTACTTACAAAGCAACCAATGAGTCATTTCTACTCTTTTGGCCCTTGTTGAATGATGGCACTATAAACACTGGTATACTAGTATCGACTTCAGTCCTTGTTTTCAACTATATAAGCATATTTCTATAAATAGGGTTGTTCTCATATGGCAATTTTATGTTTAACTTTTTAAGGATGAACTAAGTGTTTCCCATAGTCACTGCACCATTTAAAATCCCCTCCTGGAATGTACAGGTATTCTAATTTATCCACATCTACATCCAATAATATTTGTTATTTCCCAGAATTTTGGGGTTTTTTAATAGCTATTCTAGCAGGTCCATGCATGCTTGTTTCAACATCCCAAGTTGAAGATCCCAAAGCATGACAAGTTATAGATGTTGTGTCTAGCCTCTTAGCTAGAAATTTAGGGTGATCCATTTTACTCCAGCCAGAGGAAAGGGAATTAAAGAGTATGGTTACTGGATGTAGTTTATGAAAATGCCTTCCATCACACTGGCATCTCTTGTTCTGGGAACCATGAATTACTAATCTTTGCATGCCAAACATGATACTCAGTGCAAAGACAAAATCAAAATAAATATATGTAGGTTTAACTGAAGGAGTGAATGGAAGAATGAACAAAAGAAGGAATAAATGTAAGTTGTACTCTTCATCTTTAAAGGAAAATGTTTTTAGGGAAAAATCCCTGTCTTCAGATTTTTTTTTAAGGCATTGTGTTTGAAATCAGGATTCTTATACACGGTGCTGTCTGTTCCACCAACTGGTATAATCACCACTTGGCATTAGAGTCTGACTGGGCTCCATTTCTCTGCCATAGAATTAAATCAGACTAGATCATCTTGAGGTTGGTCCACTTCTGATGTTATAGGATGCTTTATAGCACATATAGTTGGCCACCTTTTTAGTGATTACTAATAGGACGAAACTCTTACTCTGTTATTCAAGAGGTTGGAAATTGAAGAATTTATCAAAAAGTTTTCATTTAAGTGTGAAATTATTTTATGTGTACAAAAACATTCCTAGAAGAAAACTTGAAGAGAGAAGATATACTTTTATCTCACACATACAGAAATAGAAATATACTACATATCCACCCAACAGTCTCTTAATAGTCCAAGTCATTTTATTGAACCAGAAACCTGCTAGTTGGAGATCAACATTATTTTTCTTGCACAAAATACAAAACAATGTCTATAGTTTCTGACTTTGGCTTTTAAAAAGTGAAATAAGAACTTAAAGATAGTTGCAAAGCAATGAGCTCACAGAGTCTTCTAAGGTTTCTATCTTTCTTTTTTTCCAAATCTTCTATCATTATCATACCATTGCCAGTACTTTTAAGCAACTCTTCTTAACCCAATCTTTTCCAAGTGTTTTATTCTCTTTCTTTCTAAACTGATATTGAATGGTTGTTCTGAATTATAAATGACATAAGCAAGTTTAAGGTCAACTGATTCTTTGGAAGCATAAAAACTTATATCTTGGTTAATGATGTCGCTGCAGTATTAGTGAGTTGCCTACTTTCCTAAATTGGTCAGTACAACATGGACACTCAGATACTTTAAGAAAATGAAGAGACATGTTTAATCTGTCAAATTGATTATATCGATGTATGTGTAACTTGTTTTCAAAGAATTCTATCTTTGTTTGAACATAGTTTAGTCATACAAAAGTAATAATGATGACTATGCTGTCTGTGAGCAAGCTTTGGAAGGCCAAGAGATTTGTACCAGAGCCACGATACTGCCCTCAACCTACCCCAAGTAGCAGCCAGAATCCCAGGAGAAAGTGAGCAAACTTGGTAAAACATCAGACTTACTCACATAAGAAACAAGAATTGGACCTTCATAAGACCCTCCTTCCCCTTTCCAAACTGACTCTCTTTCTGAATAAGCAGATTGTTTGAAAGAAAACGCCAGTTTATTTGTGTTTTCATTGGAACATGGCAGTCACTCCAATGAATCTATCCTGGAACAGCCATGAAAGATCCAGGAGTCAATTTCCTTTTACTTCAGAAGAAATCTGGCAAGAGGGAACCCATAGAAAGAAGGTCTCTAGTCTCTTTGCTTCAGCCATATTTGTACTTCCCTTCAAAGGAAGGCCTGGGGCAGATTCAGCGCTTTCAAGAAATGGAGGTAGTGAATCATCTACATAATTAGAATTCTAACTTAATATTTCTATTTCCAAGTTTGGCCCAACTCAATATGGCAAATTGATCAAAGAAGGAATTGCAGATTCAAATTTATAGTAGAGCTGAGAAGAAAAAAGAATGATAAGTCATAAGATAAGCCACATCACTCCATTTTTTTACATCAAAAAGCATTTATGAATTTTATTGATGCCTCATAAAAGATGGTCTTTTAAAATAATGTTACTTACTTACAAGTCCTCTTTAAAAATTGGATACTTTATCCATCATGCCAAAATTTTCAAAATCAATTTAAATCTATGAATTCATGTTGAAAATAATTTATATATACAATAAATACGTTTTGAGTTTTCACTGGGACCTAGAGCATCCATTGTCCCAGGTGCTAGAGTTATAACAGTGAATAAAATAGGCAAAACCTTCACCCTCATGAAGCTTGCAGTTCAGTGGGATGAGGAAGACCCAAAGTTAGATAACGTGGTAGAAAAATGTAGATGTAGGTGTATATGTACATCTATGCATCTGTATGCATTATGACATGATATATACACTGTGATTATATGTATCATTTTTCAGAGGAAAACATGGTTCACTGATTTGGCCTGACCTTGTCAGACAGAATATGAACATGACCCAAGAGCTCCGAGGCCCAGCCTTGACCAGTGTCTGTGCCATTTTACGGGGCACATTACTTCTGATGAGCTGAGTAATTGCTAGATCCACCCTGGAAACGAGCCCCCAGACTGTGAGCAGAAAAGTGACATACCAGTTAACATACCAGGGTGAGAAATGAATGCTAAGTAAGTCTCCACCCTCCCAGCAGCGATCATTGCTCCCACTTCCTTGCCCTTTTCCATCCCCCGGCCAGCTCTCAGGGAAAAGATCGCACATCACGGTGATGTTCAGTTCATGTCTCAGTGACCCAGAAAGGGGAATGTGCAGAGGGTGCAGCAGTGCATGAATGATGCTGAACCAGAGCTCAGGCAGCCCCAAAGAGGAACGTGGCTGAAAGAGCAACTTTGAAAGTCCAAGCACTTCCCCAGTTGGTCCTGCACCACTTTCCCAGAGACTGGGCTGCGTTCACACTGCTGAGGGCAACTGGGGTGGCCTGGAGCTTGACCACAAGCTCAGGTCCCTTTCCTCATGGTTGGCACCCTCTGTCTTGGGGACCAGAAGATGAGGACCAAAGGGGTTATCATCATTTTTTAAAAGACTATTTCTCGGTGGAATCAATCAGCCTTGCATATCTCAGAGTTCCATGATGTGCGATCACATCTTTCCATCAAAGTTCTAAAAAGAAAGAAAAAGGAACTGCTTTTGTGCCAAAGAATGTGCTCTGTGTTCTGCAAGCTTTTGTTCTTCAGGAAAGAAGGGAGATGGGGACTCGGTGGTGCTGTGGGGCTCACCCTCATCCCTTCCTGGGGCCACTTCTCCGGCTGCTCTGCTTGGCTGCTCACAGCAGTCCCCTGCTGTCGGGAAATGTTGTCATATCTTTAGAGGTTCTTGTCCCTCCCCTGTCCCTCAGGTAATGACTGAGACAGGGTGACATCGGACCTGCGATCTGAGCGTGAACCGAGTCTGAGCTCCAAAACTCGCCCGAGGGCTGAGACTCAAATCTAGTCTCCAGCTGCTCCTGCAGCTCCGACAAGCATCTTCTCTGTGCTGCCTGCTCTCCTCAAAGCACCGCCTTCAAAATCACGTGCAGCTCAGGCTTCCTTGGGAAATTGTCCTCCAGCAGGGGCTAACCTGTGTCACCTACCTACCGTCTTGTCAGGGCCTCTGCTAAGCATGTTATGTGCTTGACTTGTCGGAGTCTTTTTAGAGGGAAAAATAGTGATGCTTTAGTCACAATCTAGTAGGTGACTCCAGGTACCCTCTCTGCCCAGGATCACGTGGTTTCTTCACTCTCTTGCCCTGCCCAGGAGAAACAATCACCGTTCACCACTGGATACTAAGTGCCCCCCCACAATCCCCTTTCAGCCTGACTGCTTCCCCTTGTGTCCTCTTGTGTCCTCTGTCCTGTGACATCTTCAAGAGGCCTGGTAGAAATTCAGGACATTCTGCGTCCATCAGCTGTCCAGGTGGAGGCAGATGTTTCCTGCATTAGTCTTTATTTTCTGCTTGGTAAGTCTGTCTGTGGGTGGCTTAATTGTGCTGAACAGAATTTCTCTCTTCCGTACATAATGGGCTCACAGGTGGACACAGAAGAGGAAGACAGGGATGTGAGGATCACACAAGATTCTTGGCCTGTCAGCTGAGGCCAGAGAAAAGTGCATTCACTAGTCAGATGACATCGCGTTATGATGATCTCATCTGAACTTCCTGTTGAAAGCACAGGGGCAGCCTCAGGGGCTGTGGAAACGTAGCATCTAATGGCTGGTGCACCACATGGACCCAGTGTGCATTCTAACTCATGAGGATACTGTCTTTTCCCACACACACCACTTGGCTATCATGTGGTAGGAAGACTCCATTTGAATTTAAGCCATAATAATTAACAGGAGAACCAAGGGGGCTGAGTACTTCTGATTTCCACACACAGTGCAAAGCCCAAACACAATGGTCTGCAGATACTTTGCTTGTGGACAGTCATGTGCTAGATTATTGGCCACCCTGCCCCTGCCCTCGTGTCCACAGTTCCATTTCAAGTTCATTCTCTCTACTATTCCTACCCTCTTCTAGAGCCCTTAAAATATCCCATGAAGAGACTATTGTTTGGCAAAGATGCCAATGCCATAGAAAAGACAAAGAAAGGCTAAGGACTCCCTACCGATTAAAAGAGGCTGAAAGCACATGACAATGAAATACAACACGTGATTCTAGATAATGGATCCGGTGTTAGAGAAAATGCTAAAAGCAGATTACTGAATCTGTTGACAAAGTTGGAATATAGATACTTGCTCGGACAGTAGTATCGATGTTACATTTACTGAGGCTGGTAGCTGCATTATGGGTGTATAAGGGGATATTCTTTTCTTAGACATGCAGAGCTATAATGCATGCAACTTATGCTTAAATAGTATAAGATATATATATATATATATATGATAGCTGTACACACACAAATATATAAAAGCATATAGGTTTTAATGTACCTACATCTTTAATGATATATTGTCAGAGTAGTCTCAAAGAGTCTCTGTTGTGTATATAAGTTTAAAATATTCATGTAAATAAAGTCTCTTATAGATGGAAGGGAGGAAGAGTGAGAAGGACTAAAACACAAATGAGGTAAAATATTAGTAATAGGTGATTCTGGATAAAGAGTAGACAAGGGTTGTTTGTACCATTTTTGAAATTTTTCTATAAATTTGGAATTATTCCCCGAAGAAACACACAAGTGATTCCTTTAAAGTGTAACTATAGAGTCATGAGACTGGATTGAGATGTGGGACAGGAGAAGCAAGCTTGTTATTTACACCTCTGCATAATGTCATATCCGCAATGAGGAAAATGAGTGTGTTATAAGAAATGAGCAGATGCTGGAAAACTTAAGAGGAGGATTGCTTGAGTTGAGGCCATATATAAATCTCCTTGTTAGTTCATGAGAGTTTGGGACAAACTATTTGGTGTTTATGGACATTTGTACAGCACCAACTTGCTAAGCATGGCCCCGGGACCTTACAGCAACTTGAGCCCCATGAGAGTTTCAGGTAGAGGTGCAGGCAGTGAGTACAATAAACTCAAACAGGGCCCAAAGAGGCTTCACAACGAATTGGGAGTGTGAGCGATGCACTTTGAAATGGCCTCTTTTTCCAATATGTCATCATTTGGATAAAGCTTAGATTAAAAGAGGGAGCAAGAAACACCTTAAATTGAAAAAAATAAATAAAAGGTAGATGCAAGCTTGAAGGAAGCAAAGAAATTGAGCCTTATTCTTTCCATTTCTGTAAATCCAATCGTCCCAGCCCCTACCTCTCCGGCTCCTGTATTAATGACCGAGACAGTGGAGCGCCCCATGGGAAGTTCCTCTGCAGAGCAGGAGATGCTGAATGTAGTCTCCAAGGGGAGCTGGTGAAGGTTACAAATGGAGTGACTCTAGAAGGCATGGGGAAGCCAAACCCAGCTAATAAAAAACCAACAATCAGATGAACTGAATTTTCTCGTGTATAGAGCAGAAGATTGTGTGCTGGGGCCACCTGAAGAAAGATCCTCTTGTAACCTGCTGAGAAGATGTAGTTGGCATGAAACTAACATCTCTGTTCATATTTCACTTCTACCTTTACCTCTCCCATTTCCCAATTTTAGTGACTTTGTAAGTAATTTGTTTATGGGGAAATGCCCCCATGAACCCTCGCAATTCACAATTGCATAGGTTTTATAAGAAATAAATTTGCGTACAGGAGAATGCCCATTTGATCATCAAATGACTTATTTTAGGTAACACTTGTTTATTTCAGCATGCTGCAATTTTTCACACGGAGTTGTTTTTTTTTTTAAATCCAGGGCTGAAATGCAGCCACCTCTGGGGGACAGAAATATGTTAACAGTTAAATGGTTCCCACCACATGCTAGTCAATCTTTGGGACAAATGAAAGCACCATCTATAAAGAATCAGAGGATTTTGAGCAGTTGGAACCTCACTCTCTGAGTTGGCACTTTGCCTCAGGTCTTAGTCACAGTGCCATGGGAGCTGTCACAGCCCAGAGTGTATGGCTCCTCATTTTTATATGTCATCAGAAAGATGGAAATCCCAAAGCACATCTGGGGTCTGGGCTTAGCAGTAGCTCAGGGGAAAGGGTACCACATAGTCAATCACTTTCGCCCTAAGCCAGGTTTCCCCCTGAAGATTAGTCAAAGGGCTAGCAAAATATGAGTCTGTGTTTCACGTCCTCTGACAAACTCAAAGCAGACTAGATGTGATGTCGAGATATGTTGGTGCATTATGCCGTGTACACGTGAGAAGCCTGCCTTAACCTTTGTGGGACCCTAGCCAAAAGGTCTCATAGACATCCAAGAAGGCATGATTCATCATCAGTTGGTCACCAGCACAGAGAAACCTGTCTGCACATCAGTGGTGTCCACTGCTGGGGACCCAGTTTTCATGGGACAGGTGGGAGTTAAAGTGGCAACCCTATTTGGGAGTAGGGGTTTATAGCAGGGAACTAAAGTTTTGGTATCAGGCACTATAGTATTAAGAAACAGAACTAATGGGATATATAGATATCTATAAGAGATTTACTAGAAGAATTGTCTCACAGGGTTATGGAGGCCAAAGTGTTTCGCAATCGGCCATTGGCAAGCTGGAAAGCCAGGAAAAAGGGTGGAGTAATCCAAGGTCAATGACCTAAGAAGAGGGCAAGCAATGGAATAACTCCCCATCTATAACCAAAGGCCTAGAAGCCAGGAGCTTATATGGGTTGGAGAAGGTAGATCTTTATTGTATTCAGGCTCCCAATGGCTTGGATGATGCCCACCCGCCCACTTAGGTGAGGCTGGGTCTCCTTATTCAGTCTGAGTCAAATGCTAATGTCTTCCTAAAACACTCTCAGAGGCACGCCAAGAAATAGGTTTTACCCTCTATCCAGTTTGTTTAAATTGACACATAAAATTATCCGAGAGACATTAAGTTGCATAAAATCTGTATTTATGAACATGCAAAGTTTTAGTATATTGAGCAAGATGACCCAGAGTACTTGCAGAATCCAGAAGTGAAGTCCTCATTTCTGAGTGCAGGACAATTAGGCTAAGAGCTCAAGGGGAAAACATTCTAAAAATTTTTAAACTGACAGTATGATTGTGTGTGTGTGTGTGTGTGTGTGTGTGTGTGTGTGTGTATTTCCATTTGCTGTTTTATTCAACTCCAAAACCATCATGAGTTCGGTCTTTATTCTTTGACATGATTAGAAAGGAAACCATAATTCGAAGGGTTTGTTAGCAACTCTGCTACTGCTTCCTAATAGTTTGTGTAGTTTCTAACGACCTGAATGCCACACAGGAGGCCTTCACAATGGAGCTGTATCACCACAGGAGCAGTACAACGTGAGTGTTACTTTATCACAGCCACCAAAGCTGAAAAATGTAGTATTTCTTCAGGGAGCTGGGGAGGCTGTAATTTTAAAATGCCACTAATGTAATGTTGAGTGGGAGGAGGCTTCCATTTCTGGCCTCTCTTTTATCCCCTAGTTTAAATGCTTTGGGCAAAAATTAAAATGTCTAAATGGCATTCTTAGCAACAGAACTTAAGGCAAAGTGAAGCTTCTGGAATGTGCCCTAGAATAAGACGAAACCTGGCAAGTGTGTGGCATGGCAGGAAGGCTTCGAATTGTTGGTGGGGGTAGGAAACTGCCCGTCTGCAAGCAAAATCGCCTGTTACCCAATGGGCTAGCCAAGTAATGAGAAAAAAAATCATTAAAAAATTGTACTCAAAATCAGAGAAAGGAGGAAAATCATTGAAGTGAATATAATCATTTTTGTCATGCAGGGAAGTTCCTTGAAAGGCAGGCCCTTTATCTCTTGAGTGATTTCAGTTGCTGACTCAAGCCTCTGTCCACAGTTGGACAGGTCCTATCTGCTCTTTGTCATTAGGCTGATCTATTGGCCAAATTCTGGATGTGGAATCGAACATAATCTGTGATCGGAGTGCATCAGTTATGTTTTATGCTGGGTTCTGAGTCTGTCGGAGGTATAATCACCGTCATTGTGGAACTTAGGATCTAGTGGAAAAACAGACACTGAAAATGAAATCACACATGTGAGTCTTGACATACGGGAAGCACAGAATAACAGGTGCATTCAAGGACAGGGCGCTAACCTATTTTACGGTCAAGCAGTATTATCTATAATGGTATATATGATATATGTATAGACTGTATAGAGATTTAAATATAAATGCATCTACGTGCACACACATATGTATATATATGTATATGTTTGTGTGTATATGTATATATACACATATATATATTAGAATTGTGGCTTTGGCAAATAAAAATATAGTTTGCATAGTTCAATTTGAATTTCAGATGAAGGAATAATTTTTCAGGATATGTATATTTCTGGGACAAAATTACGATAAAAGGGTATTTAGTATTTATCTGAAACTCCATTTCAAGAGGGTGTCCTATATATTTTCCTGGAAACTCTAATATAAGTGTGTGTATGTGTATGTATTTCTATACACATATGCACAAGACACACAGACACACACAACAACCAAGGGCGAAACTTAATGAGATGGATGTGAGAAGTAGAAAGTATCTAGAAACAGTGCCTGTGAATTTGGCCCTGATGTCATATTCTTTCAAATTTCTTCTTTCCCACGTTTTTTCCATTTATGTCTCTTTGGCACAGTGTGGTAAGTGTCCCATGTCCTGTTCAGGGACCCTAATCTCCGATCCTGGAAGGGTTTTAACCCCACTGCTCTCTTCAGCTCCCATCCCTTCTCCCCTGTACTCCATTCACCAACCCAGCCACAGGCTACTCAGGGCACAGACATTGCTTTGGGATTCCAAAGACATCCATCTGATCATAGAAATAATTCAGTTCAGCTGATACATATGGAGGATCAGAGGTGGTTGCAATTCTGAAACACTTGGAAGCGTGAGTTGTGATTGCAACAGGGATTAATTCTTTAATCCCCTGCTATATCTAAACGAATGACTGTCCCTCCATAGACGTCTGGTTCTGCGTTCTGCATTCCTCTTGATTGTTCTCACTAACCTTAGGCTAGTTACTTAACTTGCAAGCCCCTCTGCTTCTTTATCTACAAATTGGGGCATGATAAAGTACCAACCCCACAAGATGTCATGAGGAGTCAATAAAATTATGCAATAATAATAATAATAATAATAATAATAATAATAATAATAATAATAAATGTCAAAAACAACAACTCACGGTGATACCTGAAAGACCAAGAAAGAATGTTGAGACATCTGGAAGGGATCGCCCTGCCGCAGAGCCTCTTACTGTTGTTTGTATCAGTCACCATCTTAGTAATCATTCCAGACGTTTCGGTCGTATTCTGAGAAGCATGGCAAAGAGTCCATACCAATGTCTCCACATAAAGAACTCTACTTGGGGGTTGACTAGGGATAGCTCTGGAACAGCGAGGGGAGCCCTAGGCCACCATAGCTACATGAAGACTTGGCAACAGTGAAATGTGGGTTTTCCTGGGATGTGGTTCGATGCCAAAATCCATTCCATGCTCAGAATATTTGCTCCATGAGCTGAGAGCATTTTGAGGCTCTGAGAACAAATTTCTCTTTGATGTTGACATATTAAACTAGATCTCCCTCACCATTCTTTGTAGTCAAAGATAGATGGCCTTTGAGACTCTGTCACTGGTGGAATAGATTTTGTCATTATCAGAGATAGAGAGTGAGGCCAGGCTCCTATTCTGCAATTAACTTGAATAACCTTTTGAGTGTTGGGTTTTTGAGTGTGTGTGTTTTTGTAAATTAGGGTTTGGAACTCAGGAATCTCTTTTAACAGTAAGAATTTTTTTCACCAAGTGAGTACTTAATTTTTTTTGTTGTTTTAGCTACAGAAAAACAGGCTGTACAATTATGTTTTCCAAGCCAGCTGCATTTTGAAAGCCACAAAGTCAGCTCCATGATATATAAAGATGCTCTATTGTACCTTTCCTTCTTATTGACTGCCATTAATCTGTATCTTCTGTAACTTCTGAACCAGAAACCAAACATTTTCAAGCTGTTAAAGTATGCCCAAATGTAACAGTGGGGAGTTTCATTTTAAGTTACTGGATGGTTTCTGACACTCAGCACTGACCTTTTACCTTGGAGGCTGCGTCCTCCCAGGACTGCAGGAAAGCAGTCAAGTCAGATTGGAATTGGAACTAATGGCAACAAGCAGAAGAATTTTGCCCAAGTGATTGGTGGACTTCAGAATGCTTATCAAAACCACTTAACATGGTGAGTGTGGGCCTAACCCCATCCAGCATTTCCCAAATATGCCCTGATTGGATGCATTTCCTGTTTCCACCCGGAGCTGCCACGCAGTGGTCACATCTCACCAAAGAGGGAATTCAATTTCATATTTGGAGCTTCATCCCACATTATAGGAAAGGAAATGCTGTTAAAAAGGGAAACACATCGGTTGCCCTGTGTTCATTTGCTTGTGGATTTAGTCAGGTGCATGGTGAGCTGATAAATGATGGAATTTTCACATCTCTGATGAGAAAAAATAATTGTTGACTTAAGCTATTTTGTAATGAATGATGTGACTGTTTTGAGAGCTTAACACTTTTAGATGACTCATTTTGAATCTCAAAAGTGGGACTCTACTGGGAAAGAGAAAGGAAATTGGAAATCCAAGCCCAGGGACAAGTAGGAAGATGGATGAGCTGAAGAGTGGGAGTTAGGAGGCCAGTTCCTGATACCTCTGCCCTGTAAGGCCAGTGGAAGCACTCTGAGATCTGACCCCGCCTCTAGACATTGTTCAAAATCTCTCTGTCTTCTCTTACGCTCTCCTCCCTGACAAGGTTCCCCAGTTAAAAGAAGGGAACTTAGTAATTATGTTAGTCTACTCTTGACTTCTGTACAAAATACCACAAGCTATGGTTTAACAGCAGCAAAATTGCCCTTCCTCCAAGTTCTGAAGCCTGGAAGTGCAAGATCAAGTTGGTTTCAGGTGAGAGTTCCCTTGAGACTAGTGAGAATGCCTCTACTCACAGGACAGAGCCCAGTGGCATTTAGGGCCCCACCTTTATCACCTTAATTAACTGTCATGACCTCCCAAAATTCCTGATTCCAAGTACAGTCACGCTGGGGGCTAGGGCTTCAACATGATGAACTTGGGACAGGAGGGGGACATAATTCATTCAGTCCAAAACAATGATCAAGAATAAGCCATCGTATCTATGTTTTGGCAACTTACTTGGATGCTTCTGGTCTCTAAATGGTCTTTGCTTGTTCACACTGAATAGACATTTAGCACAAAATACAGAGTGGAATATTTTACCAAGAAAATTAAAATTTTTGCAATATAAAATACAGCCCTGTGCCCTCAAGAGCAAATATTTGTAGCTAATGTTGAGCATTCTAAATGTTGACTTGTTTTCAGAATGTTACTTTTTATGCAGATGTCTTTGCAGGAAAAGAATGTTTGGGGTTTAATTGTACCCTATAAAACACTAATCACTGTTCTATGGCATGCAATCTAGCACTGATCAAATTCTATTTACCAAAATATAATAGCTGTAAACAGTGAACATGTGTAGTTTGTCAGCTGTTAAGTACTCTTTTCTGGCACCAGAATTTTAAAGTCTAATCACTTAGACCCACAATCCGCAAATGTGAAAAAGGTAGTAGACTGGGACTCAGAGAAGAGCCCTGATTCAATTCATAGATTGAAAGGCAGGTGAAAACCTTCAGTGAGCCTCAGTTGCCCTTTCTATAGAGAAGTAATTTAGACTCTGGTCTTTTAGGACCCTTCCAGAAATAAGATTCTCTGAGTCTGGGAAGTCGAGTTAGGAAGGTAATAGGATAAAATTAGAAATATTGCTGTTGGGGGTGGGGGCAGGGGAGGAAGTAAAGGAAACAAATTAACATCAAATACATTGATGGGAAAACATCTTTGAATGACAGGATTATAGGCGTACCTCCTACATGTGCTCATACAAGCTAGATTTTGGAAGCTATTTTATATGAAACCAAATCTCAGCTCTATCCACCTTGGCAGAGGAGAGAAGCTTGGTGACTCTAAAGAGGCTCTCCCATCTCTAATCGCAATGTACCTGTGATTGAAAGCGGTCTTCAGGGCCATGTCCTGTTGAACCGCCTTCTGCCCGAGCAATGTGATGCTAACACACATTTCATAAGAGAGTTCTCTGCTCTGACAAGTTACACCTCTTCAGGCAGAGACCAGGGAGAGACGGTGACTGTTGTGAGACCCTCTAGCAGAGCTGGGATTCACACACTGAAGTTGTTTTTCGTGGGTGAATTCAGATTGATTCCTTGTTCTCATTCCACCCTATGACGCAGTAGCCTTAAAACTCACCACCAACAACCGAGGGCTGCCTCCAGATAAGGACCCAGGGGACTTTCCCTTCATGAATCACACACAACTCATCCCACCTGCTGTGCCCAGTGTGGGACAGTGACGTGCCAGGCTGGCACTGTCATCTCATTTGCCACATGCTTGTTGGGCAGTCTTTGTGCTGGAAGCCACAGTAGGCATCGGGGAAGGAGTGCCCTGATGTAGGCTTCATGCCCGTCCTCAGTGGACCTTACAAGGCATCAAATCCCAGCCCGAATCCATCTATCTCCCTTCACAACAGGAGACAGCAGAGAAAGTCAAACACGTAAGTATATTCTGAAGCATCCATGCTTTCTATTAGATAATTTGCTCAAACTGATTTGAACTCAGCTCCTCTGGGTCAGGGTTAAAATGCCTGAAGTCATCGTTTTTGACTGATACATCATGGATTTGCATGACACAATGAAAAGAGATAGATTAGAGCTAATCCTGTGTTTCCTATATGTTAACCACGCAATTCTTTTGAGCTTCAGTTTCCTCATCCATAAATATGGAGTCATAACAGTTACTCTGGAGATCAGCGGTGAGGTTTCTGTAGGTAAGACAACACACCTCCTTCCATGAATCCAGATCTAGCATTCAGCTGGGTGACTGCTAAGATTTCCTTAAGCACAAAATGGGAGTGTAAAGACCCTTCTTCCTTCAGAGGGCCGTTTTGAGGACTAACGGGTGACAATACATGGAAAACACTCTGAACGGTGTTGGACAGCTGACAAGCCCTCAATAAACGTCACTTCTTAATGGTCAGCAGTATGTACCAGCCCTGGGAGGGGCTCAGTACATCTTTCCTTTCTCTTTTTTTCTTCTCCAACCTATGCTCCCCCGCGAGCACACATAGAAACCAGAAGCAAGGTTTCTGTTGTGTTAAGAATGCGGCTCCCAGTTTCCAGTCTTCCCCTGAACTCACTTCGAGAAACACTCTCCGGAAGCTTCAAAGAGGAGAGATGCAGTTCTGGGAAAAAATGTCACAGATTATAATTTCTAATACTATATTGTAAATGGGGCAAATCCCTTAAGCTGAGTGTTTTTTAAAATGAGGGAATTGGGATGCATTGTCTCTGGAGTCTCTTCTTGCTACCGTAATAGAAGTCCATCCTCATTGACGACAGATGTGTGCCGGAGGCAATGAACTCAGCTGCCGATAGCAGAGCACTGGAACCAAAGCGAAGATCAGTATACAAGTTCTGAGACAAGACCAATGACTTGTATTTGTAAATTGTGAGTCCCACCTGGAGCAGGTGAGACTCTGCAGCAATGAATTATTTTCAATGAACGCGGTCAATAAATCCACATTTGGAGGAGCAGACGATGCTGGGAGGAGATGCTGTGAATGATGGTTTCTGTTGTTAGTTTAGCTGTGGAAGTCTCATTTTAGTGCTGTCTCTGTTCCGGGAAAAGTCTGAGTGTAGAGAATTGAAAGGTTAAGGCAGCATGTCAGGACTCAAAGAGAGACTTCAAGATGGGCCCTGAGAGTGTGCATTGTTGGAAACATTAACTCCATGGATATGAGTCAATAGGTGTACTCTCATATCCTCCGGAATTCTTCTTTGTGAAGGTTTTGAAGATTACTGATTGGATATTTGGTATTTTGGTATTGATTGGAGTTAGAGAATAACTAAGTTGAAATGGTTTTGAGGTATCTATTGTCAATGACAAATGCTCAGACCATGTCAGCAGTCACATTCAGATCCAACTACATGACACAGGGACAGGGGAGGAGACAGAGTCCGCCTGATGTGACCAACACCCAGGACAGCCAGGGCCTCAGTGATGCAGGAAGGAGTTAGTGCTGGAAGGGACTGTGGGTGACACAGAAGTGGAGCGCCTGACAGTTGATTCCATTATAGGAGCAAGCAAAGTGATTAACAGCAAAGAAATGAAGGCTCTCCTTGGAAGACTGCAACATGAACAGGGCTGTCAGGCAGCTGGCACTCAGTTAGCATCAGGTTAAAAAACACTGCCCCTCGAGATGTTCTTCTGCCTGCAGGGGTGTCTCTGGCGCTGGGCTTTGCTATCAGATGTGATTTCATCTCCAGGCCTCTCACAGGGACCCAGATGCCAAGGAGTCAGGGGGTCTGACAGTGATGCGTGATGTGATAGGATGGAGGGGCTGCTTATGATGCAGGCGACAGAAGTGAATCACCCCGTGAATATGCTGACGTTGGCGCCGAGGGAAGAGACAGACACTGGGTGACATCAATAAGGAGAAGCATTTAGTCGCCTCCACCCAGAACACTTGGTGCCTGAGACTGGATGCTTCAGACCAGAGACAACTTCACGATATAGGCTGCTGTCGTCCAGAAAATGAAACACAGTGAAAAGAGAAGAAAGGAAAAAACAAAACAAAACAGCAACTCAGTTCCTTTGGGGAAGACAATGCATTCCTCTCCCTTCTCACTTTTCAGCCCTTATTATATGTATAAGTTACAATAAATATTTATTTCCTCATCGCCTCCTTAACTGCCTTTGGGAGCTTGGTATAAGCATCAACCAAACAATACAATCATCAAGATGTGAACATGACAAGCACTGAATAGACAAAAACTTGATAATTCAATGAAGGGTGGACTCTAAAACGGTTTGTAGTTTCACGCCTCCTCCTCTGACACTTATGTATTAGCTGTAGCCCTAGTGTTCTTTATACGAATTCATATTCATTTCTCAATGAGGTTATAAAACAGGGACCATCATAACTTAAAATTCTTTATAAACTCCCAACAGTTTCTGAACACACGATCCTTTGCACATTTTGATATCTCAAGAGCTAAAGGAAATAATATTGATATACTCATTTGACTAAGTCCAAAACTATGCAAGTTCTCCTAGATACAAGAAAAGGCATGGGTTGCTTAGACCGGGAAATGCAAGAGACTCCTGAATTCATAAATGGAAAAGCTGGATGGGGTGATGGAAGCAGCCTCTCTCAAACATATCTGAGAGGGATAGATGGGTAGGGTTTAGGAAGGTGAGATTAGCAGAGGGGTAGATGAGTGGAGGGGACTGATGAGAGGAAAAAGCCCAGAATAAAGGCTTCTAAGAATAAGGGTCCTTTTCTAATGCAAAAAGAAACCAAAATAGACCTCTCCATTATAGGTAGAAAATAATCTTTTTCTCAGCACTCCATGACTGGTAACATTAGATAAAATCACCAGATACCTTGATCCAACAGCCTCAGATCACTCTAAGTGAGCCCTTGTCATTTCAAATGCCCCAAAGTGTAGATTAAATGGATTTTACATTTATAAATATAGGACTCACCAACAGGACCCACATTTATAATACTGCAATTTTTCTTTCAAACAAATCCATATTTTCCTAGCTCCTATTTAGTTTGCAAAATGAAAGAAGAGAACAATGAAAAATCAGAAGGGAAACATGTATACACAATTACCATGAATAGAATTTCTGAAAGAAAGCATTTATATTGTTTCTGGAAAGCAATGAGAAGCTTCCCACAATTACATTATCTCAAATTATGATTTCCTGTTGTTTTCCAGACTTAGTTAAAAAAAAAAAAAAAATGATGTGTCATATTTAATCTCCTTTGTCCTTAGATTCACCATAATAAATATTAAGGTAGTGCATTTATTATGGTGCTTTTCACTTGAAAGACAATACCCATTCATTGTAAACCTGGTGCTGTCATTCCCTCCAGTAGCATTTGGATATTGCTGTCTCAATTCTGAATTATTTTTACGCAAGCTAGATCAGGACTGAGGAGTAAGATCACAATTACTTTCAATCTCAGTACTCATGTTTTTCTGTCTTCTGGAAAATATTCAGCTTTTACTTCTCCCAGTTTCTTCTCTGCTAGCTTCTCCATCATTCTTTCTGGGAATCCCATCAAAATTGTGTTGGAACTCTTCCATTCATGCTCCATAGCTCATCACTACCCCTTCAAGTTCTGCATCAAATATCATCTTTATGACATTTCCCCGTTTTTTGCCTAGTTTTCCTGTCACTTATCATCTCTGATCTAGAGAGAAGAGCATTAAACAGGAGTTCACTCCACCACTTTCACCAGCGATTTCAGCAACATAACTGCATCCATTTATCTTCATCGCCAAGTTATGCATGTAACTTTGAAGGTATAGCCAATAAGTTTACACTGACTGGACACTGAGGAAAATAATAACTCTTCTAGTTTTCTACTTCTAGAAAGGTTTAAATCACCGCCCCCACCCCGCCCCAATAAAAAAGGAGACAAGGAAACAAAAAAGCAAACTTTAGGCCAGTCCTTCTAGATACAAAATTTCAGCTTGCTGTAATACACAAATACTTTAAGCTGATAAACAAAAAAGAGCAGCTCTTCAGTCTAAACCAAAAACAAATGTGGATAAAATGCACCTAATCCTTCAGAGAATCAGGGCAGCCCTTAAGAATTATGTGCATTCCACACAATGAGAAATAAATATATCCTCTACATTTCAGAGCTTTAAGGTGCGACTGTTTTAGCATGTCAAATAAAGCCTACAGAAGTGCAGCCGCAAAATACATAAATCAATAAACCATTTCTCTCTCCACCACTAACTTAAATAATCCATTTTGAAGTGGGAGTATGTCTTTGGTAATAAAAATAAAGATTTTTTTCTTCAATCGCTATTCTAATTAGTTCAGCTTTAACTTCTTTTAGAATTCTATGAAGCATTACTAACGTATAATAGTTACAGAAACAATATATCCATCCCATAGGTATGAGCCCATAAAAACCTTGGGTTTGAAATTTATCCCCCTCCCCTTTGTAGGACTGTTTTTATTAGCTTACAGTAGTAGATAGATTTCAAGAGACTAGATGCACACCTCAGTCAATGCATCTGTCACATTACACCCGCCACCAGAGTCCCAGTGACTGTCACCACTAGCGGTTTCACTCCTTCAAACCCAGCTGTCTCCTCCCCAACTCTGATCACCTCTGTCTTGTTCCCTGAGTCAAAGAGAATGGTGCTGAGTTTTGTAAGTTCATACATTTTGTTCTTTTATACTCCACAGATGAGTAAATTCATTTGGTATTTTTCTTCCTTGTTTCACTTCACAAAATCACTTCAAGTTGTTGCACAAGGCAAAATTTCATCTTTTTTTTTTTTTTTTTTAAGAAAAGATACAGGCAGGAATAAAGGTGTGTAGACAGGCAGGAAGGAAGACAGAGAAGGAAGAATTACTTTGTTCCTTATTTTATTTAGTCGTTCATCTTGATTTTTCCCTCTGGGCCCAGGATGTGAACTTGGAACCTTGGGATGTATGTGGATTATGCCACCGGCCTCTTTTGTTAGGCCACCAGCGTGTGCCAAGATTTCATCTTTTTTAATAGCTGAGTAGAAGTCCATTGAGTATATATCACCTACCTTTATCTAGTTAAAAGTATCTGAAATTTACTTGCAAACAAATACAAACTGCAGAGATTGTGTTCAAAGATATTAGTCACCTTTGCTGGCAGAGCTACATGAGCACGTGGGGAGAGAAGGTTTTTTATAAATTCTGCCCCTGGAATAGATGTGTTCCAGTTCTGTCTCCCCCTTTCAGAATATAAACTCCATCAGATCTTGCGGACATTTATCTTCCTTGTCCAGCACTATGCTCCTAATGCATATGGAACAAATATTTCTTTGATGACCTTTCATCTCTTAGCAACTATGTCTCTCACTTTCTGAGGCAAGCTATGGCTTAGTAACTAGGAAGCCAAAAGGTTTATAAATCAAAAGTTCGACAATAAGACCTTGACATATTTTTAATTCAATTTCCTCCACTTCAGATCAAGTTTAACCATCTTGTGCATGAAAGGAATGAAAGATGTAGTGATTATGGACAGTATGAAGACAAGGTTAACGTGATATGAAAACATTTTATTGTGTGCTAAAGCTACCTACTACCTGGAGGAGCCTCTTTTATCCTTCTCTGCATTTGGATTTCTCTTTCCAGCTTTTCTTGGGTTCTTTCATTTCAGCTACATGGTTTCTAGGTCGTGGATAATCAGATGCCAACCAACAGCAGTACTGAAAATGAAGGGGCTCAAGATTGATCTTGAGATTCCCAAGCACATGTTTTCAAATTGGTGAACATCTGGCCCAACTTATCACAGCAAATCTCAAATGGTTGTGACACTCCTCATCTTTGCATCCCATACTGATGTTATTCAACTTAGAGCTTGTCTATTTATTTGATGTACATGTTTGCATAAGAAATACAAATACTAAGCTACCTATTGGTGTGGAAGCTTTCCTATAGCAGACAAGGGCAGTAAGTGTCCTAGAGAAGTTTCCAGGGCTACTCTCCTCTCATCACCCAAGAACAATGAGAGAAGTTTAGGAAAAGTCTGTCCTTTAAGGCAGAGATGCACGTGAGCTAATAATCTGTTGCACAGAGGTCCAGGTTAATCTTTCAAATACATCTGCTAAGGCTCAGCTTGAATTTGCTATTTAGCATGAGTGCTTTGTGACTTCATTTTTCTCTCTGAGACCATTTCAAGTGAGGCCATTTCTCTGCCATTAAAGATTATTTCAGAGAGGAATGGTAAAAGACTTTCGGGATCCTTAATGAATGGTGAAAACATCCCAAAAGGAAACTGTGCATTATCTGGAGCACTGATTCCCAACTGGAGGTGATTTTGCCCTTAGGTGACATTTGACAGTGCCTGGAGACAGTATTGTCACCGTTGTGTGTCAGGGTGCCACTGGCATCTAGTAGACAGAGGCCAGAAATGCTGCTGAGTGTCCCAGGAAGGCAGAGGACTGAGCAAAGTATCATCCAGCCCCAAGTCCCAGTGGAAGGCTGAGCAGTTCTCAGCATTGCTCCTTCCATTTTCTAGTAAGATTAGCATATGAATTGTGGGTGTCTTTTAGTCTGTAGTTTTGGATGCTTTGACAACTTGAGGTCTTGCTAAGACTGGGAAGACAGCCCCTCCCAGGACTAGTTCCTAAACTTCCCTTAAGAACTTGCCTGTGAACATGTCTTTCATATGTAAGCCAACTCATCCAGGACCTGTACCTCAAAAGCACACATGTGACACTCGTATTTCCCCTGCCCTAAATCATCCCAGGGTCAGGCATCGGACAGCTAGGGTCACCAGTAGCCAGAATCCACTGAAATGGTTCCAACTATCCAATCCTATATTTACTCATCATGCCTACCCTGCCTTGCCCATTGCTTCCCATAAACACCGTAATAAAGACTTTGACCATGATTCCCTCACCCTTCCACCCGCTGAAGGACCCTGGTGTTTCCCTGTGCACTTCTGTGTATCATGCATGCCTCCAATTTCTAAGGAGCTGTACGTATACGTATTTTCCTTCTTGGCAACCATTTCCATGCCTGTGTGTCTGATACCTGATTAAAACAAATCCAGTGTACATTTTAAACAAGTAGTAATGGTCATGGTTGATTAAAATGAAAGGAACTCTCAACACACACAGATTTCCAATCCTCCCTCCACCCTACGAAGTGAATATTTCATTCCCATTTTACAGAT
Organism: Solenodon paradoxus; assembly: GCA_004363575.1. Classification (NCBI taxonomy): domain Eukaryota; kingdom Metazoa; phylum Chordata; class Mammalia; order Eulipotyphla; family Solenodontidae; genus Solenodon; species Solenodon paradoxus. Next base: position 150,221 of record RJWH01000780.1, on the reverse strand, counting down.
CAGAAACTGAGGTACGTGAGCTAAGTAACCTCTCCTAGAGTATATGGCTGTCAAATGACTGAAGCTTAGGTTGGTCAGACTCCCAGACAACCTCAGCTTTACCATGTAGATTATGACGACTGGCATTCAACTTACTCAGAAGGATATGGTCCCAAAAGGACAGATTCTCTGTGCTTTATAATTGTTTTTGATTTTCTAGAAAGAGAAATCTTTTCTTCCTCTTGAGTGATGATCATCAGCAGAGCTCAGTTAGAGAATAACTAATTGGGAATTTTTATGACGATATGGAAGGAGCACAGGTGGAGACTGGGTGTTGAGGGTCGCAGGGGCGGGGGTCCCAGCTTCTTAAACAACTAACTGTGTCCTTGGACAAGTGGCTTTTCTCTGGGGACCTTCAGTTTGCTTATCTGTAAAAAGAAGGTCTGAATAGCATCATCTTCACAGTTTATTGTTTGATCACATTTGAGACGAATCACTTGTACTACAGTAACCTGGGTGTGATAGAGAAAGTAAAGTTGGTGTCATAGCTTTCCAATTCAGAGATACGTGTCAGTTTATGCTTATTGCTTTGTTTTCCCTGCTGTGTGTAAGGGGTGGGAGCAGGGGCAATATTAATAGCAGGTTGCCTTCAGGCATTCAGTCAGCATCTGTTGAGGAACTTCTAGGTTGTAGTCACTGGCATGAAAAAGATAACATTTCTGTTGTGTGGTTACTTTTATGAAGGTCTCTAATAGACACTTTTACAAAATGTGACTTCAGGTTAAGTCACCTTGTCTCTTAAAAGCTCAGTTTCCTTTTCTCTAAAATGGGTACTATCAGTACCCTCATGGTGTTGGACAACTAAATCAGGTCAAGTGTATAGTGTACAGTACTTAGAATATCATAAAATTTCATCAAGTTTATCTCTGATTGCAGTTGATGGGCTGCCAAGATTAGAGAGGGTTTTCAAAAGGACATCATATTTCTCCTGTATCTTGAAAAATAAATAGAAATTCAAGGTGGGCAAGAATTCTGTGTAGGAAAAACAGCATGTACCCAACATGGAATGGTGGCCGTAACAGAAGAAACTGCAGGCTTTCTTCCTTGTCCCCCCTCCTTTTTTTTTCCTTCCTTTTTCTCAGTTCAGAAGCCATCCTGAGAAGTTTGTATTTTAATCGATACACAGTGATCCCCCTTTGTCTGAGTTTTCAGTGACTCATAGTTGACTGCCTTCCAAAAACATTACAAAATAAGACATCTAGAAAGATATTTGTTATAGTTATTCTGCTTTATTATTGGCTATTGTTATAAACCTTACTGTGCCTGATTGATAAATTAGATTTTGTCACGGACAGGGAAGTACAGGAAAAGTATAGTATATATGAGGATTTGTGCTAGCCTTGATTTCAGGCATCTACACAGTGTCTTTGAATATATCCCTGTGGATGAGGGAGGACAACTGCATCACATATACATACATACATATATGTATATATATATATATATCATTTTCTTACCTATAGAATCATGTAGGTAATTACTTATATAATGTCTATTTAATTTACATTATATATAAATGTATGCAATGTATGTGTGGTATGTGGAATATTTATTTCTCCTTCACTGATTCAACACACATAACAAATATCTCAAGATAAATGTATTTCTCTAGGTTTCCCTGGTTTCTCAGAGAATGTTTTTCTTAATCTCATCTTCTCTGCTCTTCCTTCTCAAGGAGGAAGAAAAACAATAACACGACTCGAGTTGGTTTGTTTGGTCCAGTGCTCCTTGCTCAGGCGTCATGGCCGCCCCGCTACCCCATATTAGACGCTTGTACTGTTACAATTATCTTTGTGAGGCAGGATCTCTAACAGTTCCCTGGAGCTATTGTGGAAGAGCTCTGGTAATAAATACAGAATGATGAACTTGTTAAGAGATACATTATTTACTCATTTGTCCAACGTGGCTCCTCTCAGTCCACCTCATAAGTAGATCTATATTTAGTCCCTGGTATATTGATCTGCAACCAAAGAACACTTTAGTGCTCCTACTGAAGCACACCATAAAATAAAAAACTTAATAAGAAAAGCAGACTGCCATTCTTAACTCATTTTAAAACAGTGGCAAGTACTTTGTTTTCTGTCATTTTGCCTTTAAAACAATACCAGAAAAATAAACACTAGCATCCAAGTTTGATAACGATTGTAGAGAATCTCAGTGTCTTCCAAATATCATGCATTTTATGAAATACAGTATTAGGAATATTAATGGCCAAAACCACATAAATATTGCATCTGGGGGATATGAAAGTGGGGATTCATGGGACTGTTCTGTTTCTTTGTGTTGAGACTCTCTTATAAAAAAAGGTTTAACATTTGTAAGAAATATTCCTCAGTGCTACCTATGACAGGTAAATGCAGCCTAAAATTAGATAACTTAAGGTAAAAATATATGTATGCATAAAATTATAATTGAAAGACAAATCTGAGTTTAAATACAGAGCTGAATATTCTGAGTAGGATTTTTTCATGTCCCAGATACGACAAAGCTAACTTTTTTCTTTTAATTAACATTGTGCTTTTGCAAGTGAAATGATGCAGAGGAATTACTTTTGTGCTCAGCACTTAGAGAAAATAAAAACACAATGAATTGACATTTTTTTAAAATTTGGTACCGAGAGTCTAAATTTCTCAACACAAGTGGAAAAACTCCAACTGCAAATGGACAGTTCATAAAACAAATACTATATTACAGCTTTAAAAATGTATTATAGATTTGCACTGGCTTATTCAGTGAGTCAGAAATTTCTGGCTAATTAAGTGAGTTTACACTTACAAATCAGAAACCTTCATAGTCAGTTCTTTTCACTCTACAAAGGACCCACTTTTGGTTTGTGTGTGAGTGTTGTGTGTGAAGCAGACTAGTCCCGCATACATAGGAATGAAAATCCCACAGGTGACCAACTTTCCTTTCTACCCTCTCCATTTGTTCAAAACTGCCCTCCGGCTCATAATTGCAGTTTTTCGCTTAGGTGATGGTGGTTATCGTTCCTTTGCTTGTTTTTTTGTTTTCCTGTATTCTGGAAAGCTTTGTAACCTTCTACCTCTGTGCCTAAAACGGCATTTCAGTTGCCTAAAGTAAATCTGATTCATTGAATTTTTGACAGGAGCATGTTTATACAGAAAGATACAGATTCGGGTTATTTATTAGCTACCATGATCAAGAATTAGCAAATAAAGGATAATGTATACAAATGCTTTCAATCTTGAGTTCATGAAAAAATACGATGCCAATACATGAACTTAAAAACAAATGCCTTTACTTTTGATTTCACTGAATGAAAGCAAGGGTTATTTCTGCCAATCTGAATGAAAGCAAGGGTTATTTCTGCCAATTAAAATAGAGACTCAGAAATTAAGGTGACTGAAGGAGCGTGTTTGTGTTTGGAGAAGGAGGAGGAAAACAAGTGACATGAGGAGGAATGCTGTCGATAGAAAAACTCAGTGTCTAATAATAGCACCTGTGCCTACTTAGATGCTGTTCTGAGCATCGATAATCCAAGTAATGGAGAGCTTTACCAATGTACACTCATGGGAACAAAATCCTCAGAAGTTAAAATAACTTGTCCAAAGTTAAAGAGTTAGTGACTTGTGGAAACCAGTATCCTTCTTCGGGCGTGGGTCTAAAGACCACAAGCTCAGCATCCGTCATTTTCATGTCCCCGTTATATACAAATAGAGCTCCTGAAAAAGCCAGCGTGATTCCTAGGGAGCTATTTACCATGAGGAGAAGCATCCAGCACAATATGACACATAACTCTGTGCAGCATTGGGAGGGGGGAGGAGAGATGTTTCCATGTCGTTGATGTATTTCACACAAGCAAATGTACACAAATTCTTGGTTAAAGGGGCTAATTAGCCATGACTCGAAGTGACCATTAACCACTCCCCTAACCACATCCTCAATTGTCTACAAAATCAATGAGGAGGTCATTAGCACCTTCTTTTATATCCAGTTGTATAACCTGGGAAAATGAGCTCTGCCTGATGACTGAACATAGTAGGAAATTTATTTTTCCCATTTAAAAAAAAGGAGAAATGACATTCAGTCTCAGAGTCCTGTTAGACCACACTGAGGTGAATCAGCCATCAACCCATCTTTGTTTTTTTAACCTCTCAATCCTTATTTCAAACAAGTCGTGATTTCTTCTCTTTCATCAATATGTATGAGAAACTTGGCCCGTGATGTAGAGGTAATCTGACAGCTAAAGCAATCTGCTCCAAGTCAAGAGTACTTAAGTCTTTTCTTTGTTGAACTGTTCACTAATATGTGAACCTGGGAAAGTGACTTCATTTCTTTGAAGCTCATTTGTTCGCAGAGTAAGAGCTGTAATACTTGCCACATACAAATATCATTGTTGCTAATTATGTGAAGTAATTGAATTCCCCGGTTGTTTTAGGAGCTGAAGGACATGGAATTACCCAGTGCAACGTAGCCAAGAGTCATTAGGTGTTTAATATAGTCTAAAGGAATGTGAAAAAATAGAGTTCTATTGGCACATAACTATTTAGAATGTATCTTCCACTTGTCACCCTGATGCCAGCCATAGCCTTCAAGGTAAATTGCTGTAAGAAAATGCTCACACACCACATGACATACACACTGCTATTTTGTCCATTTTAAAGCTGTGGAAATCCAGAAACAGTCATGTTCTCTGCTAAGTCAGTATCAACACACGAATGCTGGAGACTCTCCTCTTTCTCACTCTAACTTGGACGATTTTCTGTAGCTAGATGATCTGTAAACATTCTAAATGGGGCTGGAAGAGTAATAGCTTGAAAATGTGAAAGAAAACTAATAGTTCTATGCACATTTACATCGGTGAGCTTTCGCTGCATAACAAAACGTACAAACTAAGAAACTTGACTTTTGAAAAACGAACCCTTTGTTTTTCCATGATTTTTTCAGTCATCTCTTTGGTCTAGGGTCACCTGGGTGATTTTTGGGTCACCACTGGGTTTATTCATGCCTCTCTGGTTGGTTCTTGCATTAGTAAAGTTCTGACTGGTCTTGGATGATCTCTGAACGAAGGCTCTCTTCCCTCTGCTCTGCCACCACAGAAGCCTCGCCCAGGCATCTTCAGTTGGTGGTGAAGAGGTTACAGGAAGCAGAAGCTGGTCTACATTCAGAACCAAACACCATTCTTTCCATTGCCCTCTGTGAGTCAGAGCAAGTTGCAGGATATTCCAGCCTCAAAGAGTAAAGAAATACACTTTTCTTTTTGATGAGCGAAGCTACCAGGAACATGATGTAGAAGGGAAGGGAGTTGCAGCCCTATTTGGCAGAATAAATGCAATCAATTTGACCCATGAAACATTTTGAAAGAATGATATGACAATATACATTTTTATGAAAACCTATTTCGTCCTATCCACTAAAGTGAGGATATCAGTATCAGTAATCAGGAAAGCCAGAAATACTGTCAGTCTCTTAGGATTTGAGTGGGGCTGAAGTTCTCACACTGATTAAAGATAATCCTAAAATAATAGTTATTGCATATTTCATTTACATGTCTCTAGAAGGTTACCTCAGGCATTATCATTGTCAAATCAAATTTAGTGGCATTTCACTTGTTCTATTCTAAATAGCTTGAGTATATTTGGGGAATTCCCTGTATATGTACATTGACACTCTCACCAAACATGCTCATTCTTTTGTGAGTGTGTTCTAATTGTGCCATAACTGTATTAGCATTAATTAGCAAACTCGTCTTTCAATTTCACCCCCTGGGGACAGATTCAGTCAGGCTTGGGTAGGTAGGGAATTTAATTAATCTATCAACAAATTGAATTTTCATTAGATAGTTTGGTTTTATCTCTTTTATTTATTTATTTATTTATTTTTTTGGTATTAGACATTAGAAAAATTATTTGAACTGAAGTTACCTAAACATTTTTTGTTTTTTTTCATTAGGAAGACAATGAATCTAGCTATTTCTCCATAAAGTATTAGACATAATAATGTAGAACATCAATATTCCTTTTAGGCAGTTTTCAAGTAGGTTATTTTATTATTTATTTAGATGGGAGAATGTATTCCAGATTGCATCTTTCCCTACTGATGGAAGGGCTGTTTTATAGCAAAGATATCCATAGCTAAATATGTAAGTACCTACTATTTATGGATTGAGAACAAAGGGCATCAATATGAGAATTTAATTCAAGAGGGTTAATCTCAAATGCAATTAATGCTCACATTTTTATGTGTCCCTCTGGTAGTCTGTTTGCCTAAGGAATTTATTGAAATAGATACATTTAATTAAACTGTTTTTAGCACTTGGGCAAGATACAATTTAAGGTGTGACATTCACGTAAAGAGAGAAGTCTGAATAACTTGTTTTAGTCTTATTTCTTGTGTTAAATAATAAAGAATTTAATGAATATATATCAAATGTTTCTTCATCTTCTGCGTGTACACACACAGATAGCAGACTGTGTCCTACTAATGCGTCCTCCCACGCAAAGCATGAAACACCCTATTTTGCTGTGTGTTATGTGCTCTTGTGTATGATGAGCATGCATGTTTTAGGCCCAAACTTCCAGGAAAAAAATCCTTAGTTTCAATTTCTTTAATTCCCCATTTTATTTGTTTAACGATGTAGGCACTTGTTTTTTGTTTTATCAAGGAATTTTAGCATTTACAGTTTAACATGTTATGGTACAAGAAATTTGATGTAACAAATAATCACAAAACACCAGCACAGACACACGGTACCTCCTGTTTCCTCCACCATCTGCGGTCACTCTCGGTGAGGTTTGGTCCAGGGTGTCTCTCTCCTATTTAATCACAGTTAGCTTAAAGCTGGCAATGTCTGCGTTATTGTACAAATATCAGCTAGATTATTAGTTCCCACCTGAAGTGTACAAAGAGGAATGTCACGCTGATCACCCTGTGATAATAAAGTCGGTATCACCTGTCTTATCAAGTCAGAGTCACGCACTCTGTGGACAACAGCACATACTCATTTCATTTCATTGAATCATTGACCAAAACTGCTTTCATTTCGTGTTCATACTAAGTTCTACAAAAGTAATTATTGTATTTCAGGGTATTCTTTTTATGTATTTTTTTTATTAAGAAAAGTTGCAGGCAGGACTGAAGATGAGTAGGCAGGCAGGCAGGAAGAGAAAAGAGGAAGAAGCATTTTATTTTCTTTTTTTAATTTTTAGATAATTGTTCACACTGGTTCCCCCCCACACACACACCACCACTCCTGGCCCCCAGGTGCTGGACTCAAACCCAGGGGTATGTGGCCTGTGATCCTTTGGAGCTGACTGACCCAACCGCTGTTCCACCAACACCTGCCTTCTGGGTCTTCCTTTGCATACAGATGCAGTTATTGATTTCTAGAGTTACGCTTCCAACTTCTAAGCATAACTTAGGAACATAAAGATGATATAGAATTAGTACTACCTGTGTATAATGGTCATCCTTAGTTTTCCCTCACAAATGTCGGCCAAAAAGTGCATATTATATGTAAAACTCTCATTATTTGCAGATAACATGGTTATATAGATTGAAAAACCCAAAAACTCTGTCAAAAACTTCTCGAACTCATCAATGAATACAGCAAAGTGGCAGGCTACAAATGCACAAAAATCTGTTGAACTTTTATATGCAAACTACACGCTAGAAGAAAACGAAATCATGACAGTAACGTCATTTATAACAGAAGTCAAACAAATGAAATACCTGGGCATATACCTAACAAAGGAAGTAAAAGATCTATACAATGAAAACTACAACCTTCTTAAGAAAAAAATAGAGGAGGACACAAAGAAATGGGAAGGCATCTCTTCTTCATGGTGGGGAAAAATTAATATCATTAAAATGGCCGTCTTACCCAAAGAAATGTATAGGTTTAATGCAATCCCCATTAAAATCCCACAGGCTTATTTTCAGGAAATAGAATAAAAAAATTTTAAATTTGTATGGAACAGCAAAAGACCCCGAATAGCCAAAGCAATCATTAGAGAAAAGAGCGAATCTGGAGAGATTACACTTCCAGACTTCAAACTATACTACAAAGCTATATTGATCAAAACGGTATGGTACTGGGATAATGACAGAGGCACAGATCAGTGGAATAGAACTGAATCACCAGAAACTGACCCACTCACATACATTGAGTTAATATACGACAAAGGAGCCAAAAGCATATGTTGGAAAAAGGAAAGTCTCTTCAACAAATGGTGTTGGGAAAACTGGACAGCCACATGCAAAAGAATAAAGCCAGACCACTCTCTAACACCATTCACAAAAATTAACTCAAAATGAATTAGAGACTTGGACATAAGACCAGAAACCATAAAGCTCTTAAAAGATGACATAGGGAAGACTGTCCTTGACATCAGTCATAGTGAAGCCTTTGGGAACTCAGCTCCACCATCAAGGAAAACAAAAAGAAAAATAAACAGCTGGGACTACGTCAAACTAAGGAGCTTCTTCACAACAAAAGAAAACATCACCAAAATCAAAAGGAAACTTACTAACTGGGAGAAGATATTTACACTGGATATTTCTGACAAAGGCTTAATATCTAAAATATGCAAAGAACACATAAAACTCACAACAGAAGAACAGGCAATCCAATCAAAAAATGGGAGGAGGAATTGGAGAGACAGTTTTCTGAAGAGGATATACAAATAACCAACAGGCTCATGGAATTATGATCCTACTCACTGGCTATCAGGGAAATGCAAATTGCAACAGCAGTGAGATATCACCTTACATCCAAGAGACTGGCTATTATCCAAAAGTCTGGAAACAACAAATGCGGGTGAAGATGTGGAGAAAAGGGAACACTTTAGCACTGTTGGTGGGAGTGTGAATTGGTGCAACCCCTATGGAAAACACTTCGGAGATTCCTCAAAAAACTGAAGCTGGAAATCCCATAGGATCCTGTCATTCAGCTTCTAGGCATCTACCCAGAAGATACAAAAGCGCCCATCCACAGAGATGTATGCATCCCCATGTTTATTGTGGCCCTATTCACAATAGGTAAGAACTGGGAATTACCTAAGTGCCCAATGTCGGATAAATGAATAAAGACAATGTGGTCCATATATACAAAGGAATACTACACAGCCCTTAGAAGAGATGAAACCCTGTCATTTGAACCAACATGGATGGAGCTAGAGGGGATGATGCTAAGTGAAACAAGTCTAAAGAAGGAAGACAGATACCAGATAACCTCACTCATAGATGGAATGTGAATAGAAAAAATAAAGGAACAGATGAAAAATAACCAACCCTGAAACATTTGCAGCAGAACTGAGGTGACCAGAAGGGAATGGGGTGGGTGGGGGCACATGGTAGTGGAGCCCACTGGGAAGAACACTTGGTGATTTAGTGGAGGGCGTGGAGTGTTGAAATATATCTAAGACTTGGGGAGCCTATACCCAGGAAATTATTTTAATCTGTAGAATAATTACTGCAATAAAAATCATTTAAACATTAAAAAAGCCAATTTGAAAAATAAAAAATTACCTCTACTCCCAGCTCCCGATTAGCTGCATTTTTTTTCTTGTGAAAATGAAGGACTTAGAATCCCCTCAACATTACCAACTAGTTCTACAATCATCTGCTTCTGTGAATTTGGGAATGAGAGTTTATCACAGACTTGGTCCAGGCGGACAGACTTGTCTGAAGAGAATCACGTCATGTGTATTTTTTTACATGTTTTGTGCCAGTGTGATACACTAACGAAGCATTGGACTTAAAATGGGAAAACAGGGTTGCCTTGCTCTTCAGTGACCCTATAACTTGCAAAAAATAGCATAGGCTTCAGTAGACACATTACCAACCAGAAGTCTTGCCCTGACATATTTAAATGGATGGTCCAAGTCCACAGTGAGAACTGTCAGCGCTTTGGACTGACTAAATGGACCCTGAATGTGTTATGTTTGATTACATTGAAAGAAGTATCCAGTCACAAGAATTTCAGTATCTCGGTACAAGGATTCTATTCTGTTTTTTTATGGAAATGCATCTCTTATTAAGCAAATATAGACCTATTTTGCATTATGCTTACATGCACAGATTATATTTTTATTTTACTTTTAAACCTAGACTCATGAGCTAGGAAAATGTTAAAAGCAAAGAGGGTAGATTTAACTTTATTAATAATAAGATTTAAAATAACAATAGATATATTTCCATAATAGCTCAAAGGGTATTTTAATAGCGTTGTGATACTGTACGTTTCAAATGCATTTTTAAAGAAACTTTTATATTAGCTTATTATCGTTGATCAAAAAAGATAGGCATATCAGATATGAATCTTTGGAAGGAATAAAAGGGATCAATCTCTTCCAAACATACATTAACGTCTTTGACAGTTGTTTTATCTTTCTAATCCCCTACATGTTATTTTTTCATTATGCCCATTCCTCTCTAAAGAAGCGAAGGAATCTTTCCTTTTATTCCACTCTTCTAAAGTCTAGACTTCTCCTAAGCAATCAGGTAAAAATAATATGCAACTATTACCAATAGACCCAGGTTATTATTTTATTATTCCCATTCACACAGAAGGAACCCTGTGGGAGAATGTGACTTGAGTCTAAGTTATGAACTTCTAACAGAAAAGCTCTATTACATTCGATAGAAAAATGCAAAATTTTGAGTTTGTTGATGAGTGTGTGTTTTATTACACCATGAGGTACAGACCAGAAAATACTTTGCATACTGCAAAGCAATATTGTTATCTTGTAATTATGGACATTTAAAAAATTAATAGTATTCTTGCTGCCACTTATCCCAATTTTAAGCCAGAACAGTAAGAGAGTAGCATTCTGAGGCTAATTCTGACACCTAGAAGACTTTGAGGAGGACTTCCAGCCTATCTGTCCTCAGCAGACAGAACCACAGGCCTCTGCAGGCTGACTCCTGACTCCACACCCTCTCTTCCCAGGCCGCTCAGCACACAGCTAGCTTATTCACACAACACGGTCTAAACTCGGATGCTCGCTTTAAAAAATCTCAGTCTCTAAATATGATCAGATCAGCCTTAATGCCACTCTCCTCACCCCTATCCCCAATATGGCCTAAATCTTAACAGAGAGTAAAGTACAGTTGTTTAAGGTCTGTTCTTTTGTTGTCATTGAGTCACTTCACAAGGAGTCAGGGATGCCCCTTCTTTAGGAGACACAGCTTATGTGAAGTTGAAGAGCCTGGATTTTAAGTCAAAAGACTTGGATCTCAGTCCACTTTGGCCAAACCGGAACTCTCTGAGCCTGTTTTCTCCTCCACAAAATGGGGATGTCTATTTTCCCTTGTCATGCTTCTGTGCACATTACAGATGATAAATATTGATGTGACCCCTCTAAGCATAGGGGCTACCATTATCACCGAATGTAAATTGAGCTTCAATGTTTCTGTTGAATGTTGCATCCATCACCCTTGCACCAAAATGACACAATAATTAATGTTTGGGAGCCCAATAAGTATAGATTGTTTATTAGACAAACGTGTATCTTTACTTATTAGTTTAACCTACACCAACATTTTTGTAAGCATGGAGAAAAGTTGAGTCTCTGAAGTGTCTAAATGTTACACCCAATCTTGAATTTTAAATCAGTGATCCTCAGAGATAGGGGTATAGAAGCGAAAATGCCAGATATAAGTTCCTTTGTGAACACTGTCTCTTTAGATTCCGTTTGAAAATTATAGGAGATGAAAAATCAGAATTAAAAAGACAATAATGAATGAGAATCAGTATGGTAATTGCAACCCAGTGTGACTCCAGGGGCACATTTTTCTCTGAGAGGGCATGGCAACAGCGACAGTTGGGTTGCAGGATATTCTACAGCCCTTTAGTTATTCTGTCTTCATTGTTCCAGGAGGCTGGATGCTGCATTCAATAGAAAAACTCAAATACAGATTACAGACAACTGCTGTCATCCTCTCCAAAAAAAGTAATCCATACCTGTATCTTGTGTACTCTAAAAAAGAAACATCAGCAAAATAGGAGGTGCAGTGCCTAGGAATTCTGGCTTTGGCATCACGTAAACACTGGTTCTGATTTTGGCTCCACCATTACTCACTACATAACTGAGGGCAAATTGCATCATCTCTCAGGAACTCCATTGTCTCATCTGTATAACGGGCATACGAAAGTCTATATGGAGGGGCTGTCAACAGGAAAGATGTTTGCCAAGGCCTGACACAATGCGCTTCACAAATGCGGACCGTGTCAGCGGTTGCATTTAACTACGAGACGCTCTTTCTCACTCTGAAATGTAAACACAAGCATGTGGTAACAGCTCTCTGTTGAATGTGGCCTCCAATTTAGATAATATCATGAACATGAAGTCTCAGTAAAATTCTCTTTAAGCCATTTGAGAATCTTGAGATGCGTTGTCTGAGTGGGACTCTAGTGAGCTGTAATTGCTCAACAGGACCAAGCAGCCTCCAAGGACCAGCACTCTTTTCCTCCTCTAAAAATGGAATTATTTGATTGTTAATCCTACACAGCATTACAGGCAGATCATTTACAACACACTGTACAAATCGAAGTCAAGCCATCCATTCGCATTATGCCCAGTGCCCACCTAAAATAAATGACAGAGAAGCAGCTGCTTGAGGCTGGTGCTTCTATGAGATGGAGGAGAAAAAGACGACAGCAGTTGTTTGGGGCTAACAGGACAGTTTTCTTTGCCAAAGACATGTAGAGTCCCAACGTGCCCCGTTATTCTACAGCCAGGGGCTCTCGGCTCTCCTGTGAGCTCACTTAGACTTGTTAAACTGTTTTGTACAAAGTTTGCAACTCTTCCTCTCTGATGTGAGCCTTGCAGAATTTGTGTCCTTTCTGTGACCCTGCTGCAGCCCCGGGTCACATCAGAGCTTGGCACGGTTTCTCCATGTACAAGCTCAGTATGCCAGAGGCAAAGAATTTTCCCGTGAGACCTTTGGTTCCCTGGCCTTTACTAAGTCAGTGGCGCCCACACTTTCATTTGCATAAGAATCACCTGGGGGTACTCTTTACAAATGCAGGTTCCATGGCAGTTCCTGGCCCTTCCAGGTCATTATGTACGTGATCCTTCTGGAAGACATGTGAAGAAACTGTACTTTTATGGTATCAAATAAAAACCCCAGTTTTTAAAATAGGCCATCACAAACAAAAGGCATAGAAGATAAATAGCCACAGAGCTTGTTTGGTTCATGTATCAGAAACACTGTTGCGTGTTTTTGTCTTTAACTTCCTTTTCCTCATATGTTTGGGGGCAGTAATAACCACAGAGATGATGATGATCATAATAACTTGCCCTGCAAAGGAGTCTATAGCTTGAAAGCAGAAAAAGACACCTTCTCCATAGGGTGCCCCTTCATCCCTGTGCCCAGGGTCATCCCAATTTAGCAGTGTTGGAATGCGCCTCCTTCGCCCGAACACATTCCCCTCAGTCCTGCACCTGCACACCCCTTACCTGCACTACACCTGGTGATACTCCAGTTGCTTCTGGTTTCAGTGGTAAAACCTATGAAAAGTCTAATCACAGGAAGAAAAAAAAGCTCGGGCATTGGAGACCTGGTGATGCCAATGATCATTTATCTGGTCTTGAGCCATTATTTCCTCATTTATAAGAAAGAGACAGTACTTCCCAGGGTGGTTCTGAAGGACTCGGCAACAGTCAGCAACTGGCCCTGTCATAGGGCCTGGCCTGCCGAGCCTCCTCGCGAGGGTCCTAAGAGCAAGAGGGGATGCACTCACTTCCTCTGCCCCAGCCACTCTGACCTCCACCCCCAGCATCTTGAACTTGACAGTATGGATATGCAGGACCCTGCCTGAGTCATTCCGGATGGCTGTAACAGAACACCATAGACCAGGGGGCTTATAAACAAGAGAAGTTTCTGTTCCATCCTTCCAGAGTTGGAGAAGTCCAAGAGTAAACTGCCAGCAGATTCAGTGTCTGGTAAGGTCGCTTGCTTCTTCATAGACGCCCATCAGCTGGCTGCTTCCTTTCATGGCGAGAGGTCCTCAGGAGTTCTCTTTTAGAAAGACCCCTGTCATATAAGAGCACTAATCCCACTCATGAGGCCCCCATTGCCATGACCTAGTCACCACCCAAACATGCCACCTCCTAACCCCATCACATTGGAGGGTCAGATTTCAACACAGGGATTTGGAACAAACACATTCTGTCTGGATCAGTCCCCGTGAAGTTCACATTACCTGGAACAGTGAATACTAGACTACAAACTCTAATATGACTGGAAAACACACTTAGCCAGTGCTCTGTGCAAGCAGGGCTGCTGCCGATGCACAAGCGTCTCCTCCCTTGGCTGGAGCCCTAAAAAACGCCGGTGCATTTTTCTAGGTTCCATCTCCTCGGTATTGCAGCTGCAGAGACCGTCCTCCACCAGCTGAAGTCTCGCAGCTATTCTGTGCTACTTGCCAAAGTGACAGGCTTATGATTTAGAAACCAGGTCTAAGGCTAGGACGAGCCTTCTGTTCAGGAAGAGGAAGACTTGAAGTCATGTTCCCGGTCATCAAAGACCAGACCATTTAACTATCAGTCTATACAGCAAAAGAAAGAGGAGCAAAATCATAGTTCCCCCCAAAACACTATTAGTTGGCCAAGTTTGTCATAATGAAATACCGCTAACTGAGACTTAAGCAGAAATGTATTTTCTCGTAGTTCTAGAGGCTAGAGATCAGTCAAGGTGTCAGCTGGGCCATGGACCCTCTGCAGACTCTAGAAATGATCTAACCCAGAACTGTCACCTAACTTCTGGAGGCTCTGTGGTGATAGCCACGTAACTCCAGACTTCAATACTGATAAGCCTTTACACAGGACTGTGTCCATATTTCTTCTGTTCATAAGGATGCCGGTTAAAATTGCATTAGGTCTCTTCCTACTCCAGTCTGATTTTAACTGATTAACATTTGCAAATTAGGTACACTGTTAGGTGCTGGGAGTCAAAATTCCAGCATATGAATTTGAATTTTGGTGTAGTCAGTCAGCTCATAGCAGACTCTTACAGGCAAAGTTATCTGAGTGTCTGGTTAGGATTTAAGGTTGTCATAGAAAGACAGACGACTTTACTGTAATTTTTTTTCTGAAAACAAGTTAATCTGGTGACTACCATTCCATAGGTGTTTCTCTGTGGAAGACCCATGGATATGTCTTCTTTTAAAAAGACTGCTTTCTGTAAGTAGCTGAGTGACTCTGCCTGCAGAGGGATATCAGACAAGATTCACCACTTCAGTATTCTTGACTTTAATTTGAGGATTGATTCCTGAATATTTTCCTAGAAGTAAAGCAATTATTTTAAAATAAGCAATAGGTGGGTCTTGTCATAGAAATAATAAGCAATAAAATTAATGGAACTGCCCTTTTAAAATCACTAAATATTACCTCCTTAAAATCACAAGGGGGAAAAAAAATCTCCAAGCCAAGTTATTTTTCATGAATACTGACATTTAAATCAGAAATCACTTAAGAAGGGTTAGACCAGAAACATAAAAGGCTTTATCTGAGATGAATGGTTAGCATACTCACATACAAATATTGCAGAGTGATCGGATTTCAATTTCACTTTTAAACTAATTTTATGTGACAGGATCATGTTTGAATTCCATATGTTCTACTCTGAACTCTTGTTTGCATTCACTGAAAATTTCTGCAAAACAGATTGTTAAATTCTTGGTTTATTTTTCTGGAGGAAAAAAAAAATGGTTTTTGTTTTTTTTTTCTTTTGACAGACACTTACAATCCTTAACAAGATATTGTGATTAACAAGAGCAAAGCTTTGAAAATGAAGCTTTGAAGCACAAGTTCAAATTGGGTAATAGGCAAGGATATGATTAAAAAGTGTCCATCTACATTATTTAAACAGCCATTGAATATCATTAATTTCAAGTGAGACTAGCATCATAGTCTACTCAGTCAGAAGCAATCAGAATCTAAGTCAAGAACTTTTCTAGTTCCTGACTACGTATTTTTTTAGTGATAGGATTTGTAGTTTTATTTTGCTTGTCTGTCCAGTACTAGTTCTGCAATCTCTCCATATCTGGGTGTTTGTAAAGAACAAAATAAGGATATTAATTCTCAGCCATACTTAGGAATATTAATGAGTGCTTATAGATTTGTCATTGTCCCTATAAACAGAACCTCTTTCACATATCAGATCAATGTTCTTTTCAAAATAAATTGAGTGAGATATAAGAACAATCTGGGTGTGGCATTTACGACCCCATTCATCGCCTGGGTTGACCTGGTTGATCTTGCTGACTGGGTGGGGGTCCACCTCCCCCCAACTGCTACCTGTGTGTGTCCCTCATAAAGTTCACTGCTTTGTCAAAAAGAACAACTTGCCCCCAATAGAGACAGACCATTCTATCAAGGGTTTCTAGTCACTGCTGTCCTCTGTTAGAACCTCTAAAAAAATGCTCAAGGTAAGTTGAATAATGGAAGACTGTGTATGTTATAGTTTGGGGTTGTTTATAGTCTGAGACAAGTCTAGATCTTTAACTTGGCAAAAAACAAGAAGAGTCTCTGGATTATGCCCAATGTGGATCAGAGGTTCAAGCAGTAGACTTAACCAAAGGATTTCTTACCTTTATCTCTGGTGAACACGTTGCTAAAGACCCATTAGAGAATGATGGCTACCATTTTGAGTCAGCTTAACTTTACAGACTGTCCTCATGGGCTTTATCTCTTACTCTTCCTACCCTGGATCATTGAACAATATCAAGATGATCCTTAGTCTTGAAATGCAGTTCCCTCATCAGATGTTTGCATGAATGCCTAAAGGAGAATCAGAGATACTTTAGATGAATGTCTTAATTGTGCCTGAGTCTATGTGTTCTCTGGATGTTATAGAGACAATGAATTAAAAATCAAGAAATACCTAATAGAGAAAAATTTCAAAGAGGACATTTATCGGTCCTTGATTTCATCTGTTTCTTAATTCTCTTAATTAATGCCCTGCTTCATCTTCAACTCAGTTTGCCAGCAATCCCTTCTCATATCATGCTCACCTGTGTTCTGTCCCCAGTGTCATCTCAGCAGTGATCCCCATTTTAGTTGTTGTCATTGACCCTTTATTCATCTCAGGTGAAAGCTCCCTCTTCTATTAAATTCTTATGTAGTCTCTCTAACTGTCCATTGCCAAGTATACTGGGAAATACTTTAAATAAATTTGGCATGGTGTTGAAGAATTATGGTCATAATTTCCTTTTCTTTTATACAGTACAATTCCCCAATCTTATTTTTAAAAATTACTGAAAATTTACATGAACTTCCTTCCTTCCTTCCTTCCTTTCTTCCTTCCTTCCTTCCTTCCTTCTTTCCTTCCTTCTTTCCTTCCTTCCTGCATGGTAGGGAAGAAGCTGACTCTGTGTGTGTGTGTGTGTGTGTGTGTGTGTGTGCCTATGAATATTTTATGGCCTTTGAGACTTTATTTTACCTAATATTATATAACCATCAGAGAAGCTGAAAGGATATTCTCTTTTATTTTAAAATTATAAATATTTACAATAACTGTTTAAAAATTCTACTTGATGATGAAATAGTATAGGAATGTGGAGAATGAAACTGACCTTTCTTGAGCTTATTCTATGCCAGGGCACTCATTTTTCCTACTTCATGCACATATTCACACATCTATACTTTATCATACATTTGAAATTGCTGAGCTCATTTTACAGAACAGAAAATTGAGTCCCACATGAGATAATATGTCCAAGGTCACACAGCTACTAAGTAATACAACTTGAATTTGAAATCAGATGTTTCCGACAAGTCTATATGCTTTTTCAATTGTTTTTTTTTTTTCCCTCCCCGTGGAGTACTGCAGTGACAATAATACAGCTATAATCTATTAAACTTCCATATACTGTGTGTCTTATGATCATTATCATATAATCCTTCACTTCTCAAAAATAATCAGTCATGTTACCGTTTTATACATGAGGAAACTAAGGTTCCGAAAGCTTGGGTAACTTGCCAACCTAAGAAGTAGAAGAGCCAGGATTCAAACCCTGATTCCATCAACCTTCTTGTTCACAAATTTTGTATTTGGGAATCCATGTACTCACTAAAGTTTATTGATGGCCCCAAATCAATATTCCCAGAGCTTTCCAGTCATTACAGGCATGTGCAGAGCAGCAAAAATCTGAATCACACAACCTACATCCCTGCTCCGAGCTAAGGTCAAGCAGGGTAGATCTGCCTTCTTGTTTCAGCTTCATACTGTAAACAAGTGTCATTTCACAGTTTAGTTAGTGCCACATTTTTCATGCTTTTGTTCTTACTTTTTTGGATGATATCACTGTTTAAAATGGCCCCCAAGTTTAGGTCTGAAAGGCTACCTACTGTTCCTAAGTATAGGAAGGCTGTACCTTATGGAGAAAATGCTTCTGTCGATGAAGCCTGTTTAGGTATGAGTTATAATGCTATAGGTCATAAATTCGATGTTAATGAAATAAATATGTGCATATACATGTGTATATTTCATTAACATGTATATATAATCATACATATGTATATATGTGTGTGTACACGTACATATATATAAAGATGTCTTTAAATAGAACACATATACATTAAAAAGGCTATGGATTGATTGGTTGACCAGAGACTCACATTCACCTGAAGGCCAATGCATAGTTCAATATTCATTAATTCGCTGTTCTCAATGACCTTATCCGCCATAATGACCACAAAGAACACAGCTCAACTGTGCTGTTTCCAGTGCTCAAGTTAATCTACTCCCCACCTCCTAATCTGCTACACGTGCTGTGAAATAATAATACTCTGTGTTGTGTTTTCTACCTTTGTTTTTCATTTTTGTTGAAATTTCTCACGAGAAGTGTTCCCTCGTGTTAAACACCACTTCTCATTCAAGCAAGACACCACATCACCACCCTCGTTTTTGCTTAAATGACCAACAGATTCTCACCATCATTACAAAGGAGGAACAACACAGCACACAGTAAAACAAAACTCATACAAGATTTATTTAAATTGATTTAGCTTAGAGCAAGTTTATATACATAAATAATTTGTATTTGTTGAGAATCAGATTCTGAAATGAAAATGTATTAGTGGGGGCAAATCAGTGCTGAGGGTTCTTTTCTAAACATTCTCATTCAGTATAGAGTTAGGTCTGGAGAAATAAACAAATATACTGCAGGGGTCTGCTCCCATTACATAACAGTTTCTATATATACTCATGAACTTCCTGAATCTTTTTTTCTAAAGGAGGTCATCTTCAGCAAATTTCTCCCCTGAGAAAAATAAGATCAATCAGCAATGGTGGAATCTTCAACACTAAAAAAGCACAAAAGAAATTGAAAGCCTAAGGGATTCTACCATCCAGGACCCCTGCACCCACTTATTTGCTGGAGAGCTGAGGAATCATCAGCTTCTCTCCAACCTATGTTATGAAAAGGGAGATGAAATGGACTGAGAATCCAAAGTCATGAGCTCACACTTGACCTTATGGTAAGCTGAGAGTTCTGGGCAAGTCAGTATCCCTCTTAGCACCTCAACTTTCTCACCTGTAAAGTGGTGCCATTATCTCTGCACAAGTTACAAAACTGAGAAGGCTCATGAGCCTGAAATTCAGGTCACACTCTGGTCTCGATGACCTGGTGCTGGGATGTATGCTAAATTCCAAAAAGTTGCCATGTGGGCTAGTGGAGGCCTAACTTAATTGGTCAAGAAAATTATTTCAACAATAGACTTGGATGCATATAAATGTATTTCCCACCCTCTAGTGTGATATTTTTCTCTTAAAAATTACTTTATTGTTGCATCAGTCTAGATAAGCTAACCAATGTGTTAGTAGCAAACAATCCCAAAATCTTGGGTTAACAAAAGTGTATTTCTTATTCAAGTTACCCAAGCGTTGCATTTTGGCTCTTCTTTACCAACATATCACCTCATCTGACCTCAGCCCGAGGGTGTAGCCACCATCTTGAATATAACCTTGCCAAGATGGTTGGATCTCACACCAGGAATGTAAGACTATGGCCCAGAATTAACACAGATCAACTCACTCCCAATTCATCAGTAACCCAACTACTTGGAGCCAAGCAACACAATTCAGCGGCATGCCTGAAAATGGAAAGAACCAGAAATGATTTTCAGGTGCTTGCCTGTAGCACAGATGACAGAGATATTGTCCCTTTGATCATGAGCTCATTGAGTGTTCCCTGGAACAAGGTTGTCAAAAGGGTCAATGCCAACTTAATCTGCATTAATAGAAGACTATAATCCAGAACACGCAAGGAGACAGTTCTATTCCTAATGCAGCCTGCGCTTAAATTTATAGTTTAAACCTTTAGGAACTAATTTTCCTACTGAGATAGTGGCACCATCTACGTTGTGTTAGGAAAGTAACTTGCTGTGAAAAAATCGAGGTCGTATGTGATTGTATGATGATAGACATTGGTTATTAGCATATATGTCATACTTACTAATAAGAGCACTTAGCACTTTTTCATTAATTATGCCAAGAAGTATTGAAACCTGACCAAGAAAAAAATGTCTTTCATAGTGAGGGGTTTATTTCTAGAAATGATTGCCTTTTCAGGAGAATTTTTTTGTCTCTAGTTAAAATGACAGACTAAAAGTAGAGTCTGACAGGCGTGTAGACTGCTTCCAAAGAGGTGAAAATATCCCAGAGTAAAACATCCCAGAAAATGAAGAGTTTTTCTTTTCACCATATACGTCTATATTGGCCTGAAGAGTATTCTCCGCTTCTGAATAGACTAATGGCCTGAAGCCATCCCATCTTCAGGTGGGTTTTGTGGAATATCATCTCTAACACACAGATATTCACTTTTATTTAAAAAACAAAAACAACACAGATGATTTTAAAGTGGGATTTTTCAAAATGCTGTTAACAAGTTGGGGAGGAGTAAGCAGGCAGATATAAATGGCGGCCGTGGGGATTACTTACACATAATGTGCTGAAAGCGAGGCATGTTTCAAGAATTGTTTCCCTGCTGTATTATTGGAATGCTAAAGTCTAAATATGGTAATGTGAAACACTATATCTGATGGGAACTGGAATATACTTTATTTTACATTCCTGTAGGGGAAAAATATTTTGGCAGTTGGATGAGAATCTGGAAGGCTGAAGATTCATGCTGACAACTCTGCACAAAAAGATATTCATTCCAAACATAAGTGTGTTTGTACACTGTTATTTAACATACATTTAATTATTCCTTTCATTAACTTTTCCTAATTGTTTCTAAGTATTATTTTCCTTTGGAGGAATAATCTTGTTATTTTTATGATCTCAGAAAGGCAGGATGGGGAATAATTATATCAGGTGTAAGCTAGATATCGTAAGTGCTCATTTTCAAACACACTCGCAGAACCCTGGAAGGCCTGGTTAGCAAAGGCTATTTCATAGAAGAATATCATGAGAATATTTATTGGTATTTATTTCCATTTTGGCATCCAACCCTTAATTTTTTAATTTCCATTTTGCAGTTGTGTATTAAGTATAATAACCACTTGAAACGTGTAGCTTGAATAGGAGAGAAACTGTACAAGTCAAGGAGGATTTTAATTACAAACTCCCACTTCAGCAAAACTGTCAGTAATGGGAGTGCGGCTGTGAAAAGATTTAGGTTAGGTAGGATGGTACATGAAAAACAATTGCAGCTGGGTAATCTTTCCCTGCTTAGTAACGCAAGTGAGAGGAATAATAACTTCCCTGGCTTCCAGACAGCGGACCCAAAACCACCTTGGAACTCTACTGCCATGTGAAAAGCGGAGATAAAAACAAATGTAGAATAATCCAGGCACAAATTAAAAAGATGACAGTAACTCGGAGGACAGGGTGAGTCTTCATGGCAATTCACTTAAAATGCAGCTGTTTGGGGGAAGACATAGGATGGTGTCTGTCTCAGAATGCATATGGCGATGGACTTTCTGTGGTCTTTCGTGTGAGATGAAAGTCACTCTTGACAGTATTGCTGGGAAGCGAATGTGAACCCAGAGACAGGGTGGTGTTGTGGGAAGATCTGCAGCCTGGGAGTGAGGTAGACGTAGGTATCTGGGGTGATTTCATTGGCGACTAGCTATTCAATGTTGAGTAGATCATAAATTATATTTCTCCTGGGGTCACTGGGAGAAATAAATGTCTTACCATAAATAAAGCCCTCCAACAACAATGCTTACCTTCACTTCCTTTATCGAGAAAGGAGGAATCTGGCATGCCCTGATGGAGTAATGGTTAGGTCCATTGCTACAAGGGAGCAAAGACCACATACCCATGGGTTTGAGGCAGAGGTCTGGGGGAAAACAACCAGTGTGAGCAACTGAACAAAAACAAAAATCAAAATGTTTCTTTCTCTCTCTTCCTGCCTGCCTACTTACTTGTCATCATTCCTACCTGTACCTTCCCTTCAAAAGAAGAAGGAAAGAAAGGACGAACCTTAGAACCAGGTCTTTTCGTTTTATGTGAGGAAACTGGTGCTAAGAAATGCCAGAGTCCTCTTCCAAGTCACAAGATCTCGAGGTTGGGGGGCAGAGTTTGGATTCCCTGTGCTCAGAGGATTTCTTCTGACCTCCCTGCTCTAGAGAGTGGATTTCAATACACAAGGTCATGGAGGAGGGGTCTTTGGTCTTTGGTGTCTGATGTAGGGTTGTAGACCTGTCCATGACTCCTTAAACCTTGTGTGGGTGAGACTCCCTTCTCACACCCTAGCTTTACCCAGGTAAGGTGTGACTCATCAAGCCATGAGCTATTTCTTGTAATCTGGTTCAATGCGACAAGGGGATGGTGGACAGTCCTCTCAGAAAGTAGGGGACGCAGCAGTGCTGGTATCTGGGATTCCCTGGGTAAGTCACTTAAATTCTCTCAACCTTAATGATCAGACTCGTCTCAGCAGATTACAGATCATTTATCTAACAATGCTCAACAGCAAGCCTAGCATCTGAATGCATAGCAGAAAATAAATGATAGTTATTACTGTTTGAACAATTACCATTATTGCAGATAACAATAAAAATAATCAACATTTATGGCTACTTTGTGCCATCCATTGTAATAAGCATCTCCCACTTATTTCTTACAACAGCGCAGTGAGGAAAGTATTATTTCATCTATCAGATAGGCTGACATCGAGCCGGTGGGGCTGGGGGTGATCCATGAATATTGTCCTAAACATTTCCTGGCACACAAGGCATTACAGAAGTGCCTTACAGAGAATGTATAAAAGCCAGGGAGTTTCTCCACAGTTCTCTTATTAGACCACAGCTGAACTGATCACTGCCATGGCCCTTAGTGCCCCACACCAGATGGGTGCATTCAATACATCTTTATTAATTCAATGAATGAATAAATGAATGGTAAATAATGCTATGTTCTGGCCTCTACATTGACCCAACAGACAATTTCAGGGACTCTTGGGCTGTTCGTAATCAATCTTAAGAGCCATTTGTAGAGAGATTCACCATTGTGGAGCAAGGAGAATCCAGCCATGGAGAAGGGAAATATTATTAACCAGGAAATTAAAATCTATTATAACCTTTAGCCTTGGAGGCATTGTTTCTGAAGAAGCATATTCAGAAACATTTGGCCAGCTCTGTCATTAACTCTCTGATAGGCTCCAAAAATAAGGAAGGATCAGAAATAAATGTATTTTCTGATTAATTTTCTATAGAAAGTTTTTTTTTTTCCCACCCAGATGCAAAGGTCAACTTAAAAGGAATAAGTTTATTAAAAATTAATGCTAAATGCTGTTATCAGAGGGTTTGCCTATTTTACTGTTATTAAAAATGCAAACAGATTTTCAGCCTGAAAGAGATCTCAGAAAATGCTTTTCTTACTCTTAAAGTGCAAACCATGCAGAGTGACAGTAAATGATCTTTTCCTATGATCAGTTTTTCTCAATCTCGAGGTCAGAAAAGTAAATGTCGGAGGGAACAGTACACTTTACTCAATAAAGCAAAACAGAAACAAAGTGACTTGGATATTAACACGAAAAATATCTGCCTTTGCTATTTCTATAACTGACCCTTTGTCTTAATAAAATTTTTTACAGCTTTCAGAATCTTTCATCATGAACTAAGAAAATTATAGAAGAAAAATCACAAAGGGCCAAATTCTAACAGTCTGTGCCTATCGTGAACTGAAAAGTGGGCCACATTGAGACACATGGAAAGGAAAAATATTAGCTGCAGTGAATAGAGAACCATTGAAAACAACACCAGAACATGTAACTTCTCAGAAATCAAAGCTCTCCATTGCAGCTGTATTTCTTTACCAAGATGCAGCAATGGCTTGCATAAATTCTCCTTCTCGTAGATGGACTGACTAACCCATTCATCTGAAAAAGACTCCTTTAATAAGGCCATGTTTAGTTTAGTCCTCACCTTCAATTTAAACAGGAACTAGGAGAACTCCAAGCTATTTGCTTTCTTTCAGTCTGACCAAAATTTTTTTAGGGAAGGAGCAAGAGAGAAGTTTCCAGAAATACTATCACACACATGCACACAGCCAACACAGGAACTAGAGCTTTCGTGTGCTCTGCCCTCCCACAGTCTGGCACCGACAGCAGTTTTCACAGAACCCCTTCCTGAAGACAGCGGTTGACTTAGATCTTTATACAACTTTCTTAAATACAGGCAATCTACTCTTGTGCCAAAGAAATCTCCCTCCTTCAGGACATTTTTGTTGCGTTTTTTTTTAAAAGAATGTGTAACTCAGTACCTTTTCTAGAAACCTGTCTGGCTACATCTTTACATATTTGGTAATTAAAAAGCAAGGGTGAAAAGCTTATGGTTTTTATTCAGCTGCAATACATTTTTTTTTTTAATTCTGTAATGGCTCATAAATTTGCATTAATGATCCCCTGCTCCAGAAACCCTGGAAACAGGAGGAACATCCGTGTGTTTTTATGTGTCTCAGATACCTGACTTCAGGCCAAGGTGGAAGCTTTGGAGAAAGAGGCAGGACTCTGCTGACTTGCTGCTTGTTACAGCTTTGAGCCAAAGGAACACTTGGGTCCAGCATGTGTCACTGGGAGTTTTCATATGGTCCATGTAAATATCACATTTTAATTCCTGCAGGAATTCACAGTAACTCTGATTTTGTTTCTTTTTCTTGTTCTTTTTGGTGGTAGCAGGATATATGGAGGGAGGTCAGGTTGGCTTCGATTGTATTTTCTTTCAAAAGCTCTGCTAGATATAAATATGTACTACAGTTTACCCAGTCATTGTCATCGTAATAAACTTGCAGGGAAACCGAAAAGTGAGAACTCTGTTGGCATTTAGGAGTGCTAGAGGAACTTGCTTCATAAAGGAAATCTTTTCACGAGGACAGGATTTTGTAAAGCTCAGAGCAGGGCTTACTAACAAGGCCTAGGAGGGGCTGTGAAAATGGGAGCCATTGATCTTATCAAGGACTTCTTTTGTCAAGCACATAGTCAGCTTCTAATTCATCCCCTTTGTATATTCAGCCTCCGGGACACCAGTATTTCTTCTGCCAGAGGACAGATCCTTGAGGGTATCTAGATACTTGAGTCTGTGTTGAAAGCGCTCTCAGCAAGAGAATGTCAGGGTCAGGTGTTGATGTGCACAGGCACCTCCTTGTGGCAGGAGCTGTGCTCGACTGGAAGCAGGACTCAAATGTGACAAGTGAGGAAACTGAGGCTGAGAGAGGTGGCTCAAAGCCCAATAATAAGTGCTAGTGCCAGAATTTAAACTTTAGTCTAAATACCATCCCACTTATCCTCTGAAGCTTCCACGGGAAAAGAGTCAGGACAGAAAATGAGCCCAGGAGTAATTTGTGTTTAATGTTAGACTGTATATTTTTTATTGTCTCTCTTGGATTAATACAAGGGTATTAGTAGATACAAAGGTCTCGTGGAATCATACACCAAACCACCTGATGATCGCTCCATATAATACTGAAGTGAAAGCATTAGTTTGTCATTCAAGGTATGTCAGTGATGGGTGATAAAAGGGACTGAGCGTCCTGTTTGCTTTTTTTTTCCCTTTTTTTTTATTGTGCTGCAGTCTCCAAGGTATCATTGACTTCGATTGAATGTGACCCTAGTATTTAAAAAAAAAAAACAAAGGGTGTTGTGCTTCTGCTCTGTCGAAGAAGTTAGATCTTTGAAGAGCATCCTGACTTCTCAACACTTTAGCGTGTGGCCCATGGGATCCCAACCCTGGCGCTGATCTAAGAAACCACAGCTCTTCTATTCCGGGGTCTCAGAAGTGTTTCTGTCCCTCTCAAGAAATAAAAGATCATCAGTGAGAGGCCCTAGAATGACCAGAGCTAGATAAATGTGTGTTTTGTGAAAGGCAGCCTGCCTTCCACAAGGCAGGAAATCCTTTCCTAAGATACTGCATAGATGGACTTCGATGACGTTCTAAGTGAAGTCAGTCAGACAAACACTGCCTGATTCCACTTACCTGAGGTATCTGAAGCAACCTCACTCTGCACACAGAAAGCAGAATGGTGGCTGCCAAGCACTGGGGGCAGTAAAGGGGGTGGGGCTGTTTGTTCAATGGATATAGCATTTCAGTCTCAACGGTAAAACAGTCCTAGCGATCTGTGATACAACAATGTGCTTGTATTGACCATCCCGTCCCGTACAGCAAAAAAAATGTTAGGAGGGTAATTTATATCAGGTGATCTTTGCCACAATCAGTTTTTTTAAAGGCATCGTGACAAATCCCGAGGACAGCTGGGCACACCTTCTGAGAACAAGGTTGAACATGACATCAAAGAGTGACTCTCAAGCTCTGCCATCAGTGGGTCTGATTTGTCAAGGCTATTTTGAGCACTCATGTCAGACTGAATGAGGCTGTGAAGCAGTTTCCTAAAACAATCTCTTTGCAAGCATCTCTCACAAGGATTTCAGAATATCCTTTCCATAAACATCCTCCAAAAAAATGCAGGAGTATTTGATTGGTTTCCAGATGCCTCACTTCCTCGCTAGGGGCTCTGAAATACCTCTAGGAGAGCCAGGAGCCCCAGGGCACATACTGATGAGAAACTTAATTTCTGTTCATGAGAAACTCTGATTAGCAGTGTGGCAGCGAGCACGTGACTCTTTCTTGATTATTCTTTATCCTCAGCTGAAACACATTCTATAGCATGAACATTCCAACAAGCAGATCTTCTTGTTCCAAATGCTCTGAAAGATTTTATTTGGCATTCTACTGCCAAAGAACTTTAAAAATAATAATCATCTACACTTGTCCTGGAACTCTTTAGCCAAAATGGAACCCCTAGGAGAAAGCAGTTGTAATGGAGTAGATTGTATTAAGACGGAGGACCATCCAACCAGCCAAAGATTTGAGAGGTTAGTAAAATCAGAGAGTGAATGAATGATGAAGCAAGAAGAAAACCTTTGAAGTTGCCTCTTTCAGTGTCTTTATTTCAACAGGTGAGGAAACTGAGGCCCAGGAAGCTCCTCTTATCCAGGATTAATAGCAACAGGAGAAGGAAATTTTTTTTTGCCAAAGTGTTTACGTTAGCTCAACTCTAGCTGTTTCTTATTAAACTATTAGTTTGGCTTCAAATTGTTCTTGGTCCTCATTTATGGGAGAGTTTAATAACTACTATCTACAGTAATAAGAGATATAATAATGTTTATCTTTTTATTTCCTCTGAGGATCTTGGAATGCACTTCCTCATTAATTAAAGGATCCTCTGAGTGCCCCTATTAGATAAGTATTATTAACCCCATTTATAAAGGAAATGAAATTCTCAGTAATTAGGTGACTGAGAAGTATCATACTCTGAACCAATGGTTACAGTGGACATTTTGCAAATCTGCAAGAAGCAGATTTCCTGTGATTTTCATTGCAAAGATTTTAGTCCCTGAACTAAATTAAGCTCAACAAGTGGATATTGAGCTCCTGCTTCAAATACGGGGTACTGTTAGAGCATCCTGGGTTTTCCAAGTATATATGACAGCTCTCAGAGATCATGTATGAATCAGCTGGTAGGAACCCTAAGTCAATTGCATGCAGTGTTAAAATAGAATGTAAAATACATATTATTAAAGATGTGCTGAGACAAATGAGGGAAGTGGCCATATAAATCAAGATAGGAAAAGCCCTAAGATGTAGGTGACTTTGAGCGGGTTATTCAGAGATTTAAATATATATATATATCCCAGCAACAAATTTTGAAGCATTCCTCTGTACAGTAGTCATTCTGCAAGTATTTCCTGAGCACGTACTACAGGATCTTGTCTCAGCTCTGAAGTGGAGAGAGGAAGGCAGAAAAGACGAGAACATAGCCAGAGTCCCTCCACCATTATGGCTTTTCCCTGGTTCAACAGTGGAAAACCAAAAGCTTTCTGCTTTCCCTCTCGCCATGTTGGGTATGCAAAGAACCTCAGGTATGTGAGGACTAGTGAAGAAGAAAACTTGAAACGGAGGCTGGAAGCACCTTGGAAGGCCTTTGAAGACAAGGGTCCAAGTGTTCCTGCTCCAGGAGAAACCATCAGGGGGTTGCAAGGACAGGAAGCCAGATAGAGGACATGGGTGACTGGCTTTGCCACCTGAGCAGGAGAGGGAGGGAAACCAGGAGGTGAGATCAGGTAGAGACGTGCTTAGCCAGAAGAAAGAAGGGGGTCCACATTCTGAACTGGATGAGAATGAGGAAAGCATGGTGGAGAACTCAAGGTACTGGTAAGGTAGCCGAAATGCCCGGCCCCTCGCTTCTGGTTATCTGACTTAAGAGGGGTGCTCACAGTTTGGATTTCCTCTAGGAGTTAGATGAGTAGACCTTCCCCAGGAGAAGGCACATTGGGTACTAGAGAATTCATTTGGAGGCTTCAGACACAGAGGAGCCATTGAATTGGGCGGTTGTAAAAAAAACAGTCTTACACCGGAGAAGTCTCCACTTCAGTAATGCCATGAATCCTGAATCCACATGGGAGAGAATTTTCATAATAAGCACCCTGTGAGAAAAACAGAGGCTGACGATGTGGACCAGAGGGTCACACAGTTTGAGGACACTATATGGCAGGCCAAGGCAGCCCTCTTTCAGGAGAGATGGGCTGGGAAAGGAATAGACTCAAAGACCTAATGAAAGAAGATACCGAGAACATCACTATACACAAAATTGGGGATAAAAGATAAGCATAAATTTCTGAGAAGACTCGGGGGATGCTGTGAGACAAGACTGGGAAGCAGAACACAACAAAAAAGGTGGGAAACTGTCTTTTTCCACACATCATTAATTATGCCGCATTATTGTTTTTCGTTAAAATAAAGATCGTTTACACACATTTTACTGCTCTTGAGTTAATAATGTGAATACAAAAGACAAACATTTATCACACACCAGATTTTACAAGCTCACAGTGCAAGCAGAAGGTTGGGGAGTGGATTTCAGAAGAACATCATGCAGTTTCTTCCTCGCCCTTCTCCGCCTTTAGAGCCCCATCTCGGTCCAATTGGCTCCTGTTGATGATCAGTTCAGCAAGTTGATTACATTTGGGTATGATGCCTGAGCAGCATTACGAAAAATATCATATCAGAGCCCTAAGCTGTGGGAAAGAGGAGACTAGACAAGCCCACCGTGTCAGTCACTAGCAAAGGAAAGTCGGTTACCCTCCATCCACACACAGTGTATAAAGCAATTGTACTTGAGCACAGCTGTTTCTGTGTCAACTTGAATAGTGCATTGTCACTGATAAGAATAATCAAGACAAGGGAAAATTTAGAATGCCATGTACAGATGGTTCTTAGAATTATTATAACTGATAAAGAGAATGGAAGGATATACAGTATTTTTTCAACATGTATTTAAATAAATTCTCATTTCAGGCCAAACATCCCAATTATAAGAAATAGGTACTTCAAAGCCCTCTGCATTAGAGCCGTTATTGATAGAATCAATTAAGTGGGAATTATGAATTCTCCTTGTAAAAGGAAAATTTCCTGAGAATTTGCAAGCCAAGCAAAGAAGATAGGAAAGACTGAAGTTAGAGAATGACTGGCTACTTGAAGCCAGTTGTTTGAGAACTCTAGATGAACTGGAAGCAAAAGGCTAAATTAACGTTTAAAGGTATAAAGGGAGAGCTTTGGGCTCTCAATCCAATTCAACTTTCTCTCAGAATCTCAGCAGCTATTCATCTTTCAAATGTCTTTTTGGGGGAGATGTGTGGCTGAAGGAAGCCCCCAGGCCCACAGCACCCAGTTTTCTTTAGGAAGTGATGCTCATGTGCTTGAACTAAAAGAAGCACTGAATGGAAGAGCAGTCTTGAAGATCAGCGCTCAACCACAAGCTACTGTAAGTAGCTGAGGGTCTCCAAAGAAAGGGACTGACAAGGGCCAGATGCTAGGCAGGAGACCAGTGTTAGTAAATTGCAATAAGGCAGGCCCCATGACACCTTTCTTCTGCTACTCAAGGGACACGGGACTGGGCTAGCACATAACTAACTGGGTTTCTCCTCGACTCGCCTCCTTGACTGATATCTTTGCACAATTTGCCTAAATTGTGAAGCCAGAGGAAACAATCCTAGCCTAACAGTCAGGTCCTTCATGGAAAGAAGGACGCTATCTCCCCCAAATCACGCACATAGTAGATGCTCACTTTATGGATCTAAATGACACTGTTTGTGGAATTTGACATCCCCTAGACAAGTATCCATGATGAGAAGCAAATTTTTACTTACGCCGGCCTCTTTGTTTCCATTAGGAGGTATTAAGTGGCTTTAGTTATAAAAAATGAGGATCCAAGGGGTGGAACACGGATTCATTCAAAAAATGATTGAGCACCTGTTTTTATAAGACATCGCTCTGGAAGTTGGAGGTCCAGCAAAAAAAGTAAATCACTGCCCTCATGGAGAATACATTCCAATGTTGGGAGACAAATAATAAAATAAGCAAATATAGATACAAATCTGAAAAATGTCAGAAAGTGATAAATGCACTGGAGGATAGAGCAGTAACAGAAGTTAGCTGGTACTGGGAGTAGGAGGTACTATTTAAAACAAAGCAGTGAAACCAGATTCTAGGTATGTCATATATGTCTTAGTATTTGTGGTTTAGACAACAGCAATGTAATCTTGAAAATTGGTAACTGCATCATTGTCATAGTGCAAAAATAGCGACTCCTCTTACATAAGCAACAGCTTTTGCATTTTGTGTCAATACCAGAATTAGCCATCAAAGAGGGCCAGAGAGAGGCTGTGACAAGAGCCCAAATAGAAGAAGAAAGAAGTTGGATTACCTGAGTTTTATTCTATCTGCATCAACTTGCAAAGAGTAAAAGTAGCAAGGCAGTGCCATGTGAAGCAAATCCTTCCAGATCCCTTCTCAGTGTATTACAGATTTGGGTTTTATCTCCCTCCCTAAATGTGAATGAATGACTTGCAACATTGCTTACAAATTCTAGACAACCCAAGTGTAATTTCCTGACCCCACAGTCTTTGCCTCCCAAATTTCTGGAAGAATTAGGACACTTTTGTTTTAGCATCTGTAATGTGATACACACTAGAACTAACTTAGTGGTTAGGGATGCTGGTGGGATGTATCCCTTCAAAAGTGGTGATCTGTCGAGACCAGAATTAGTGAAATCTGGAAGGAATTAATTCCAATTGTTCATTTGAAGGAGCTGTGATATCTGTGACACAATGTCACTTGAAACTAGGAGCAAGAACTTGGAAAGAGTGGCTGGAAGATTTAAGGACATAGAGTCTGTTTACTCTGTAGTATGTGTTTCCAGGAAAATATGTAAAATCCAATTGGTTCATGTCACAGACTTTTATTTAATTTTGGAAGCAATCATAATCCATGAAAGAGAAAGTTTTTGTAAATATTGCTTTCTGGAATGCCCATACAATTTTCAGAGACATGAATTTTCATGTCGAGAATGATTTATCCAATGGAATTGATCTCTATATACAACTGACAGTCCCATGGCTATTAGTGATGGAATGACATCTTTGCAAAGGCCTGTCTTCCTCTCTTCAGGGCTTCATTATTTCCTATTTCCATATCAATTTATGTGGTTAGCACTTTAATGCTAAATTGAAAGCCAATCAGATGCAAAATAAAATGAGAACGACTAATGCTAATTTTTGAGAAAGCAAACCTGTTTCTCCATTTCATCATGCACTCTGTCTACAAATCTCACTGCCACAAATTTTTAAAATTATGCACGTCCTCAGAGAGCACTGAGGATGGCGGTGAATTGGAACAAGACTGTGATGATGTCTTTTGTGTACTGTAACACTTCAAAATCATCACATGCCAGAAAAAAAAAAAAATCACAGGGGCTTTTAATATTCATAAAGACTAGAAACAGGTGTTTGAACAGAACTTCAGCCACCTTTGACAGGAGCACAATGGGTTTGTCTGGAAGGGTCTTCATTTTCCCTGTCACTCACTGGCAAGACTCAGAACATCAAAACAGTAATACTCCTGAGCTTTCACTACCTGTTTCAAAGGATTACACTTGACATTTCTAATTTTTTTCCTTGTGTTAAACTCTGTCCTTCTTTTAAAACAGCATGATTTTGTTAGCAAATCAAAATGGGCAGAAGAATACATTAGTGCTCATTCCTGATGGACTCCAGGCTGACCTCATTGCTTTTTATGTCTCCCCGTAGACCACACAAACTATTTTTGGTTCGTCATTTATCTGCACAGACAGAGCTGTGCTCATCTACCTCAGAAGGACACTATTTAGCCAGATGAGAGTAAGTAACAAACAGTGGCTGGCGTCTAAAAACCATGGCACAGATGTTGTACAAGGCCTGAGTCAACTTCAGCCTCAGTTTCCTTCTCAGTTTGCAGAAAAGGAGTTAAGCTTCCTTAATGCCAGAAGAAGAAAAGAATGATCCAGCAGACTGTGCTTTACTCTGTCAATTTAGAGTACCCTAAAAAGTACAGTGATTCCTGAGACAAGGGGTGCCACATAGCTCGGGGTGCTAATTGAGTCCACATGTTTTGGATAGGAAATGGCCTTGGGGAATAGCATGAGGATGTTGTCACTGGTTCGCTATCATGTGACCTTAGGCAAGGTGTCTTACGGGTCTCTGACTCAGTTTCCCCAACTCACAAAATAAGGCCCTGGATGGCATCTCAAAGTTTCTCTCCAGAACTAACTCTGTCCCATAGTGGGTCTCTAAGTTACCCACAGCCATAAGATCATTCAATATAGACAAAAATAGTGAAATACAAAATGTAAAGTTCCCAGTGTGCGTGGATGGGAGCCTGATGATAAGGCTACATGACATAGTTCACACATTTCCCCAAGACTCAGGTGCAAATCCACAGGGGAACAACCAAGATGAGCAACTAAATAAAATAAATGTTGCATTCGTTCTCCTCTCTCTTCCCGCCTGCTCCCTTCATCTTCACTCCTGCCTGCACTTCACCTTTAAAAAGAAAAAGAAAGAAAGTGAAGAAAATGTGAATGTCCCTGCAATTAGCTAAATAGCTACTTAAACATTTACCTTTTCTTTCCTTTTTGAAAGGGCAAAACTATAAGAGGTATGATCTTTAAAAAATTTAACAGTAGATAGCATCATGGAAGGCATATCACTTTATATGAGAGACGAGAATAAAGAAAATAAGTCAAGTTTCAGAGGGTTGAAGTTACTGAAAGGGTTTTAGGTGAAGGTTCAGGTGCTATGTGAAAAAGACAGAAAAGAGGAATTTTTAGGGGGCATGGGGCAGGGAGATTGTGGCAGCAATTGGTCATGGAATTATCAGGAATCTATTTGTTGAAACCTTAAAAGTCATTTGTTTCGAACTATTGGAAGGAAACTTGTGCTTTCCCCCCAAAATTGCAGTCTGCTCCCTCTTCAGTGATTGATTTTTCTGACCCTAACACCTGCTCTGATCACAAAATTTGGTAGAATGACTTAGGGAGATTTTTAGCACACTTAAAAGAATGTACTTTGACTTGACGTTTGAATTAGAGATGTGTGTGATATAAAAATTTCAAGTAAGAAATATTATGGAAACGAGTGTCCCTATGTTACTAGATTTTTTTCCCTGTAAAAAATGGTCAGTGAG
Source organism: Solenodon paradoxus (assembly GCA_004363575.1). NCBI lineage: Eukaryota > Metazoa > Chordata > Mammalia > Eulipotyphla > Solenodontidae > Solenodon > Solenodon paradoxus. The sequence continues at coordinate 116,211 of RJWH01000780.1, read as the reverse complement.
AAAACCTTCCTTCCTTATCATTTTAAAATGCATTTAAAATTCACTTTAAATATCACCCCAGCACCTGAATGCCAAAAATAAATGTGAAACATCTTCTCAAATATTATACAAAGTGACCTTCAGATAGGACCCTCTCAGCACCAGAACAATTTCCATACAGCTGCTGTATGCCCCTGGGCATATCTGGCTTAAAGAGAGAGAAAGGGGGAGAAATAGGTTTATAAATTATTTTGATTCAAAACCCCCAAAGTGGAAACATGGGCGCACACACAGGGCCAGCCTGCTACTTGGAAACTAGCACCTCAGGACAGAGGGATATTGAAGTCCTATTGAATCTATGTTTCTCAGCCACCACCTGTGAATTACAGCTGACAGCAGTACTTTTATGATGCTATTGTAAAAGTAATGTACCTCTTAAATGGCAATTTACTAAGTTGCTGATGAAACGCATTGCAAATATGTTACTTGCAGGGTGGTTAGGAAAATTAACCGCTGCATATTTTCCATATTGCCATGTATGCCGGTGCTCTGAGAGAATCCGGAGCAGCTTCCTTGGAAAAGCTGTAGAAATGTAAATTATGGCCTGTTCATCACCTGGTAGCACATGAGGTTGATGAAGCCAGTGCTCTGGGGAAATTCCTTGAGGGTTTTTTTGTTGTTGTTGTTGTTTTTTAACTCAGTCCACCAACATTATCATAAAACCATGAGACCTACAAAATATTCTCTTAACCTCAAACTTTTCATTGTTCTTCCTATCGAGTATTCTGTCCTGTCAATTCGATCTCATTCTCCTGCTCTCCAGTCTGGGTCTATAGCCAGAGTATAAGGGAGCATCAGTGGATCTTAGATTATACTCTGAAGAGATGGCTTATAAATCCCTAGCGTCTCTGACAATCATATAAAAGAGAAATCAAAGAGGTTTCCAAAGCCTGGAAACTGATATTCTGTAAAATGTGTACTGGTTTATTCTGGATGTGCTTATTTTTATGACCCTAAGATCTCTTTTATACTGGCAGACATTTTATAAAGTTTTAACAATTTTAGAAAGCCATTCAGCTTCATTCTTTCATCTGACCCTCAGAATAGACTGTTGAAGACAGAGGATGTAGTTATCAAAGTTTTACTCATGAAAAACGAAATCTAAGAGAGATTAGGTTGTTTGCTCAAGGTCAGTCAGCTAGTGCGTAGTGGAATTAGAACTGGAAATCAGATCTCCTCACTTCAAGGTCATCACGGAAGCCAGGCTTTCATCAGAACATGTGTATATAGGAGGCCTGAACTGACCTAAAACATGCAGACGTACCATAAGTTACCTACGGAACATTTAAAACATGAGAGCATTTGAAAATAGCTGAATTAATGTATGTTTCTATTATCTAAATAATATTAGAGAAAGAATATCAAATAAATCTCAATTTTCATATGAAGGATGCTAAGACTACATCCCAGCATAGCAGAGAGGAATGCAGTGATCAATTAACAGTGTCTGCCATGGGCACACACTTACGTGTGTGACTTATGGTCACACATTTATTTGCTGTTCTTGTACTAAAAAACTATCACTTTATGCATCATACATGTGTTTTATGTCAAGAAGCAACATAGACTCATATTGTTACAGTTTTGGGGAGAAACCAAGCGAGCACTCCTTGGAAGTATTTCAGGCAAATTTATTACATGCGTGGTCTCAGCTGGGATTTCTTCCCCAAAGAGCTGAGTCCTGAGTTCTGGTTAGAACATGCTTATATTGGCTAGAGCAAGGCGGGAAGAGAGGGATGTAAATTAGGGGAAGTTCTTTGTCTGCTGGCAAGCAAGCTCAGGTTACAGGAGGTGTCATGGCTTTTCTTTAGAGTTGCTGGAGGTGGTAGGCAGGCCCCTCCACAATACGTTGACAAGTCTTTGCTAAACATCAATAAATGCTAAGCTCAGCATTAGGCACTGTGGATAAACACTAAGAAGTTTAAAAGTCTTGACCTCTAGAATTTACAATCCATTGTGGAAAGCAAGCTGAATACATAGACAGAACTTCAAGTTTTGATCTTCTGATGCTGCAAACACTGTTCACATGTACTTCCTTAGCAATTATTTGAATACTACACTTGCTATGATTTTAGTTCTAATAAGAATGGATAATAAGTAAATAATGAAGTGTCCCCAAATATCCTTTGTTCCTAACAGACAAACTAAAACTTCAAATGATCTACCAGCTTCTTGAGGGAGATGTGATGACAAATTCCTTACAGTGAAGGGAAGATTAGAATTTCATTCAAAATATTGTGGGAATGAAGGAACTGGGTTGGTTTGGGCAGCAAGGTTGCCCAAGAGTTGCTAAAGGATAAAGCTGAGTAATGGGTGCATGAAGATTCATTTTCCTAGTCTCTCCCTTCATTTATTTTTGAAATTTTCCTTGTAAAAAATGGCTTAAATCCCTCTTAAAGATGCCTCCACACTTTGAAGTGGAGGTGACTATCAGCTACTATCATACAGTGATCAGAGAAAGATATTCAAAGCCATGGTGAGTCAAAAGCTGGCCTTGGGAGGCATTGCCTGGTCAAGAAGTGTGGAACTTGGGCACATGAGGACCAGCAGACATACCAGAGGGAAGGGCTGCTGCTTTTCTTATTCCACACCAGTTGTGTCAGGGGTGTATATTTATCATTGATTTGGTAGAGCAGGCTTTATGGACGCTCCAGTTTCTCATCTGTTCCCTGCTGAAAATCCCACCGGCTATGCCTATCGCCAGGTCTCCATCACAGCTGTAAAACATTCATCTCAGGAGCACTTTCTTTCATCACTGCCCGGGCTAATGTGCACTGTCCAGTTAGTTCCCCAGCAGACTCCTGACTCCCCTCCCGAGGATCTCCTGGCACCATGAGCACTTCGGAAAGTTTGTCATTCTAGAAATAAAACTGCTGTGATGCTCCTTGGGTGGCCTTCAAGGTCCTGTTCTTATTTCCTCTCACTTCTCTGAATCTGGGAAGGATTTGTCACCCAGGTGTCTAAGAGTCAAAGCTCTCCTGGGACTATGTTTTATTATACTCGGAACCCCAAACAGGACTGCCCATCATGTTAGTTTTTGTGAAAATGTCCTTCATATGTTCTTGGCAGAGCCAAAGTACTAACTTTTAAAGGGTTTTGTTCTTGTGGTCTTGTTCCGTAAATAGGTCATGCATAAGTGCCTAACTTCTTGGTTCTGGTTTTTTTTTCGTAGCATCGTCTTCATATTTTATTGTGATTAAGAAAGAAAAGAGGGTTTTGTCAAGTGAGTCCTGCTGCTTAAACCTCAGCTACATTAGTAGAAAAATATGTGTCAGATTACTGAGATTTCAGTGATGAAAGTGAGGATGAAATTGAGGTAAGCTGTGGTATGAATTGGGGAAAATTGCCACTCCCTGCTCCCCTGTCCAGTACAAGGAGGAAGGGAGGGAGAGGAGGAGGAATTGCTGATGGAATGTGCTCCTTTTGGTATTCATCATGGAGATATCTTATGTTTTTAAGATCAGTGACTGAATTGAACAATTTCAAAAAATGTGGACTTCCTTTTTCTCCAGAAGGCATCACATTGCTGAGTCTAAAAGCCACAAATGATAGGGCAAGTGTACATGGACAGTGACCAAAGGAGAAAAGCAGTTAAATTTGATGGACACAGGTCCCCGGGATAGAATATTGTATGTGTGCACAGCACAGGTGCGCCAGGTAATCTCGTGAACACTTAGAGGAAATTGCTTTCTGATGTTGGTTAAATGAGAAGGGTTACAAGAGGTAAGAGGGTGGTCTGTGTCCCAAGGCGGCCGCTGGGAAAGAAAGGATATTATTAGAATGATTGTAAGTGAGTCTCTTCCTAATTTGTATGTTGTGCTCAGTGCTTCAGACGATTCTCAGCAACTCAGTCAAAGACATCACCAATATAGACAACTGCCCTGTAATGATACTGCATTTACCTCAATTTTTTTATTTAATAAGAAGAGGAGTGTCATGAATAGAAACAAAACTAGGGTCATGCCGAAATGATACTCTGTGCACCCGTGTATTGGGAAAATTACAGACTCAAGAAAGCTTTTTGCTTTTTAAGCATGTAGAAGTATTTGGAAGCTTCCTTATTCCCAAAATGAATCTGTACTCTTGGTATGAACTGCTGAGTGGGTGTTTTTTAGATCATAGAAAACTTCTCTTCTGCCTCTAGAGAGTCACGGGAGTCTTATTACATCCTGTTAGTTATTTTCCCAGTCCAACCTTCACTACAAAAGAAAGCAAGAATATTTCTGAGACCCCCGATAATTGAGAAAGGCTATCTTACTCTTTCTGTATTGCTTTTGATCAACATATGTCGTTAATCTCTCCTTGCTGTTTGGTGGCAGTAAGTGATGGAACACTGCATCAGTTCCTTTTTCAATTAGATTGATGTATGTGTATTTCTTGAATTTTAAAGGTCATTAATTTTCACATTAGTCTCTTAGCTTGGTAGCACACAGATTGATATATTGATGATTTAGACTTTCATTGATCTTATATCATCTTTAGCACTAGGAACCGTGAGTGGTGTTTCCTTCTCAGCCATGATACAGTGAGTGAAAATGTCTTCATATTTACAGAGAAATAAGGAACTTCGATTTTGTCACTTATATAGCATTTTAATATCCTGAATGAATGTAATTAGAAAATGTTTTTGGTCATATAGTTAAAGTGTCTTTGGCCTGGATATCCATTTCTTCCTGAGCTGTAGGTAAAAGCTGTAACATCTACTAGTTTTAGTCTCGAGACCTGCATAGATGCTTCAAAGTAATTAAAGATGTCTGAAGTTACTTCAAAATACTTCATTAAAGAAGTAAGCTCCCCAAGTCATCTGGATTGAGATTTATTTGTGCCCACCTTGGATGATGAACTATTCAGTGTGGGTTAAAGTAGCCATGAACCTCTTACAAATGTGGTATTTCAAAGAAAACCTGGCATTTTACTTCATCTCCTTCCACAGAATAGACCACAAGCACCTTGTATGTGCCATAAACATACCTCATGTAATGATAATCATAAAATAATCAAAGTTTAACCTCCAGAAGCAGTTGATTAATGTTGCTGACAAATTTGGGATGATTGGAAATAAGTGGAACATATGCTGAGTTAAGAGCTCTGTTATATGAAGCGAGTGAGTATTTTACTGAAGTAAATATGCAATTAAGACTCTTTTAAAAAATATCTGTTTGGCCAAGAATGTGCAAAGATCTTAGATCAAATATTAGAATTAAGTATAGTCAAGAGTCTAATATATATCATGATACCATTTTTTCAGTAATTTTCAGAGTAACATTGTACAATCATCTTAACCTCTCTGAACTTCGTCTCCTTACCTGCAGAATGAGGTCACGCTAAATCATCCTAAAACATCCCTTTGCTCTAAATATCCATAAATATTAAAAAATCAGACTTAACATTGAGAAATCACTTGGAACAAAGAAGTATTGAAAGTGTCAACATAAATTTTAAACAATTTTGAGAAATTCAACTGAAGAGCTCTGTATCATTTGAAAATCCAATGCTAGTGCAGACCAAGATAGTCATTGTTACCCATTCAAGTCAGTTATTGTTTTATTAAGCAGTTGTTGGAAGTCTAATCAGGTCCAGGTTGGAAAGAAATTGCACCATTTAATGCAAAGCTAAGGCATGCTCGGAGCTTACAACATAGCGGGAGGAAAGGACATATCATCAGAGAAAATGATAATTAATCATCAAAGCTCATTACTGTGCTCAAACCAGGACATCTGATTTCTAGAAGTATTCATTCACTTTAACTTTTATTTCATTGAACATATTAGCCTCTTTTATCATACACTTCGTTCTATAAGCCATCTCAAATCCCATTTGGAAGTTGCCTATAATTCCAGAATGAATAAAATCCAGTATCAATCAAATCCAAGGTATCCTACTCTGGAAATATGGAAGGGAGGTCTCAGAGAAAAGAACAGTGTGTGAAGGGACATGAGGGTTGTTTTGGCAACCTGGGTTCCTTGAAATACTCTCCTTGGTTTCACTAACCCTGAATGTTCACCATTCCTTCTGTAATTCTCTCCCCTTTTGTCCTTCCCTTCCCTGTCCAAGGGACTCAATCCTGAGCCCTCTTCTTTTTTTTATACCTGCACCTCTTCCAAGAACTCATCAATCCCATGACTTCTACTGTCTACTGTCGCTGCCCATCGGAACAAGGCCCATAGCAGAAGGGCGAGGTCAGGAGGGATCTGGCCAGAGTCTATTGTATGAAGTGGAATGTGCAGATTCTACAAAATAAGGCTGAAAACAGATTGAATGAGACTCCAATTGTAATTGAACAAACAATGAAATGAATAGTCCTGACCAGGGAGGTGCCTTGGTAAAAGCAGGGGAGGGAAGTGTTTGGCCCTAGAGTCTTACTATTCAAAGTGTGGTCCACTTGCTACTAAAAGTAGTTCCTGAAATAATAGTGTTCCATTCAAAACATTGTTTCGATTATATTATCCATGAGAAAGAAATTCATTTTTATCCAGGACCATTGCCTGGGTGGAATCTGAAAGTTCTCCCTAGGCTGTGTGGGTTTTCCCCCCTGGGCTCCAGTTTCCTCCAGTCCCAGAGATGTGCATGTGAGGATCACTGGCGTGTCTCATCATCCCGTCTGAATGAGTGAGTTTCTGTGTATGATGCCTGTGTTGGAAGAGCTTCCTGTCCAGGACTGGGTTCTGCCTTGTGCCCTGAACTTCCTAAAGAGGCTTTGGCCACTTGAGACCCTGAACTTAAATAAATGTGCTAGAAAATGAGGGAACGGAAGGAGGGAGGAATAAAAGCACATGATTGTTTCCTATCTGATGTATTTGGGGGCTTTCAATCAGAAATGTGATGATGTTTTTATGACCAAATATATGCTGTAGAAACTTATCTCTTGCTTATATCCACTAGCTTATGGTCAAATTGGTTTTTGTTATAGCCATTTCTCTTAATGCCACAGTTTCCAAGAAACTATCAATAACGTTTTGTGAGGACGTCCAGTACAGTCAAGGTGTAGACTAACAGCACTCATATCATTTAGGAACTTGCTAGAAATGTAGGCTCTCCAGCCCAACTGGAGACGTTCTGAGTCACAACCAGCAGGTGACTGGCTCACACAGAGGGACGTGTGAGAAGCCCTGACCAGAACCAAAGAGAAAAGAAGTCAGTAAAAGTAGAGAGGAGTTGACTGTGCACCTGAGTTTTGCACTTGATTTTGGATAATGTGGGACAACGAAGCTTCCTTCCAATTTTGATGAAAACAGCAAAGGCAGCCCAGATGAAGCAAATGCTGTGGAGGGCGAGCCACCGTTGGGAAAGAGTTACTTCCTTTAATAGGCCAAGGCAGTCTAGCTAAAGCACGAGATCCGTATCTTGGTTCAGTGTGCAAAGATTTTAGCAGATGGACAGGGGCAGTCTAAAGGAGACCTCGAACCATCTAAAGAGTGTCACTGTTCTTCCTCGGTGCATAGAGTCATTAAGGGCCATGAAACAATGATCCAGGATGAAACATTCTGCCCCAGGAAAACACCAAGAGCAGGGAGACGAGGCAGGGCAGTTGTGCGCATGTTTTGCACATTTTGTCCCTGTACTTTCGTCATTGTCATCCTTGATGGCTGTCTACCTCTTTAGTCCTATCTCCATGATTGTTCCCCTTCCAGGTCCAGCTCCAGAGCCAGCTTTTCCAGAAGGTCTGACCTAGCAACATTAACCCACATCAGTGTCCCCATGCAGTCTTCTAGTCCTTAGTGTCCATTCTCCGTGATATAGCCTCCAGTCTTCACATAAAGAGTCATGGACTGGTGGAGGGTCTCCCAGCAGTCCTCATGCCCGTCTCTCCTTAAATCCATCCATGATAACTCACCAAGCCACCCATTACAGATGGGGGAGCTGTCATTGTTCTAAAAGAAAGTTCTTCCTCATATTGAGCTGAATTTTTTTTTCCCTTTGTGTCAATCACATACTAAAAAGCACCAGGACAGCACAGTTATCTGCCTTTCATCTGTTTCTCTTTCACTAATTCTGTTGAGTCTGCAAATTAAAAGTGTTTCAGGCTTTCTTTCCTGATCTGAAAGAACTTGAGCATTCTCCTGGCTAGAAGAGCTCATTTACACAGTGTTCCTTTGACATGCAGTTACTGAGAGAGTTCAAGTCGACCCATAACTGTCTGTCTTCTCTTTCATATTCAGACGTAGTTAGATTAGTTTATTATTTTAGAGCTCTGTATCTAGCCTTGTCTACAGAGCATTTGAGGCACGAATACATGGGGTAGCTGAAATGGGGAAAAATTAAATCAACACATAATGTAGATTAGATACATGCAGAGGGCACTTGAGAGACAAAATGTTCCCAAGCACACAGCACAAGGAGCTGACTGTTGCCTTCATCAATGCTATTTACATTTGTAAAGAACAGCAAATCTGTCAATCTAGAGTGGGCCTGCTTAGCTTGGAGCTGAGATGAAAGAGTCTCAGGGGTACCTGTTCATTTAGCAGAGATTGTTTTTAGTCTGTCCAGGGACAAAGGCACCTTGCTCAAAGTCTTACCCTATCTGGTCCCGGTGATAGTATCAGCCTCTTTTAGAAATAATTACAGCCTGAACCCCCACAAAGATTCCTATCAGACAGCAAGATAAATCTCTCTGAGTCCGTCATCACCAAACAAGAGTGGTCAACCATCAGAGTCCCCAGAGAGACAAGCCAAGGACCAGACACAGCACTGAACACAGTGACTCAACCCAGGCATGGTTGCTGAGAAGTTTTGCTCTGTGGACACCAACCTCTCTTTAATTTCGACAATCTTATGTTCCACCTTCAGTTTTCCAATCGCTGAAGAAGTTACCACAACCCAGTCTCATGAACTCCCACTGCTGGATCCCAAGGTTGTGGCAGGAACACTGCACATCCATCGTTTCATCTCATTCCACACCAGCCCTAGTGAGAGACGCTAATGGCCCCATTTCCCACGTTGAGAAACTAAGCCAAAGGCAGGAGAACACAGCTAAGTGGAGACACAGCCTGAAGAGTGGGAGCATGTGATTTAAACACATCCAGGCACAAAGAGTGATGAAGCTAATACTTTAATAAGTGCAGCAATATAATAATAAGATGCTAAAAGATTGTAAAAATTACTCGTCAAGATTAACATAAGAGGTCATACACAAAATCCCAACTATTTTTAGAATATTTTGTTGCTAGGTCAGTGTAATCTTTGATTTGGTAAGTATTTACCTTTTAGTTCATGTCTTTACCCAGAATAAGAATTGGTTGATGCGGTCACTCCTCCCAGGATTGACTACATTTATCTTACCAGTAAACAGTCCCCTGAAGTAGACAAACATTTGGTTGGAATCAGAAATGATTAGAATTTACTTCTTGGGTTTTAACTTCCTAGCATAGCTATTTTATCTTCAGGTCAAATCAATTAAAGTGAAATTGTAGGTAAGAATTAAAATGTAATTTCCAAGTGCTATTTTTATAATATAGTCCACAAAAAAGGAGACTTTTACTAGGGTTTTGGTCAATTAAGAAATATATCAACAAGTACTCATTTAATGTCATCTTTTCTACTTTGTATCTACCTATATCTTTATCTGTCTTCATTGTTCCTTCAAATCTTTGAGAGTTTTCATCCTGACTTTTCATCTTTACTGCTAGCTTTATTAGTATGCAAGTATCTTCATTCAGAAAACATGTATAGATTGCCTTTCCTTTGCCAAAGACTGTGCAAAGGATTGGAGACACGATGTTGAACCAGACTGTGTCACTGAGGATGTTTTCAGTTGCAGTAATATTTCCGTTGGAGTAAGCAAGGAGAATGGAGAGAGGATGATATAAAGGACATTATTTCAGAGGCACTAAGGCATCATAAAAGACTTGGGGTTGTCCTGTCTTTCTGCTCTGGTGTCCTCAAGCTAATTTTTCTCATAGGTGCAAAATGGTCACTCCCTCCAGATAGCACGTCCAGACTTAACATGGGCCAGAATGGAAACTTTTCCCAGAAGCTCATAGTAGATTTGCCTTTGGATCTCATTACCAGAAACTGTGCCACAAGGCAATTTTGAAACCAATAACCCAATAACGTCATGGCTCTCCATGACTGGCTTAGACTAATAAGAGTTTACCTGAGCTATACTGGATTTGGTTATTGGACAAAGATAAGAATTCTGTTGAGAAGAAGCTCATGGGAAATGGCTTTTGGGTTATTTAGTGGTCTCCAAGGTGATGTGTGTGCACAGATTTACAATCGGAACATTCTAGTCTGGGCTACTTACCTAAGAGCTTGGTTTGTTTTAGAACTTCTTGGTTATTTTATTTTGGTTTTGGTGGGTTTTTTTTTAAGAAAAACTTTTTATTGTGTATCTAAAATTTGACCATTTAAACCATTTTAAGGGTCAAATACAGGACCATTAGGTACATTCACAATGTTGTGTGAATCACCACTACTTCCAGAACTTTTTCATCATCCCAAATAAAAACTCTATGCCCATTAAGCAATAGCTTCCCACTTCCTTCCCCCCAACCTCAGATAGCTCCTATTCCATTTTCTTTTTCTATGAATTTGCCAATTCTAAAAATATCATATAAGTGAACTCATACGACAGCTTTTTCTACCTGGCTTATTTAACCTAGTATAATGTTTTCAAGGTTCATTCGTGTTGTAGCATGTATCAAAATTCCTTTCTTTTTCATGGCTGAATGATATTCTGTCATATATGCCGCATTAGGTTTATCCATTTGTCTGTTGAATAATTGGGTTACTTTGCCTTTTGATTTTTATAAATAATGTTGCTATGAACAAGGGTGTACATATATCTGCTTGAGTGCCTATTTTCTTAGCACTGTCTTTGGTATCTGAACATCACTGACAAAGTGGACATTACTAACATATTACACATGTTGTATTTAGTAACATAACATCTGTAAAGAACTCATCAGCTGATAGGTGCTCTCAAAGTGACATCTGCTTCTACCATCTGACTGCCATTGTAGTTGTTGTTGCTGGAACACAGAAGTAGAGTTCAAAGGAGGGTGCATAGCTCAACTTGAGGATTCAGAAATTTTTCAGCTATACTTTGAAGATCAAATAGAGATGGGTATTATAGAATCCTTTGGAAGAAGTACCAGCATCCCAGAATGTTTTACTAAGGAGGAAGATAATATCAGATCTGAGAGATCTGTGTTTTCTGCTGTTCACTGATGAGCTCAGTGGAGATTGGGTTAAAAAGAAGAAAAGTTGAACACAGAGATGGCAACGTGAGACTTGTGATCATTGCTCATACACTGTAGGAGTTACACTGGAATGCAAATTGTGACTGTACAGTGGGGAAAATGGAAATCAATGCCTTAGTAATAGATTGGGTGTGAAAATAAATAAAAAGAATGAATATTGGTTAGATTGATTAATAGTCTTGGCAAAAGGGTATAGTGCCCGTCCCTGAAAAAGAAAATACCATTTGAAGAGCAGAGTTAGCAGGAAGAACAGATGATAAAATCTCATTTGAACAGGTCATTCATGGTTAATGGGTATGAGATCTGAGAAGAACTGTCCAATACCTTATTAGTTATAATCAAGGATTTGGAATTTACAAGTGAAGTTAGTAGGTATACAGATAAAGACATCATCAGCCAAAAAGTAAGTGGAGTCATAGGTGTGGGTGAAATTAGCAAAATAACATATAGAGAGGTCTCGGTCCTATACCTTGTGGGAGCTGCTACCTAACAACTAATAAGCAGACTCGCAAGACTGGTAAGAGGAAGCAGGAAGTCATACACCTAAACAGGAAGCATATAATAATCTGAAGGACAAGTCAATAGTGTCCAGTGTGGCAGAGAGGATAAGAATTAAAAGAGGTCACTAAACATTCACAAGAGCTATTTCTGAACAAATCCAGATTAATGTAAATGGAAAAGTTATTGAGAGGCAACCCTATTTTAGTTTTTCTGAAAATAGGGCATAAAAAGCAGAATTTTGAGTTATTGTTATCTGACAATATTTACACATGTCTAAATGCTGAGGTGAAACAGAGTGAGGAGTAGGTCCCCTGAAGAGGGCCAGGATCAGGGTTCCATAATCAGTTGAGGCAAAAATCTTGGGAGGCATTTTAATGGCTTCTATTTTCTCTGTGAAATGAAGAAAATTCATCTGGTGAGATGACCTTTGTTCAACAGATATTTGTTTAATTTCACTATGGAGGCGGAAAATATATGGAACCTACATTAGTAAAGATTATGAGACTCAGAGGCAAGAGTGAGTTTGGCCAATTCACTGAGACATCAAGTCTAGGCCATTGGCCCTCACTGATGCCTGGGATCCAGCCTTAACATTCTGACTGAATGAGTTCAACCTGCGCATGGAGAGTTTTAAAGATTTTTCTGGAGATTCTCATGTAGTCAAGCTTGGGAATCACTAGTGAAGATGTAAATTTGAGGAAAGAAAGGCAATGCTTTACTGGGCCAACAGAGGTGGTATGGGGAAGGAATTATTGCCTATAAAGATTAAAGAGCATTTCAAATCTATGTATTGCCCGCCAAATATCAAATTCTGTGTATGTAAAGCAGAAAGTAAAAGATAAGTAATAATAAAGATATTTAGAATAATCACAAAACATTTTCTAATGTACCACATATTGGCAATTAAAATTCCCATCTCCTTGCCTAACCATATGACTATCAGAAGACCAGAGAAGAAGGAAATAGAAATAGTTTTCATTGAGTGCCAATTACATGCCAATACTGGATTTGACTCTTTCATTTGTTGACTTACTTAAGTTTGTCAACATCTCATAGATAGTTATGATCATAATTATTTTTACAGATTTCTAAATGGGGATTCAGAAAGTCGGCTCCTTTATGAGTCAGAGGAAGTCCTAGATTTTCCTAGATTTTCAGAAGACTTGGGGAAATGATGAGAAGCCCAGAATTAGAGGAGCCTACTCTTCTCTTCCCTCACAGTAGATAAAAGTCTGAGGAGGTAATCAGTGGCTGGAAATACAGCCTCCATTAGCAGATATAAATATTTACAATACCATACATTTATTTGGCACCTGCTCTACATTTCACTCCTTGTTGACTTGGACATTTCATTATTTTTAAATGACCTTTACCCTCTAGCCTAACATTTATCCATTAAAAGGAAAGGAAATAGAAATGGAAACAAAAGAGTTATGTGACCATCATGGAGAAGGTTTTTATACCCCTGTGCCTCTGCTTTCGATCAATTTTCCTCTTCTGCCGCAATAACGGGGTTAGCCAAGCCAGACAAAAGCAGAGAAATGGCCCTTCCCTCTAGTTTTTGCTACAATGTCAAAATAATAAATAGGTTAATCCTATCAGTGGTATTGACTTGGGACATCTCAGGCACACAGTGCCCTTTGGGAGTGCAGGAGCACAATTCCAGGGTGACTGGTAAAGAGTTCGGGCTCTTAACCCCTGCAGAAGCCTTCCTTCTTCTTTTTCCCTTTATTTATGAGAACACTGTGATCTAGAAGTATTGAACCTTGTCTGAGAAGAAAACACTGCATGGCTCTGAAATCTTCAGCCTGACAGCAAGCTTTTAAAAATGCATCAGGCAATCTAGAGTAAGCTTTTATATTAATCAAAGATACAGGCACAAGATACAGAGCTGTTACACTGATTGTGACACCACCCAAGCACAGTGTCATTGGTGTAGAGTGTATGTGACACTGTCATTGGAAATTGAGCCTGTGGCTGCCACTACTGTTGTTTCCCGTGACAACGTGCCAGCATCCACAGGGCCTACACTGGTCATCACTCCAGTCTGGTGGGGTCTGCAGGGAAGTCAGTGATCTTCCACAGGCTCTGGTTCCTGCATCTGCTAAAAAGGAATATAGATTCCTCCCTCTCCACCCCTCATTGATGTGACAGAGATGCTAGCACATCAGACAAATGAAGACTTCTATTGTATTCTGTCTTTGGCTGGTTTATAAGATAATGGGTGAAACAATGATCAAAAACAGTTGGAAGGAGTTAGATTTCCACCACTAACGTATTTGTGTGTTGAGTCTCTTAAGTCTGCGCACAGTCTGTGCTAAGGAATAAATGAATGAGGCTGTGACAAGTTTATCAGTTCATTCCTTGCCTCTATTTGAGGTCTTAGACTTGGAAATAGAACTGGGTCTTCTCCACTGAAGCTCAGTCTGTGAATTTACTGTTCAAACAGGTATCTGGAGTTCTCTTATCCTTCCTCTCAGCAGATATTTATTGTTGAGACTAAGCATCTGCTATGTATCAGGTACTGTTCTGGGCACCAAGCAACAAAAGATAAATAACTAATTGCTAACGTCTAACAGAAGAGAGATAGAAAACAAAAGGCCATCATGCTGCCAGATGTAAAAGGCAGGAGGAGAGAAAATCCAGTGGTGGGAGCCCAAAGGTGGAGAAGGTTGTCAGTATCCATGATAGCGTTTAAAGAGTTTTTTTTAATTAGTAGAGTACTTGGCAACACATGTTCACTGACCAGGTTCATAATATGACAAAAGCATCAAAGGAGGATCCAGTGGTCATATAACTTAGTGTATTAGAAAGACAAGAGAGGAGGGTGAAAAGGGACAAAGCATGAATCGTGAAGGGCAAAGGAAGCAACCAGTAAGAACCTGCTGAGAAGGAAAACTGAGGACCAGGAAGTGACTAAGCAAAATAGTAAAGGGAAAAATCAAGAAAAAGGTGGCCAGAATATATCAGAGGCTGCTTAATTCATGCTATGTACGAATTCATGATTAGATTTGTATAATCCTGTGACAGTAACAGAAATGATTCTTGTCATCAATGTAGACTTTTTTGACATTATTCTTAATGCTGAAGAACATGTTAGTTGAGTTGGAAGGAAAGTTTTTAGGCAGGGATCCCTTTTATCATGACTCTACCCTGGAGCCAAGCTCTCTCTACAAACCAACGCTTGGGTGTCCAGTGATGAGGGTCTGATCGGTCTTTGCCTTTGTCATCTACATCATCATGTTTCTTAGTGTCCCCTTATTTCTCTGCCTTTCTTGTATTGCTGTTCCCCTATATTAGCTGATATCTCATCTTCTACTCTACCTACACCCTGATTCTTTCTACTCTACATGACTATCTTCTCATAATCCTAGCAGACTTCAAAAACACAGCTCCAGAAAACGACCTCTGTTCCTCTTTCTCGCTGCGCACACTGATTTAAATGTGTTTTGCTTGAGGTTCCATGATACTCCATGCCTGTTTCCTGCTAGCCCCCATCACACTGCTAATCATTGTCAGCCTGTTTCTCTGTCGTTCCATGAATCTGGTAACTAGCAGTGAGCCACACACATCACAGACACTTAGTGCCTGTTGCTGCCTAAATGAAGGGGCAGAGAAAACAATACTGTATCTTCACAGTCCACAAAATCAAGAATTGAGAGTCTTTAGTTCTGTTGAGCTTTCAGGGATCTTCAGTGACTTAGTCATTCAAAAGTTATAGTGACCTGGCACATCCTGGAGGAGCAGCGGTTAGGTCAGTCTCCTCCAAAGGAGAAAGCCACATACCACTGGGTTCAAGCCCAGGCCCAGGGTAGAAGCAACCAGAGTGAACAACTAAATAAACATGAAATAAAGACGCTTCTTCCTCCTCTCTCTTCCTCCTTGCCTGCCTCCTGCCTTACCTTTAAACCTGCCTGCGCCTTCTCTTTACAAAAAAAAAAAAAAAAGAGTTGTGTTGACCTAAAAGGTTAAACTTCTGCCCCATTCATTTTTAAGTAGTACTATTATAAGCATTCTATTTTTAAATTATTTTTGTCATTATTATAAATTTTTCAGTGATATTAGCTAACCTTTACAAATACATTAATAATGTTTAAAGCCCTTCTCTCCTCAACAAACAAAAATCGTGTAGCCCGACCCAGTCTTCTTGTGGATAGGTGTTTGTGGGTGGGATCTAATTTTTAACAACAGGAAGATTTTGTTCGTTCAGAAAATATTATTTTATGCTAAGCTTTAAAAAGCATTGACTTCTGGCACACGTTGGTGGCCTTGTGGATAAAGCCACCTGATGGAGTCCACATGCATCCCAAGGACACAGGTTTGAGACCCAGGGCCAGGGGAACACCCAAGATGAACTACTAAATAAAATAAATAGATGCTAATTCCTCCGCTCTGTTCCTTCCTGCCTGACTGCTCACCTTCATTCCTGCCTATACCTTTCTTTTTTAAAAAAAACTAACATTGGTTTCCTAACCCTGGATTTGGCTTGTTGATGCGGGATCCACAGAGCGGGAAGATTAGCTTGGATGTATGTGGAACAGTGTTGGTAAGTGCTCAGTCTTTGCAAATCTTCAAGAACAGATACATGCTTTCTAGGCCAAAATTTTTAGGAGACACTTAAGATTTCTGCATAATAACTATGTGAAGAAAAAGAGAGCAATAGATAGAATAAAGATGTGTACAAGAGACATGGCCTTCTGCCTAAAACCAGAATAGGTTATTCGCTATCTGGTAGTCTATCCCCGTACAGCTGCTGGTCTTCATGTGTAAAGAACAAATTTACCTTTTCTGGATCAAACACTTTAAAGTATGTATAAATTTGACCCAATTCTAACTAAGTAGTTTTATCTTGTCTGCTTAAATTACCCTACTGCTGCCTCTTGACACAGAATGCTTCTTCCTTTCTCCTCCCCTCTGAAGTGTTAGTCTGTCCTGAAAAACAGTCTCAGGTACCACTCTCAAGGTGACTGCTTTGCCGTGATGAGTGAGGCAATTTTGTTATGTTAAGTGCTTTGGGCAAAAAGCACTCACAGTGCTCCTGAGAAATGCAAGCTAATATTGCTCAGTGAAACTTCCTTTCAGCCGTAGCGCCGTGTGGCTTTTTCAAAACAAGGAGGCCTCTCCCCGCTACAGTTTATTTATGTGATGTATTCAAAATGGGCCCATTTCCTGAAGGCATCTGGGAATATATGTAGGAGAAATATGAAAGAAACAAAAATTAAATACAGATGAAGTTAAACAGCTAACAGTAGAGAGGCCAGGGACATGCCAAAACTCTTAACTTCAAACTTAGACCAGAAATTCTGATGACCAAGAAGAATGGAAACGAGTCAAGGAATTTTCTGGTACCTCTTCCATCTTGCTAAATCCTAAATGATACTTGCAAGAGGTTCTTAAGGCAGACAAGTGTGTCCTAAATACAGAAATCAGTTAAGTGACATAAGAACTTTTGGACACAAAGAGTAGCTTGGATGTATAGGGAATAATGGTGATAAGTGTATAGTCTAATGCAAGTTGTAAAGAACAGATTTACCTTTTCTGGATCAAATATTTTAAAATATATATAAATTTGACACACCCCAGTGGAGTAGCATTATGTTCAGCGTCTTGCCCGTCTGCCTATTCACCTTCATTCCTGCCTGCTGCACCCTTCCCTAAAATGTGTGTGTACGAGTGTGTGTGTATATACATAACATATACACATATGTACATATACACACATGCATGTATGTGAAACACACACAAAGGCAACCTCACTACAGAATTTATAAACTTTGGAATAAAATAGTTTTGTCAACATACTGAATATTACTACATGCAGAATTTGAAAAAGACAGGAACATTTATAATGCATAGCAAGTAACCGACAATACTGCACAGACAGATCATGCCTTCATTTCTAGAATATGTCACCTTGCCTTTAAAATCGGTCCCTTTATTTGCCTTTGAGAAATCTCAAAATTATTATTCTCTTTCTCAGGAAAATCCATTAGCCTGTTTTCATACATGTTTGCCTTTTTTAAAAAAAGCTGTATTATTCATCTTTAAATACCTAAAGGTGTCTTAAGTTAATTCAGGTGTATTAGCAGAAATAACTCAATGCATGTCTCCAAAACTCAGGAGGGAAGAATACACATGGGAAGGCACTGGGCACCAATTTGTAGAGGGCTGACACAGTCTTCAAATAGTAGATACTCATCCTTATTTTGATCATAAGCAGGCTGACATTTTCCCCATTCTTTTATCCCAAAACCTGACAAAGGTCATTAAAATAAGAGGAAATTTCCAGGAAAACATCAAGGCCTTGACATAGGGTATTTTCTTTGACCAAGATAACAAAGAATTCCCCATGCTCTCAAATTTTGTGATGCTTACTATAATGTTCTGATTAATTCTCCAAGCATTTTGTAGACCTTCACACTGACTTTTGAATACAAATGTTTTTAAATGTTTAAATATTTAGCAGTAGAGATAGAAATGGTGACAAGCTTGGGTGTGAGGGTCTATGGACCTGGGTCAGCATTCAGTTCCACTGTCAGTAGAAGACCTCTGACTTTGCTAAGCTTGGTTCATTTTCTTTAAAATAGAGCTAAGAACAAGAATTAGAGTTGAGAGGATTAAATGGGATACTGATTTGTACAGATTACCTTCAGGCTTGTAGGAGGTGAATGTTTACTCGTGGTGTTTCCACAACTGAGTCTTTAAATATGGGTCTGATGATCCTCTGTGTCTCCACAACTAACCCTTTCCTTCCCTGCTCAAAATCTCTGCAGTACGTGGCGTGGTAATGTGCACAGCATGTTAATTCTGGCCCCAGATGTCACGGGGCTGCTTTCCTTGCATTGTACCGACAGGATGGATATGGATCTCCAGCCTGTTTTCTTATGACTTGCTATTCAAGAATCATTGTTCTTATTTCTGTTGGTTGCCTAAGCCTGCCTTTTACACCCATTTTTCTTTCCTTTAACATTGTTATTTTAAAAAGAAATGATCTTTGTCTCGAATTTCTTTTTATTATACAAAAAACAAAACAGAAAGAACCAAGTGATCTCACCCCACCCCACACCCTCTTTCCGTCTGGAGACTTCTATCTCACTGTCAAAATATAAAGGTTTCTTTGAATTTTATCAGCTCATGTGTATTTTTTCTCTGATTCCAAAGGTAAGTGAAATCACCCAATATTTTTCTTTTCTGTTTTGATGCAGTAAAAACAACAAAAAAAAAAAAAAAAAACATTGAGTTTCCTCTATGTTGTTACGGATGGCAAGGTTTCACCTTTTCATGACTGAGTAGTATTCCATTTGTGTACATATAACAGATCTTCCTTACGCTCCACCTATCAATGGG
Organism: Solenodon paradoxus; assembly: GCA_004363575.1. Classification (NCBI taxonomy): domain Eukaryota; kingdom Metazoa; phylum Chordata; class Mammalia; order Eulipotyphla; family Solenodontidae; genus Solenodon; species Solenodon paradoxus. The sequence goes on along the minus strand of RJWH01000780.1, from coordinate 97,123 downwards.
CAGTGAGTTTGTTTTCATATCTTAACTATCGTAAACAGTTTTGCAAGTAAACATAGGGGTACAAACATATTTTCAGGTTAATATTTTCATATCCTTCCAATAGAAAATTATGAGTAGAATTGCTGAATCATTCAGTAATTCTATTTTAGATTTTTAGATAAATTTCCAGACTGTTTTCCAAAGTTTAGAGCATTAGAGTCCAACCTCCACTCTCACCAAGAAAGTATAAGGTTTTCCTTCTCCCCATATCTAGAGGAAAAGGTCTTAATAAACAAAGCTAAAAGTAAGAGACAAGTATGTTTGTGACAAGGTACACATCTCTCCATTCCTTTTGCTTTTTTAAAGTTTCATTCTAATGCATATCCTCCCAATGTTCATGGCTTTCATTTCAGTCCATGAGTTGCATCCTTTCTGCAGCCCCCTCACTATTTTCATCTGTGCCATTTGTAGGCTGCACTCTGACACCTACTGAACATCTCTGTTCACCTTTGCCCCGCTGTTTGCGTCTGACTCCTAGACCTGTTGCTTTGATTAAATTTCTTTATCAACCATCTGTCTATGCATTTGTCTGGAATGATGCCACATGCTTCAGAATTCTCCTCCTAGAGGGCCTGGAGATATTGGTCTGTATGACTTTGGAGCAGAACATCCAGGAGATATCACAAACCCTAATATTTAACAGTACAGATGGGAACCAGGCTGCTCATTGACACACACACATAGGTGAAAGGTTTTTTCTGGGCTCCGCAAGGAAAGAAAGCCAATCAAACAAAAAGTCGAATAGCCAGGGCTTTATTGGGGTTTGCGCACCTGGGCGAGGTTCTCCAGCCTGCAGAACGGGGCTGGGGAAGTCGCGCCCGAACAAAGGGAAGCGCGCTCTTTAAGTAAAAGAATTTCTCGGGCTTCATACGTCGCGGTTGGGGATTGGTCCTGTGATTCCAGGTGTGGGCTTCAATCCCTCAGTCTGACGTCAGCCGCCTTTTCCTGGGTATGGCCGCTGTTTTGTCCCTCCCGGCCAGCCTAACAATAGGTTACAACAAAAATTGCCTCCATTAGAGCCTGCAGCTCCCTTGTACGCATGGAAAACCCTTTACGACTGCAGGAAAAAAAAAAAAAAAAAAGTAAATTTTTAAACCTAAAAGTTTAAATTTTAAAATACACCCTCTGCTTTTGAAACCTAAGAGATTTATTAAATTTTAGTTTCAGGAGCTAGAGGCTCCTGCCTTCTCTCTCTACACAAAGAATATTTCTCTAAGAGACAGTGTCAACTTTTTCTATTAATAAGCATGTATGTTCACTATAGTTCACAAATGAATAGCTGCCATCTTAAAGAAATCTGTCTTAAGCTGATAACCAGCAACAGGGACAAATCAGAGATACAGCCTATATTTACTTGACAGCAATGCACAATCTGGTAAGAACCTCTAAAATCAAGTATAAAGGATTGCTCACAGAAATTAGCGTGCATTGAGGACACAGTATCATACAGACAATAAAAATGGTGTTTTATACAATAATGAGAGGATTTCCAACTAAATGCTATTGAGTTCAAGGTAAAAGGCAAAGACCTCATCTATGCTTGACCCCAGTGCTCTACAGACTGCACAGACTTAACACCTGGAAGGAAGAACCAAAAATATTATCCATGGTCACCTTTGTCTTGGTAGATTGAACATGGCTTTTATTCTCTTCTTTTTGTCAACATTTTTTGCTCTCTAAATGTTTTATAATGACCATACCTAAATAGAAAACATTTAAAGATGAAAAAGAAATCTTGTTTGTTTCTTTGTTTTAAAATGGTTCCATCTTTCTGAAACCCAAATAAATGAAGCTACCTTGAATTTTATGACCGGTGTCAAACATTTCTTCCCTAATCAGACACATATGCTGTGAGAACAGAATGCACAGTCAATGAGGTTGCAATTCAGTGGGAATTTCTAAACACTAAGAGGCTCAGAAAGCAAGAGAGAGTCCTCACTGCTGGCAGCATGAAGACTGTGACGAAGCTCCCAGGGCACTTGCTTGCTGATACAGCTCGTACAGGAACTGTGACGCCGTGGTGCAGATGGGGAAATCCCTCCTCACCCTGGTTAACCCACAAACCAGCTCAGATCTATGTGCCTGAGAATCAAACAGGCCTCCTGGGCGAGAATGACAGGGTCAGGCAATTCATTTGGTGTCAGTTCTAACCTCCTGTGAAGGTGACCTACTCTAACCATTCACCAACTGGAAGACCTTGGGCAAGCTACTTCATCTCTCCGGCCTTCGCCTCCCCTGCCATTGTGTTCCTGCTGCATGGCAGTGCTGTGAAAATAAAAGCAGCTCTGTGCCCTAAAGTGATCAGAGCCATACCAGACCCAGGCCTATTAACAATCCTGTAAATGCTTCTTAAATACTCACTCTCCTGGAACCCCTCCCTCCCTCTGCCTTCCTCTCTCCTTGCCCCTTTCTCTCTCCCTCTCTCCCTCTCTCTCTATCTCTACCTCCTTTCTCCTTTCCTCCCTCCCTCCTAAGCTTTAAGGCGGGGCCTATTTCCAGGATACCTTTGAACAAGATGTTAAAGCACAGGCAATAACAAAAATCATCTTGCCATTTCACAGAGAGGAGAGGAGAGGAAGTTATCATCTAAAATGATGTTTCTCCCCATTTTTTCAAAACAATCCAGCTGTTTTTTTTCCCCTTTGGGTCAGATGACCCATAATACAGGACATGCTGCTCTTTTTTTCATTTTTCTTTTGGTTCACATAGCACTGAGCAACAAAATAATAAAAAAATATATGCTTTTTAATAATACCAGTACACACAGACGTGGGAGAAATCGTTCCCCTCGCTTGCCAAATCCCTTACTAATCACTCTGTTCAGACCCAGCAGGGAATTCTGACAACATACCTGACTTTTCATTTATTTTTTTTTTATTGGTTCTGGGAGAGGTTTGTGATTCATTCTGTATAGGTTGCAAGCCCTTGTACTTCAGGAACAAATGGTCTCTGGGGTGATTTGCTTTATTAACTTTTAGGGCAAAGGAGGGAGAAATGGGAGAATTGCTTTAACTGCAATATACAGGCAAAAAGTTTAGACTTCTTTCGTTCATTGACACCTGATGTGTTTTCCCTCCTCCTGTTTTTTAGTGATGAATTGACTAGTTGTAAAGGGACAGTGTGATGGAGTGGAAGACACCTTGTGCAAAGACAGAGAAGTAGGCCAGGGTCCCAGCTCGGCCACTGGTACCCAGCCAGGTTACCAGGCCCCTCCTGTCTCCGTGACTCCGTGTCCTTTTCTGTAAATAAGCAGGTTGGACTAGGTGTTGTCCTGTCTCAGTAGGGATTTATACTTTGTGGATGATGATGAAATCATCCCCCCAAAATCAAACCTTTAATGTTAACTTTTTGGGAAATGAAAGGAACTCTCCACTCCACAGAGAAATGATAATCATAATATAACAATAAGCATTTGCTGTGCGGTGTGCTGAGTATTTCATTTTAATCCCTTCAGTGATGTAGGAAGAGCTCCTGTAATAAGAGAGGACACCTAGGATCACAAAGATGAAATAAATGACCCAAGATGGCAGATGGTACATGATTTCAAGGCCTGACACATAGTTCATCATCACTGCTCACCTCCATAAGGCATCAAACACCATCCGAGCTAGTAAGGCAATTGAAGAGTGAGGTTAAGTTAATGAAAAGTAAGGAGGCTATTCTATCAAAAAAAAAAAAAAAAAAAAAGAGCCCAATTAAAGAAACAGGACAAGGATCTGAACAGATATTTTTCCAAAGATATACAGATGGCCAGTAGGTGCATGAAATGGTGTTCAACATTGTGATTCATCAGGAGAAGGCAAATCACAACAACGAGACCTTACCTCACACCTGTTAGAATGGCTCTTAGTGAAAAGATAAGAAGTAACAAGCATTGTCATGATGCACACTTAAAAATAACCAGAGTAAAGGAGGTGGAGAAAAGGGAATCCTTGTGCACTGGGGGTGGGAATGCAAAGTGGTGCAGCCTTCCTAGAAACCAGTATGGAAGGTCCTCCAACTGTTAAGCATAGAACTACTATACGATCCCATAATTCTGATAATTTGTCCAACTACCTCAAAAAGTTATCTATCCCTCAGGTTCCTTGCAACATTATTCACAAGAGCCAAGATATGCAAACAACCTGGTTTTTACCAATGGATGAATAAAGAAAATATGGCAGATAGACATATGCCAGTATGTCCCATATGGAAGGGGATATTATTTGGCCACAAAAAAAAAAAAAAGGAATCCTGCTTTTCTTTTCAACATGGATGAAATTTGAAGACATTATTCCTAGTGAAATAAGTAAAATACTCTGTCATCTCGCTTATATGGAGGAAGTAAAAAGTAATGAAATCAATGGTTACAGAGAGCAGTTGCCAGAACAGGAAGTGGAAGTGGGTATAATGGATGAAAGTAGTCAGTAGATACTAACTTTTCGTTTATCAGATGAGTAAGTCCTAGGGATATCACGTACAGCCTGGTGATTATAATTAGCAGTACTGCGTTGTATATTTGAAAATTGCCAAGAGAGTAGATCTTAAAAGTTCTTGTCATGAGGGAAAACATGATAATTGTGTGTGGCAATGGATATTAACTAAGCTTTTTCTGGTCATCAGTTCTCAATACATACATATATCAAATCATTATGTTATGCCCTTAAAACAAATACAATGTTATATGTCAATTATCTCAATGTGAAACAGGAGTAAGGAGAAATGCTAGTGATTTTTTTTTTTTAAGTTTGTCAATATCAGTTCAAGGTCATGGTGCCGGCACTGAAAGAGCAGGGTCAGTAAGGGAGACTTAGAGAAGATTAACTGCAACAAAGAAAACATGAGGAAGCTCTTAGAACAATTGCATTATATTATCATCTATGCTTTCTCTTTCAATGCTCTATTTAAAAGTGGTGAAACACTTGGAATTTAGTAAGTAATAAAATATTGAGTAAGCACATAGATGTTATTTGCACGAAGCAGGTGTTTGATATAATGGCTGGGGTAAGAGAAAAAAAGTGTGTTGGCCTAAGGGTGGTTGTTTACGTTGACTGCTCTCCTTTTGGGGGAATTTTGGTTTTCTCAGCTATAAAACCAACTAGTTGAACGCAATCAATCCACCACACTACATACCAACACCTTGCAGGAATCACTTGGAATGTACAGTTCTTCTCTCAGATAGATCTTTCAGAACTCCTTACCCTTTCAATCCTGTGATTAATCATCAAAGCAAAGACTGATAGGTTGAAGTGAATTATTTGAACTTTCCTAGCTACAAATGACAAAAAATATTCAAGTGAAGAATCAGCAATAAAAATTTAAATAAAGGGTTATCATTAGATGTAAACACTTCTATGTCCATCACATTTGTGATTTACAAGGCCCTCTTGTTCTGGTTTGTGATATAACTAAACATTGCAAAGATATAATAGAGCGGTGAGGTGTATGTATTATATTTTATGAAATGCAATGCATCATTCTACTCAAAGCAACATCTAAAATGAATCCTGTAGATTCTAATTTCTGCACTGTCCTAGGATTACGAGTGAATTATTTTCCCCCACAATTTGCATTTTCTTTCACAGTGTTGAAGCAGAATAAGCCTCTGTGTTTGCACTGGTTTCAGAATTAAATTAGTTTGTATATTTATTCTCTCCTCCTCTTCCTGGATTTCATTTCAAAGTAAACAGTTATTTTCATTAAATTCTCTTTTATTTGGCTCTAGTTCTGGAGTTACTGTAATTATTCTGGGTGGCTGTCCTGGTTTATCTTTGAGTCAGATATCTGTGTACCGTTTTAAATCGCATTTAATTGGTTGACTTCCATTTTCTATTGTTTACCCTGCCCTGTGCTGCTATGATTTCATTAGCTAGATCTGACTCCTGACATGGGCTAATCTTTTTTAAAGGTATTCTTTTTATGGACCTAAACATTGCACAGTGTTTGGAAAAATAGGAAAAAGACGATCATCAATTTGATGTTTAGCAAATGTGGATGAAATACAGACAAGAAACAAAATGACGTTCATCACAGAGATTGTTTTGAAAGTTAATAATGGTAAACGTCAAGTTTTGAGAAACAGCAGGAATTACCTTATTTGGTAAAGCCAAAAATGTCAACATCTTTTTTTTAATTTTTCTAAGATTAACCTAGAAATGACCTCCGACAAAAAGAAAACCAGCCAGGCTTTTCAGTTTCAAGATAAAAGATCTAAAAAGTTATTTACACCTAATAAAAAAGTACAATAAGATTCTAAATTTCCACAGAAACTCTTCATCTACCTTAAAACACATCAGAGTCACCCAGGGGCTCTTTATCCTGTAACAAGCACTAATAAAGTTTTGCAGGTATTTATGCTCGTGTAGATGGCAGGGAAATAGAAAGAGAAAATTTTAGGCCTTGGAAGAGAGGAGCAAGTTAGATTTGGTTAGGTTATTAGGATAAAATTAGGAAGATTTTTTTTTATGGGTTCTAATCATTCACTTAGCAAATTTTCATTTAGCAACTCTTAGGATCCAGCATCGTTTAACAGTTGGGACTGTGTAACTGAACAATACAGCAGAAGTCCTGATTTTTTTTTGAGGTTTACAGAGTAGGGAGAAAAGGAAGGACAATAGTAGATACACATATAATAATCCAGAACCTAGTAAGTGCTGTAAAGGATGAAGTGATCAGGCTTAAGAGTTTGTAAGGTAGTTAGAGGAGGGTTTCTGAACAGTGGCACTTGTGTAGAAATTTTGTTAAAAGTAAGTCAATAAAACAGTGATCTGGTGAGATTGAGGGGAAGTACTCAAAGAAGCAGGAGCAAATAGTAAGTGAATGAACATGCCAGGGGTCATAGACTAGGTCCTGTTCGTGAACTTGGAAAGGAGAAACGCTGAATGAATATAATTCAAGACCAGGAAAATTTAGACAAATGATGCATACATATGATTATGCCAAAGTCAAACTGTCTTCCTAACAAAAGCTTGCAGAAACAGAGGCAGAGGTAAATAGTGACTGGGGGGAGGAAGAAGAATGTTGGAAGGGAAAAGGGACCAGTAATCATGTCACAGAAGGGCTGTATCATATCGTGAGTGTATTTTAGAAAGAATTTCTTTAGATCAGTACAAAAGCATTTAAAACCCAATAGAAAAATAAGTGAACAAAGACTATGAAGAGGCTTTTAAATACAAAAAAGGATGTTTAACCTTATTTTCAATGAGGGACATTCAAGTGAAAACCACACCAAGATGACAATTTCTTACCATATCATATTGTCAAAAAGCCAAGCAATTGATCTGGGTATCTGAACCCCTTAGGACTTAAGAACCAGACACTGTCATCTGTCGCTATTGGGACCATACACAGGTAGAGTCTTCACAGAGAATGCATGGGCACTAACGGTGAACATTTTTAAAGCCCTTTTTTTTTTTTTTGGACCCAGCGGTTATGCTTCTAAGACTTCCTCCAACAGGTTTATTTGTACATGTGTTCAATGAATTATATACAAGGTAGTTACTATAGCATTTTTGTGCCAGCAGGAAACCAGCAGGGGACATGTGGAACAGCGAGGATGGAATTAGAAGTGAGAGGTGGAATTGGATTATGCATCTCTTTTTAAGCTTGAACCCTTGAAAGTTCTGGAGAGATGAAATGAGAACAAGCCCGTGATCATAATAATTTATGTGTCATTGATTTCAGAATGGGTTTCATGCTGGGGAAGACCACGGTGACAACTTAAATGTCAGCTAAAGAGCTCAGATGGCTCTGAGACTCCTGGGTGGAGCAGGCACCAGGGGTGGTGGTGGGAAGGTGCTGAGGTGGCCAGAGACCAGCTTACCTTTCTTCTGCCAGGCTAAGATGTTCAGACTATATCCTGAAGACAATGACAATCTTTAGAGCAAGGCAGTGACCTAATCAGATTTGCACTTTTTGAAGATAGCTGTACTGATAATGTCAGAGAAGCGATTACAGAGCAGCAAAGCCAGAAATGGGGAGATAATTAGAAAACCAGGAAAACAGTTCAGTTGCCAGAGGAGAAAATATTCTTCTTGTTAGTAATCTTCATCAGAACTCCCAAAGTTAATATGGCTTAGCTAGAGAAGTGCCTTTGAAAATAAAACTACATCAAAGCTGCCAAGTGCCTGGTCCTTCTGACTAGCTAAGCCCAAGTTCTCTTTTCTGGGTATTCATTCAGGTCAGGTCTGCTGGCTGCAAGAGTGTGTTCTTCAGTGTCCATTAGTTGTGCTGTTTCCAGACCTCTCCTGAAACAGCTCTGTCCAGGATTGCAAGCGCATTTCATGATGCAGGTGAAAGCCAAGGACATCAGTGCTCCCGTGTCCCTCTCCAGTAAGTCACAGTGGAAGGCGGAACCTTCTAATTACACCATGCATGACATAAAATAACCTACATACCCGCAAATGTGGGATTCTTTTTCTCTCTTCATGAGTAACTGGGTGTCAGAGAATGAATTTTCCAGGGTGCTTTCAAGAATGCCTGAACTTTAAAATTCTTTTGTCTGCTTCTCAGTGGAGGGATCACCTTGGGCCTGTTCCAACAATGCTACCAGTTGCAGTAGAAGAGAATGAGCCTGGCTTCTGAAGAAGAGGCTATAGAATTCCGATGAAACAATAGGTGGCTTGTGATTTCATTTTTTGGAAGAGTAGATTATTAGGTAAATTTAGAAGACTGAGCAAAAACTTTGGAATGATTGTGGTTGGCATGCCTCGTGTCTTAGTGGTTGAGTCCTGCCAGCTCAGTCCCAAGGACCCAGGTTCTTGTCCCAGGGCCAAAGGGAGCAACCAAGATGACGAGCAACTAAATAAAATGAATAGCGTGCTTCTTCCTCTTCTCCCTGCCTGCCTGCCTACTTGTCTTCATTCCCACCTGCACCTTTCCTTCAAAAAAAAAAAATAAAACCATGTTGCTGTCCTAATTCCAATTTCCTCAAAGGAAGAAAATATATATTTAATATATATTTTTTCATATTCCTGTGTTTCATGAATTTTCTTTAATATGCATGTGTTTCGCCTTTATCACTTCAAAAAGTTTCTAAATACCATGAAGTTGGAAACCAACAATTGCTTCTGTACTCCAGCTTATTTCCAGTGATTTTTCTCTTTTTTCCCAGCTGTATGGAATTGCATCTTGATACGTAACATTGTGTATGTTTAAGGAAAAGTCAACATGATGATTAGATACACGTGTATGTGGTAAAATAATTTCCATAATAAGGTTAGTTAGCATCCATCGCCTCACGTAGTTGCCGTATGTGTGTGTGTGTGGTGAGAACATCTAAGATCGTCTCTTAGCAACTTTCAAGTGTACAGCACAGTATTGGTGCTTCTAGTCACTATGCTGAACAGAAGACCCCAGAACTTACTGCTCTGAGAACTGGAGAAGTGTACCAGCTGGCCACTTCCACCCATTTTCCTCACCTACCCCTCAATGGATTTGTCAAGATTATATCTGCTCTCTAATCGCTTCAGAAAAGCTTCATCACATCTCATGTTAAAGGGTTTTCTCTTTTGCCTTTTTAAAAGTATTTTGGAAATCATACTCTTCTAGTTAAAATGGGTAGCATTCAGCAAAATCATTTCTTATTTCACATCTCCTTTTCTCAGGAAGAAAATTAAAAATTTTTACTATTTGGTGTGGCCCCATAAAGGCATTTTAGTTGACAGTCATATCATATGTAATGTTATGCATATATGTGTATATATAATGTAATTATATATTGTATTAGTATATATTTGGATATCATAGTATATATAACATAGATATCATACATAGCATAAATGTTATATATGTCTCTACATACATATTATATATTAACATATGTCTGATTATATTAATTTCATTTTTATGTCCTAGAGGAACATAAACATTCAAGAGTCCCTTTATTAGAGTTTTTAATACAGGTCATTCAGAGATCAGAGATAGTATCTAGTTCCTCTTGTCAGAGTCTTTGCTCTTGGTAAAGTCAAATACTTAGACAAAAATCAGCATCTTTGCTTCCTTCCAAATCTGCTCCATCTCGCAGACTCACATCCCAGGGGAATATGCATCCCTGTGGGGGTTATTGGTGGGCATTTGTTGTATTATAATGCTCTGTGTATTTAGCATAGAGAGTTTTTTTTGTATGTTCCCTTTAGGGAAAAGCATTTTTCCTTGACCTTTGTAGTGTTTGGAATCAGAAGAAGGTGCACCTTAAATGTTAGTTTCTAAGATAGTTGTTCATTAGAATTCCAAATATTCGAGGACCCTCAAGAAAATAGTGGGAAAATATCTGGGTATTGTCATCTGGCTGCTCCAGTTTTCTATTGCTACAAGATAAATGATTCTTAGAAAGCCACAAAAAGTTGCAGCCATGTAAATATAAATCACAGTACTGGGGATCAGGAATCCAGCAAGGTTCTACAGGCTGATTCTCCTGCCCCACATGGTATTGACTGGGGTCCCCAGATGGTCATCAGTGGTAGGTGGGCTGCTCTGGAAGATCCTAGGTGGCCTCACTCACATATCTGGCAGGTGTCTTAGTCTGCTGGAGCTAGCATAATAAAAATACCATAGTTTGGGTGACTTAAATAGCCAACAAACATTTCTCTCCACTCTGGAGAATGGGAAATCCAAGATCCAGATTTCCAGCAAATTTGATGAAGACCTACTCTGGAGTCTAGAGTCTTCTCACTGTATCCTCCTCCAGGAGCGTAAGGAGCTCCCTAGGGTCTCTCTCATGAGGGTGCTAATCCCATTCATGAATCCCCTCATGACCTAATCACCTCTCAGAAGCCCCATCTCCAAATGGCTAATGGGATTAGGTATAACATATGGAATGTGTGTGGATGCAGAGGGGTGTGGACACCACACTTCATCTGTGACACACAGCAGGGGTGGCTGGATATCTGGACCCTGCCTGTGCATGGCCAGTCCAGTAGGCTGACCTCAGAGGAGAATCTTGCATGAGTCAGAAAGTAGAAGCTAAAGTCTCTTAAGCATCTGTTCTGGAAACTGGTCGTGCCCACTCCTCTGTCTGTAGTTAGTCACAGCAGTCACAGGTCCTACCTCAGTTGCAGGGGATAGCACATAAAACCCGCCTCTCCTTGGGAATCAGGTCAAAGACTTTGTAGCCATCACTACTTAGCAAAGGGTCACACACTGACGAAATAATGCAGTTTTGTATCTCTCAGTGATGAACTCAACTTTCAAAAATAATTTCTCAAAACATTCATTTAGCATACAAAAAGCACCAGCTATAAATCTTAAAGTCATCCCTATGCCTTAGACTCCCTTACTCCTCATGTCAATTGTTGTTAATACTTCCACCTAAATACCTTGCAAGTCGATTCTCTGTGTTCTACTTCCACTGCCTGGAGGAAGTATCTTGTGATAGCTAACTTTCGTTGAAAGCTAATTTTGTGCCAGATACTGTGCTAACAAATTTACAGGAACTATCTCCACTGATCCTTCATGCCACCACAATTAGGTTGACCTTGTTATAATCTCTCTTTTCATAGAAGAAAAATATAGAACTCTGAGAATTCAGTGATTCATACATTATCTCCCAGCCATTTAATGGAAGGTCCTAAATAGATGTTCAGGCACCTGACTCCATCTCACCAAAGTCAGCGTTCTTCACTCCTAACCAGGAAGTCCCTGCTTCTGTGAACAGAATGCCTTGACCCATTGGTGCAGCTTTACCTGAACCTGACCCCTCAACTTGGTGTGGACTCCTTTAATATGAGCTACTACACGTCTCCTGAATCATTGTGTCTCAGTGTGCACCAGAGCCTCACCCTGTTTTAATTCACCTAGATTTGAGACTTTGCTTACAAGCAAGAATCATCTCTCCTGCTTGAGCAAGTCAATAGTCCTATGTTTAAAGAGAAACACAAATTGGACCACATGAACTTATCCAGGAGCAATCCGCTCATCATTAGCTGACATCTGGAACTGCCCTGGTTTAATGGGCAATAGATAACAACACTATCAGCCCAGTTAAAAATAATGTTCCAAATATTTCAAAATATAAACAACATGGAGGTAATTAAGATAGCACAGGATGGCAGCCTCTGGAGTAAATTATGACCATTTGTGACTTAACTGGTTTCAGAGAAACTTACCGACTACTGCCTTGGCATCAGAATGCACTGCATGTTTTCTTTCTGAGGAGAGAGAAAGGTATGGCTTTTCTCAGTCCCAAAAGTAAGAGAATGTTCTCGTGACACCTGGGGAGCTTGTCTGGTGACAGATTTGTAGCAGGTGAGAGGCAACCAGTGGAGCAGGGACATGTCTAACTACTCTGTGGTCACACAGACACTCTCTCCCTCTGGGGTCTGACACCGAGGCACAACCATCATCTGCTTCCCATCCTTTCCAAGCCTGTCCTTCCAGGGACACTTTCTCTCTAACGTGTGGAAGCCCCTTAGGGCGGGTGCTGTCAGCAGGACCAGTCATCATGGAAATGTAAAATAGCAGAGGAGCTTTCTGAAAACCTGCTTTTTTATTGTGTGTTCCTGGGGAATCCTGTCATGCACATTAGAACAAAAAGGAAATGAGGGGGAGGGGTGAAAATATCCTAATGAGACATGTATTTTATCATTTTTCTACCTATGGATTCTGTATTTCTGTTTTTGCATGGTTTATCTGGATTTTGAGCAACTGATTTCTTTTCGCAAACGATGTTGTAGTAGGAAAGCTATAAGCCTAGAAAATCACTATTTATATCAGCCTTTCTCTTATTCTTACTAAAAACCTATGTGTAGCTATAATAAGTGCATATTTGCTGTCTTACTAGACCTTTCATGCAGTTTCGTGTAAACTTCTCCCAGAATTAAAAAAATTCATCAATTTCTTTTGAAAAACAACATATAGTTGCACATTTACACTATTTAAAGACTTATCAAGAAGTGTTTCTATCAATCAAAACCTTTACAGTTGATCAGCACCATAGTCATTACTACATTTTTAAATGTGATTATAGAAACATATCCTCTAAAATCTACCTTTTTTAATGCCTATTTTGTTTTTTTAATTTTACTGAAGGAAAATTGCTTCACAGCATTATCTCAACTTAAGGTGGGCATCGTTGTAAATTAACAGTTGTAGATAACATGTCAAGTTCCCCGCCAACAGTCCAATTCTATCCTACACCGTATAATTCACCCCTTTCACCCAAGTCTCCCACTCCCCTCCCACTTCCCTTAGTGAAATAAGTCAGAATGAGAAAGACCAATATTGTATGATTTCACTGATAATGTGATATATAGAGAAACTAAGCAAATGAGTCAAATCAAACAAAAATAGACTTTGAGTCTACAGACTCAAAATGAATGAAATCTATTCTTTTAGCAAATTGTTAAGTGTACAATGTAGTATCGTTTCCTGGGTGCACATCATTGCTTTTATGATGATTCTGGGGTTTTGAACCAACTGGGTTTTGAAGTGTCAAGGAGAATTTAATTTTTCTATTCTACTTAGTAAAATATATGTGCGCACAGTTAAATTATTCATAGCCTGAACCAAATAACAAACAACTTAAAGGGATATATTCTCACTGGTGATCTAAATTTTTTAAAAAGAGAGATACCTACCTACATCAAAAATATTTCATCTTAAATTAGTCTTTATTACAAAGCAAATGAATGGCGATGAATGGAAATATAGGGGCCAGCGATGGAGTAAGTGTGGCTATCTGACTGTGGGTTTAATTGTTCTGAATCATCAAGAGGATCACCTTTCTCCAAAGTTGAGCAGGCTATTGAGGTCACCTGCACACTCTTCTGGTTGGGGTCAGAAAGAAGGAGCTGAGTTTGCATACCCAGAATCCTGAAAGGCAAGCACTGTGGTGGGAACTTGGTGGTAAGGAGACTGACCTCTAGCAAAGAGAATATTTTCATTTAAACAAGTAAGATAACCTTCTCAGGGATATTTAAGGCTCCATAATTTGAAACTTGATGCTAGGTTAAATCCTTATGATCCAGTCAAAAAAATGCTGTCTTTTTTTGTCCAGATCACAGCTGCTTTCAGACTTACGGTAAAACCCACATTATTATGATCAACTCAACCCATTCATACTGCCTCAGTAATATTGTTATCAACCAATACTTTTTTATAATGATTTCTATGAATGTTTATATATAATGCACAATTAAGTATCCCAGAGTGTTCAGTCTCTTTAGTTGTATTTGTTGGGTAGCTACATAGAGCCGATACTTTCTTCTGTGCAAGAACGTTCTAATTCTTTTAGAATTATCTAGAAAAAGTTGCTCATTAGTCATAATTGATCTTCATCCAGAAAAAAAAAAAAAAAGGCATTGGCATTTCTAATAGAAGGGAACTTTTTGGATAAATATACAAAATAGATATAAAGACATTTAAAAAAAGGCCAACTCCCAGACATTAGTTAACTCCCTTTTAAAACCTTGAAGGTAAAAGCAAATCTTTAAGATCAAAATACTATAACCAAGCATGGTGCCTCTTCTGTCCATGTGACCAGATAATTAGAAGTGACGATCTGGAGAAATCACTGCTTTGCATCTAAGAGCCTGCTGTGACATCCACAGATAGATCTGCATTATCTAAGGAAAATACAAACACTGTGCGGTGAGGGCTTCTTGGTTTCGTTTTTCATGTCACTTGTGTTCATGAGAATACAACGGGACAGAGTACTGGGCAGGATTCTGGGTTGAGGGACTTCCTCAGTACTCTGAGTGCCACCTGAGGCATTTCATCTCTCTCATTCCACAGAGGGTAGAGCAAGGACTTGGTTATCGTATGTGACCTCTGGCTGAGAATGTCAACTGATAGTGTGAAATCTGAGGCTGTTTCCAGAGCCTGGTGCTATTTAAAAATGTGGCTCTCCTTCCTAGACAGTATGGAATCTTTCTTATCAAAAATCACCTATCTTCAAAGTTTTCTCATCCTCCTAATTAATAACGTCTCATAACCCTGAAATTTTTTTGATGTGAACTTTGGTTGCTTGTGCTTGCATATGTCATAAAAATAAATTTTTGTTTCCTCACATTAAACTATAATATAGCTACTATAAACAGCATTTTACATTAATAATATATTACATTTAGAAAGCAGATTGTATGATATATGTATGCTATATTTCCAGTTGCATGCTTAAAATATTAATGCACAGAGGAGGAAAAAAAATGGGCCTACACCAAACTCCTTATAGAGATATTTTGGGAAGTGCAATTATGAGTGTATTTCTCTCCTTTTTTCCTGTCTTTTGTAAGTGTTTGATACTAAACATGCATTTTTAAATGTATTTTGAAACTATCTCCTAAAGAATGTTTAACGATTGTAAACTGATAGGCTATGCTAAGGTAGAAGCCACCAGACTCAAGTGGATATATAGTTGTTAAACATTTACTAACAATTTAATTATTTGGTCATGATAATCATAGCTCAATTTCAGTACTGCATTTTCATCTTCACAGAAAGTTCTATTCTATAGTCCTGGTACAGATAGGTTACAAACTATGCCCTGGACAGTAAGGACAAAATTGGGTGCTTTTTCAGTGGAATAAGAATGGATATATGTCCCAATTCATTTTAAACACTTTACCAAACTGTGGCCCAATACACACAGATACTTTTTCCCATAACTATTCAGCTAACTACAGCAGAGACTAAAGACTCAAACCCGTGACTGTGATCTCCCAATCATTGCTCTTGCCTCTGTATCTTTATTACCATCTTCTCCAAAAAATTAAAGCTTCTCAAGCAATGCTTCAGTTCAGTATAATTTCACAGACTTTTTTGAGAGTTTACAATCTGGTAGACGATGTGATAAGCTCTGAATATACAAAAGCAAGTATCAGCAGTTTCCCTCTATCCAAAGGGCGTCAAAGTGTAACAACAGAAGGACATGCTAGAAAGAATGATAACACAAAGTAGAGATGGGCCTGTTCTTCCTGGGAAATCCAGAAATGCATCCTACGCATAGATGTACTTGAGTGGGGCCTTGACATTTGTGTATACGAATTCACAAATTCGAACTTCTCCAGTTTTCTCAATTTTCCCCAAATTTCCATCAGAAAAGAAATGAGACTCTATTTTTGAGATGTAATTGATCCCTAACCTAATAGTATTATTTCTTAACTTCATGTGAGGTAGTTAGACATGTTCAGTTCTTTTCAGTTGAACTAATTTTCTCAATGTCTCTGCATGTCAACTAATTTTAAATCTTCACATGAAATAAAATGTCATATTCTTGAAGATGTAGGTGTCTCTTCCATGGTGGACTATATGAAAGCAAATTTTAAAAATTGAATGACTAATTACCAGTGAGTTGCGTTGGAAATGTCTGGGAGAGGTGAAGAATCTAGGGCTCCCTGTCCTCAAATAAACCGTGCTCCTATATTTTAACAGATGCAATGCTTTTGGTGGCAGAGCGACTAGAAGGACCATTCAACATTGAGTCAGTCATGGACCCTATAGATGTCAAGATCTCTGAAGCCATTATGAACATGCAAGAAAACAGCATGCAGGTGTCTGCAAAGGTATTTGCAATAGTCATATGTCTGCTAACGAGGAAAGTGCAGTAAAAGATAAAGATGAAGTGACTCGATAAGACAGGCTAGGATTATAAAATCTAATACGTTGTTGGTGAGTTTTTTCTGTCAAGCTGCAAATACACTACTTCATTAAAAATGTCTAACAAAATGGCCTTGAGAAGGGAAGCAGTCTTTTCGTTCACAACTACTCAATCATGAAGACATTACTGGCTGCTAAAAAAAAGTTTCCAAGAACCTTCAGTCTATTGACTAATCCCTCACATTTGCGAGCAATTTGGGGGGAATATTTTTACAATGTTTGAAATTTCTGCACACCCTCCCCTTGGTTCTTTCTCTAGTAACTTCTAATTATATCTTCAGCTGTATAAAACAGGCAAATGTTCTCTGTGTTCACTTGTAAATAATTAAACATTCCATCTGACTTCCTTTTTTTTAAGATGGTATAACCTTCGTTAATGAATCTTTAGGGGTAAGCGCTCCTTTGTATGAAGTCAAGCATGCATATAAAGGGGGGGAAAAGTAGTACATTTTCATAAATCATATGAGACAGAGCTTCTAGGTTTGCAGCTGCAGAAATACCAGGTGCACAATTTTTATTTGCCTTCACCCAGTTGAAGATAAACAGGACCCACCTTGAACAAAATTGAAAAGTTTGCAACGGGTCTCCAGCCTTTTCCTTCATCACCTCTTTTCAACCACTTTGAAGACTGTACAATGTCCTTCTGTCCTTTTTACTAGTCTCTATCATGAAACACTAACCAAATCTCTGTCATTCCTTGAAACCTGGTGACCGAGTGATTGTATTTTAATTTAAAAGTATTCACACAATTATATGCCCAGCAGAGTTGCATGTTTAATTTTTCTCCAGTTAAAAATCTTTGTGAAAGAGTTTTCAAATATAATCAAGAAGGAGGGTCTGGGAAGTAAAAGGAAATTGCAGATTAGAAACAGAACCATGGAGGCACGCCCTGTTAGAACAGTGGTTAGGTCAATTGCCTCCAAAGAAGCACAGGCCTCATACTCCTGGGTTCAAATTCTGGGTCTGGGGGGAAACAATCAGTTTGAACAACTAAATAAAATAAATAAATAAAATGCTTCTTTCTTCTCTTTCTTCCTGCCTGCCTGACTACTTGCTTACATTCCTGCCTGCATCTTTCCTTCAAATAAAAAAGAAGAAGAAGGAAAGAAAAGAAAGAAAACAGAACCATGGAATCAGGCTAGGACTTTTTGGCTGAGTATCAACCAAGGTTGATTTGGACTTTTCAGAGTAAACTGATGAGAAGTAGAGTAGGAATTTGACCCGGGACCCTCTCTCTCCCTTCTTGGGAGATGGATAGCCAAGGGTTTCCTACATCTAGTTCTGGGTTTAATGAGTTTGGGGTGGCCTGTGTAAAGTAAGATTGTCCAAATGGTCATCTCCTGTTGGGAAAATAGCACATTTTGGGGTTCGCTTAAAAGCAATTTTCTTCCCTTCCTGTGAACAAATAGAAATCATTTATTCCTCTCAAATTTTTATGATTAACCTAGGTTTGAAAAGCAAAATATTTAGTAGCCAAGCACTTGAGAAACCAGGGGTATGAATGCTGCTGATGACCAAAGAGACTCTAGAGAAGAGAAAAGAAAAACACAAAAGTGTCTATGGTTTGAGACCATCATACACTTCTTCAAAATGTGTGTGTATATGTGTTCAAGTCAAATTACTCTCCTAAAAGTTCACTAAGCGATCAGATGGACTCTGCTTATTAACCAGAATGTAGATGAGACATTTTTATAGAATTTGTCCAATGCATTATAATAATATTGCTGTTTGTAAGGAATTTCTTTCTTGAAAGTCTTATTTCCCTTTAGGAAATATAAAAACACAGAGTAGAAATAATATAGCGCATGTAAGAGTATATGCGAGGATACAGTATGGAGGTTAATAAAATAATCATACAAAAATGTGGAATGAGCTAGAAACAGAAGAAACGTGTGTCTGGTAGTCTTAGTAAAGAGAAAGGGGCTGGATGGGTTAAGAAAAAGGGAGGGGAGGAGAACAGTGAGGTCCTGCAGGAGAGAGGGAAGGCTGATCTAAAAGGTTAAAGAAGGGCCAAAACCAGCTTGTAATATAGTAGGGAGGAAAAAGGTGGTTGGAATTTGGATCCATTTAGCAGGAAACACCGACAGGATTTGCTGATGGAATAGATAAACTCTGAAAGAGGTTTTGTTTCATCAAGGGAATGGAATTTGGAAATTTCTAGTTTCATTTTCCACATAAGCCACATCCATGAACTTACACATGTACAACAGTTTAAAATCTACGTCCTAGATAGACACTGGATGATTGAATACTTTCTCTTTTTCAAAGGAACCTGTGGCCACTTTTTGTAGAGTCTCATCAAATAGGAAGTTTCGGTGTTTCAGACTTTTACTGGAGCCTTTGCATAACCAGAGATTTTTATTAATTTCTGATAGGCAAGTTTCAGATGAGATCCCCCGCAGAAATCTTGAGAATTGTAAAATTGTAAATTAAAATGGATATGAATGGAAACTTCTTAGAAAATCATTTGCCTTATTACAGCAGTTACTGATAGAAGTCATTTCCTTGACCTCTTTCAGAAAAAACACACTTTTTTTTTTTTTCTCTTTTTAAACATTGTATATCTTTGGTGTATTCATCTGGCATTTACCTTGGAATAAGGAGTGAGGTAGGGATGATAATTCATCTTTTTTACTTCTCTGGTTTTTGTTTTTGTTTTTGTTTTGTTTTTTTAATAAAAAGGAAGGAAACAGGCAGGAAGGAAGATAAGAGGAAGAAGCATTCGTTTGTTTTTTGTTCATTCATCTTGTTTGTTCCCCCGACCCCAGGACACAAACCCCAGTCCGTGGGGAAAAGCACTGATATTTATAGCTTGCAGTTCATGTTTGTTAAACTGCAAGGGAATGTATGGTCCTTTTCATGGTTTAGACTATGTGATAGGTAAACTATAGTTGTGATGATCTTACTTATTTTCCAAGTATGGAAACCAAGGCTTAGAAAAGCTAAGGAACTTACAAAGTTCTCATGGTACTTGAGGACATAGATGGATATCTGATTCCAAAGCCTGGGTTACTACATCATAATAATGCAGGTGCCTGAAAATGCAATCTTACACCAGAGTGAGATTTTATCCGCTGAATGATCAAGTACTCAGAGAAAGTATAGTAGCCTTCAGTCACACCTACACGAAAAGGTACAGAAACATAGATGCAAGTCAGGAGGACTGAAGTTGTCTCTCTGTCTGATTTCCTTTACAACTCTAATACTTCCCTCCATGCTAAATTCCAGTAAAGCATTACTTTTATCTACCTTAATTCATTGTTCCCAACCTTTCCTAAAGTGTTAATAAAACAAATACGAATGTCTACTTTTTCTCCCTTTTTCAATCTGAAGGCAAAATATAAAAACCCCACAGCTTCAGATGTGTAATTTCCATCCCCTGCTCTAGTAGCTCTCATACTGTCTATAGGCTGGCTCAGTTCATCTTCTGGACTTTACCACTGAGATCCTGAATTAGTGGAATTTTCAAACTAATGAAAAAACCTACTCTCACTATATATATTATTCATGTTCCAGTGTTATCTTAGAGTGTTTTTATAGATACTATCAGATGTGTTTCCTCCCCTATGTAGTCCACAGCTAAGCTGTTGGGTGTAAGGTGCATTTGCATTCTTTTCAAAAAATACATTGACTATAGCGCATTGTATGATCGAGTTATAATAATTGGGTAATAACATTACAGCACACATTTCAAGCTCTTGATTTGTGTATCCTTTGTACAATTTTATATTTTGTATATGACTACAACATGTTACAAATCATATATAATATATGTTGCATTTTTAAAGACTAGAAACAGTCACATATTAAAACTTCCTTGCTTCTTTCTTTGACAAATAGTCACCTTGTAATAATAGCAATCATCACGGCTACCATTAGTTGAACACCTTCTATGTTTTTTCAACATATACCCTACCGTGTATCAGGCATGTGGAAAACAAGACAGATTCTCTATTCTCATCTCAGTCTCTTTGTAGATGTCCCATATATTTATTTCAAATACTCATGCAGTCTTGTAATGAACTTATTTCTCCATTTGTCAGTAATGAATGTGACATTTAGAGAGATTAAGTGGCTTGCCTGAGTTCAGACAACCAACAAGTGGCAGAATAGGAATTGCAGCTCAGAACTGTCTGAGCCAAAGACAAAGCTATTCCCAGAATGCCACTGTTTCCTCATAAGTTTCTTCAGACCAGGACCAGATGTATTGCAACACAACAGGGACCAGTCATCTAAGAGAGAGTTAGTCACTGAAACATACTGATGAGAAACATGAGCTGTTAGTTCTTCAAGCCCCAGCCAAGCATATTAGAGTCACTGACTTCCCAATCTTCAACAAAGATGGGAAAGTACCTTCTCATTAATACCACTTCTGTTACTCAGCCAAATCAAAGTTGCTCAGAGCTTTGCAGGTTTATGGAAATCCCCAAAGGAAGGAAGAACAAAATTTGCTGAGTCTCTGTCTGCAAATTTCAGATTTGTTGATAGTCGCTTTCCTATCCCATCAGGGAAGATGAAATTGAGCTCACTAGATATAATTTAACTATATTAGGAATCATTTCAGACCTAATCCAGAAAAAGATAAGTTTGTCAGATATAATCTAAATTAAGAAGGGAGACTTATTAAATTCCAGTTGAAACCATCCATTCAATTAATGCTATTACAGACAAGGGTAGAACCCATTACAGAGGAACAGGATAGCCTTCAGGTGCTTAATTTTCTCCGGATAACTCATTCTGATTCCACAGCTCAAGTGAGGAGGAAAAAAGACCCCAAAACCTAAGAGAATGGAAAAAAGAATGTAATCATTTCTGCCTCTACCTAGTGGGTCATAGTTTCCTCATCTGTAAAATGAGTTGTTGATCTAAATGTCCTCTTTCCAGCTCTAGCATATCACAGTTCTGTAATCATTATATCTTCACTAGTTATTAGGTTTCTTTTACTGGCACCCAGATATTTCTCTTTTTCCTGGATTATCTTCCTTGCAAAACATTTAGTTATAAATAATGTCTTGGAAATCATATGGAGAAAACATCTTTCATATATGAGGATATTGCTTAAAATTTAGTTCAGATAAATGTTTTTATTCCAAGAATATTTAGCTTTCCCTTCTTTGATTTCTAATTACATGTACCCTACTTAAGGCAGTGAGAATATTATTCCTGTGTCATAGATATTTATGTACTTACTTTCTTCCTTCCAGTATTATAATTTATTTGAAATAGTTGCTTCATTTTACTAATTCTGACATTCTGCAGAGAGTCATCCCAATATGTTATTTTGCACATAGAAGAAGCACTATATTCTGCTGAATATGAAATTTATAAATTCAGAACATGAAAGTAAGATGCCAGAGAGATTTCAGTGCTAAGGAGTAGGAAATACCTTAAGATGTAATTGAGATTTGTCTAGTATTCTTTAAAATAAAGGTTACCAAATTAGATTGCAACATTAGACACACCACGGACGTCATTTTTTACTAGCTATGTAACTAGGGCAAATTGTTTATCTGCCTAAAGTAAATTAACTCATCTTACCAATGAGGATATTAGTAGTACCTACTCAAAGGACTGCTTGAGAGTAAAATGCTATAACCCATGCAAAATACATAGCAAGGAAAATATCAAATCAAAATCACTCATAAAAATCAAGCATTTTAATAGTTTATTGTTGGAAATGTCTATCTATGATACATAGATTTTAAAAGGCATTGCCTTCATAGAAGTGTCCAAGATGGTGACCTGGTAAGAAATGTCAGATCCCCTCTCCATGGAACAGCTAGAAACCACCAGTTCTTCAGACACTTACAGCATGGAAGAGCTGACCCAGGGGCTGCAGGAGCGATCACCACCACAGAGTAGGCAAAGACATAGAGGTTCAGAGCTTCATCACAGATTCAGGACTCACACCTCGAGGGGAGAAGGTGGCGGAGGGGATGGAACTGTGGGAAGAACCAAGCCTCCCAGAAGTCACTCTGAGGGCAGCAGAGAACCTGTCCAGCGGGACCAGGACGTGGAGCAGGGGTGAGTGTCTAGGTGCAAGGTGGAAGGAGGACCAGCACCCTGGTGGTCTTAGTGGGAGCCCCCAACCCCCAAAGAAAATTATACAAGGCACCACCATAACTGTTAGGCAGCAAAGGGAACTCCCATAGCCCCACCAGCTCCCACCATATTGCTCAGGAGTCTCAGTATCCACCAATTGGAAATCTGGCTCCCAGACATAAAGGAAGAAGAGCATCCCAGAAGTAAAGAACCTTCAGCATAATTCACAAAGCCAGATGTGGATTGAGAGAGAGCTGCAGCCCAGTTTCTGATTGTGGGCCAGCAACAAGGTGGACGTTATCTTTCAGAGTTGGGACACCGTGGGCAGGTTTTGCATCTCCCTCACAAACTCTACCCCCATAGACTGAACTCTCAGGATCCAATGTACGGTCCACCTAAGAACATCAATAAATCCAACCAGAGGTGACACCACACAACTCAAGAATTCCCAATGTTTAAAGCAAGATTCAGGTTTCTCTGATGTAAGTCAATAACCTACACAATGCCATCGCTGTAGAGAAATCTAACCCACAATAACATAAACATAAACAGAATGCCAAATGGAATGAAAGTAGAGAAATAGATGTGAAATAATTAAAACCCCAGGGGAAAATCTGAATACAACAGACATACACAAAGTATCTGAGGATGAACTAAGGGTAACAGTGATAAGCGTATTCATGGAAATCAAGAAAACAATAGAGGAAGAAAAGAAAACAACAGAAAAGAGAGAGAAGAAATGAGGAAAGATATCAAAATGAAGAACACAATAACTGAATCAAAGAACTCAATAGAGGGACTCAAGAGTAGGATGGATGAAACCCCGAGTAGGATCAGTGACTAGAAGATAGGGCAGAGGAATGTACTCAAGCAAACCAGCAAAGAGAAAAAAGAATGAAGAGAAATTAAGAAAGCATTTGTGACCTAGGGGATGGCATCAAAAGGAACAACACTGGTATCATAGAGGTCCCATAAGGAGAGGATAGAGAAAGGGGAAGGTACTATATTTGAATAAATAATAGCTGAGGAATAAAGCAAATCTCCTGACTCAAGAAGCTCAAAGAGTTACAAACAAAAGACACCCAAACAGACCTACACAAAGACACTACATTTTTGTCATTAAAATGTCAAAAATACAAGCTAAAGAAAGAATCTTAAAAGTAGCCAGAGAAAAATGAGATACATACAAAGGAGTTCGCATGAGATTGTCAGTAGATTTCTCAACTGAAACTCTACAGACCAGAAGAGAATGGCATGATATTTTCAGAGAGCTAAAAGAAAAGAGTTTTGACCTAGTTTACTATACATTTGCATATTATCATTCAGAACTGAAGAAATGATAAAAAGCTTTTCCAATAAGCAAAAGTTCAAGGAATTCATCACCACAAAACCAGCTTTGGAAAAAATACTAAAGGATGCTCTATAAGGTGAAAAGAAAGCCCACTTAAAAACAGTAAAACAGCAAATATTAAAAGTGGGGAAGAGAGGAGAATAAAAATGTGAATGGTTACAATGAGTGTAAGACTAAGCTGCTTTCAAATAAAAATAGGAAATAAATGTAATATTCTTAGTGATAACTCAGGGAAACCTCACAATACATCTCCAGGGAAAAAGCAAAGAAGAAAACAAAAAGTGAAACCAGTCAAACATTACTATACCCAACTCACTTGAGAAAAGAAAGAGAAGAACAAAGGCACTGTCTGTAACAACAACCAAAAGACAAATTACAAAATGGCAATAAACTGTTATATATCAATAACCACTCTAAATGGATTGCACTCACTAATCAAATGATGTAGCATGACTGAATGAACTAAAAAGCATAACCCAATCTTCTGCTGTGTTCAGGAACTCACCTTTCAAAAGAATAAACAAAGACTCAAAGTCAATGGCTGAAAGATAATCCTATAGTCAAATGGCAGCAACAACAACAAAGAAGTAGGAATAGCTATACTTATATCAGATAAAACAGATTTCCAATTAAAAAGCATGAAAGAGATGGACATTGTATAACAATTAAGGGGGCAGTCCAGCAAGAAGACAATATTTATTAACATGTATACACCGAATGAAAGAACATCAAAATATATTATGCAAGTATTATTAGAACTGATGAGAGACCTGAACACTTCATCCAATGACTATAAATTTCATTTTCTTTCTCAAGTGTACATGGAACATTCTCAAGGATATTATATGTTAGGACACAAAATGTTTCTCAATAAATTTACAAGCATTGAAATCATACCAAGTATCTTTTCTGAACACAATGACTTAAAACTAGAAATCAACTACAAAAAGAAAGCTGGACCCCAAATAAATTGGAGATCAAACAACATGCTTCTAAATAACTCTTGAGTGAAAAAAGAAATCAAGAAAATTTTAAAAAATACTTAGAGACCAATGAGAATGAAGACACAAGTTACTAGATTTTATGGGGTACACAAAAGCAGTCCTAAATGGAAGTTCATTACAATCTAGGCCTAATTCAAGTAACAAGAAAAATCACAAGTAAACGATCTACCCTACATTTTAAGAAATGAGAGAAAGAAGAAAAATTAAAGCCAAAAATCAGTAGAAGAAAGGAAATTATAAAAAGTCAAGCAGAAATAAATGAAATAGAAAATAAAAAGACACTCCAAAAGATCAATGAAACCAAAAGTTGGTTCTTTGAAAAAATAAACAAAATTGGTAACCCATTGGCTAGACTCAAAGCAAAATAGAAAACCTTCATAACTAGAATCAGAAAGGGAAGAAGTTGTAGCAGATACCACAGAAATACAAACTATCCTAAGAGACTACTTTGAATAGCTCTAGCCCAATAAAGTGAACAGTCTTAAGGACTTTGACAGATTTTTTAGAAAAATACAGTCTACCAAGACTGAACCTGGAAGAATTATAACACCTGAACAGAACAATCACAAGCAAGGAAATTGAAGAAAAGGTCTCCCTAAAACTAAAGGCTCAGGACCAGTAGGCTTTTCTAATGAGTTGTGCCAACCTTCAGAGAAGAATTAATACCTATTCTTCTCAAACTTTTCGAAAATGCTAAAGAACTGGGAACACATCCAAACACTTTCTATGAGGCTAACATCACACTGATACCAAAAGCTGATAGAGACATCTCCAAGAAAGAAATTACTGACCAATATCTCTAATGAATATAGATGCAAAAATTCTCAATAAAATAATGTTAAACCTAATCCAATAATGCATCAACAGGATTATCCATCATGACCAAGTGGGATTTATCCCAAGGATGCAAGGAAAGTTCATCATATGTAAATCTATTAATGCCTTATCAACAAGAGCAAAGAGAAAAACCAAATGACCATATCAACAGATGCAGCGAAAGCTCTTGACAAGATACAACAGCCATTTATGATTTTTTAAAATGTACCTAGAATGGGGTTAGAATGTACATTCCTCCACATGATAAAGGCCATATAAAATATACCCACAGCCAACATCATAATTGATGGCGAAAAACAGAAAGCATTTCCTCTCATGTCAGGAACATGTCAAGGTTGTCCACTCTCGTCACTGCCATTTAATATCACATTGGGGGTATTATCCAGTGCAATTAGGCAAGAAAAAGAAAGAAAATTGGAAAGGAAGAAGTAAACTATCGTTTGCAGGTGACATGATTATAGAACCCTGATTGAGAACCCTAAAAATGTTGTCAAAAAACTCCTAGAACTAGTAAATGGGATATAGTAAAGTGGCAGGCAACAAAATCAATGCACAAAATTCTGTTGCAGTTTTGTACACAAACAACATGCTAGAAGAAAATAAAATCAAGAAAGCCACACCATTTAAAACAGATGTAAACAATAGCAAATATCTTAGACTATACTTAGCAAAGGAGGTGAAAGTTCTGTACTATGAAAACTACAAGTCCTTCTTAAAAGAAATAGAACAGGAAACAAAGAGAGATGGAAACACATTCCCTGACCATCATTGGGAAGAATAAATTACCTAGAGTGATATACAGATGTCAATGCAATCCCCATTAGAATCCCATGGGCTAATTTCAAGGAAATAGAATAAAAAATCTTAAAATTTATATGGAACAACAAAGATCCTAAATACCCAAAGCAATTATGAGAAAAAAGATCAAATCCAGAGGTATTACATTACCGGGCCTATGAAGCAATAGCAATCAAAGCGTTCTGGTACTGGAATAGTAACGGAGGCACAGATCAGTGAAATGGAACTGAATGAACAGTAATCAACTCACATACAGTCAGTTAATCTACAACAAAGGAGCCAAAAGCATACAATGGAGAAAGTAAAGTGTCTTCAATAAATGGTATTGGGAAAACTAGACAGCCACATGCAAAAGAATGAAGCTGGACCACTCTCTAACACCATTCACAAAAATTAACTCAAATTGAGGCTTGGACACAGGACCAGAAACAATAAAATTCTTGGAAGACAACAAAGGAAAGGCATTCCATGACATCAGCCTTAGAGAGAGACCTTTGAGGACTCAATTCCAACATCAAGGAAAACAAAAAGAAAAACAAACAACTGGGACTACATCAAACTAAAGAGCTTCTTCACAGAAAAAGAACAAACATAACACCCAAAGCAAAAAGACAACCTACTAATTGGGAGAAAATATTTGCATTCCACATTTCTGTATCAAGAACTTATAAAAATCAATAACAGAAAAATGGCAATCCAATTAAAAAAAATGAGACAAGGAATCAGAGAGAGATTTTTCTGAAGAGGATATACAAATGGTGAACACTCACTTGAAAAAAAAAATGTTTCCACTCACTGGCTGTCAGGAAAATGCAAATCAAAGCAACAATGAAATATCACCTTAGACCTAAGAGACTGGCTATTATCCAAAAGTCTGGAAACACCAAATGTTAGTGAGGATTGGAAAAAGGAAACACTTTTACACTTTTGGTGGTAGTGCAAATTGATGCAACCCCCATGGAAAACAGTAAAGAATTTCTTCAAAAAGTTGAATATGGAAATCCCATATGATCCTACCACCCCACTTCTGGG
The DNA here is from genome assembly GCA_004363575.1 of Solenodon paradoxus. Lineage (NCBI taxonomy): Eukaryota > Metazoa > Chordata > Mammalia > Eulipotyphla > Solenodontidae > Solenodon > Solenodon paradoxus. The sequence continues at coordinate 69,448 of RJWH01000780.1, read as the reverse complement.
TATCTACCTGAAAGATACAAAGGCACTAATTCACGGAGATGTATGCGCCCCCATGTTTATTGAATCACTGTTCACAGTAGCTAAGAACTTGAAATTACCTAAGTGCCCAACATCAGATGAATGAGTAAAGAAAACGTAGGTTATGTACCCAATGGAATACTACACAGTCATTGGAAGAGATGAAATCCTGTCATTTGAATCAACATGGATAGATCTAGAGTGAATTATGCTAAGTGAAGCAATTCAACAGAAGAAAGATACTAGATGATCTCACTCATAAGTGGAATGTGAGGAGACAAAACAAAGAAACAGACAAGACAAAACCAACCCTTGGAGCTTGCAAAGAACTGTGATTACTAGCAGGGAATGGGCCAGGAGGCAAGGGGCTGATTGGTAAGTGATCGGGGAACCCACAGCACAATGGTGAAGAACACTTGGTGATTTGGTAAAAGGCAGGGCGTGTTGACATATATCTGAGGAATGGGGAAACTACACCTGTGGGGAGCCTACACACCTGAGTTTATTTTTATTTGTAAAACAAAGTTACTGCAACAACAAAAAAAAAATGGAAAAAATAAAAAACATTGCTTTACTCTTGAAGATCTGCAAGCTTCTCTGTAGCATCCAAGATCAGAAAAGCAGATTTCATATACACACTCCTGCACCTAAGTCCACACCTGGTGAATTTAAGTGCAGGAATGTATCTATCAAATGTGTGTGGTAATTTGGAACTGACAACTTACTAAACATGATGTTAGTTTCAGTGGCAGAGAATCACCTCAAAAGTAACACGTATTTCTGCCTGACCTATGGGTTGGTGTGATCCTGAATGAATATCTAATGATCAAGGTCTTCAGAAATAAGCAGGACCAAGGGAAGAGTCATGCATGGAGACCAGGCCAAGCCAAGAACCAGACTGTAGTCCCATTGCCAGCACTGCAATGGGAGAAATTTCAGTGCTCTGTCTAATAACACATTATTCTCACATTAAGGGAATAATCAGCCTGCTCCATTGACAAGTGGTCTGGGCCCTTCTGCCTGATCTCAGAGAAGAAAGCAAATGGTCATACTATTTACATAGCTGTAAGTTCTAATTCTATTTCTCCTTTCTTTTTTTTTTTAAAAGAAAAGAGCAGGTTCTCAATGATTTCTCTATTCAAAATATTTTCTCTGGCTATTCTGGTTTTTTAGCCATCAGTTGTCATATGACATTCTACCAAGAAATAGTGACCTTAAATCTTTCATTCTTTTATTTCTTTATTTCTAATAGAAAGCCACAATCTGATCATTGCTGTTTGTACCATGAAGCCTGGTTTGTCCCAGATACAAGGTTGGAGGGTGGAGGTGGGGGGACAGAAGGCACCTTACTTTATGAAGTAAAATAAAAGTTTGAGAAAAATGCTTATGATGCATTTATAGGAAATGCTTCCAAAGCAAACTAGTTTTACATTTCCGTCCATTTAAAAGGGATTTTCCCCCTTTTGATGATAAAGGGAAACCCCTGGTTATCTCTATCCTCTGGAGATTTATTTTAAGATTTTCTTTCACTTTAACTTCAGGGTAAAAGATGAGAAGATTACATTTAATACAGTCTACTCAAGAGTAGGTGATTAAAACTCAATTCCATTTCAACACTTAGTGTGTTCACAGAAACACCCTCTTGCTCTTTCTTTTGAAAGTCTTTTTCCAACCTCTTCCTGCCTTAAAGAGAAAAATTCCTTCCTTGGAACCAAGCTTCCCTTGGGCAGCTGATTCTTGTGATAGTGGAATTTCAGTGACCTCTGTCCAGTCTTGCAAACACGTAATTATCCTACTCTTAGTACTTCTCTTCTACTCAGGGCTCGGCCATCTGACTTGCTGGAAATAAAGTCAGTGACCAGTCAGCCTATACGTAAAGACATAAAGAAGCTGACTCTTGGTTTTCATAACAACCAGATCTGCCAGAAAATTTTTATTTTATATGAGTTTCTGTAGGTGTTTCACTTCTAACACATTTTGCATACCTTTCTTTTCACCTACTCTGTCCAAGAATAGATCTTGCACATGAATCCAATAGTTTAGATGCCTCACAGAGTGAAGCTAGCGTAGTCTTTATGAATACTGGTAATCTGTTAACTAGATGGTGAGTTCTGAAGGCATGGGTTGATGGAAATGAGTGACAAGAATTCTTGTGTACAGAATGTGCGCAACCTCAGACCCAAATTTTCTGAGCTTGAGATAGCAACTGTGGGTGTTTTCATTTCAAATCTTTTCTCTAGTCCAGACAACTCTCCTGATCACACCTGTTTATCCACTGTCAACATACCTCCTTCTGCAGCCCAAATGCACCTGACCAAAAACTAAACTCCCTGTCCTCCCATAAGTCCTTCCCTGTCCCCAGGGTTCTCTATCAAAGGACTCTTTGTCCTAGCTAGAAACCTGCTGATTCCCTGACTTTCCCGTTTCCTCTGCCTTCACAGTCAGTTCATAATGAAAGCTATTAAACAGTCATCCTAAATATCTTTTGAATCCATCCACAGAGATTCCCCTAATTCTATCATCTCACTCATGGATTATAGCTTTCTAATTAATTCCTTTGTCTCTGCTTTTGTCATACTCCAATCTGCTCTCCATGTGAGAGCCAAAATGATTTCTGAAAACGCCAACACGTTACCATTACTCCATTGCATAATATCTTTCCCTGGTTTCCTGCTGCCATTAAAGTCTAAACATGGCCCAGCAGCATGTGGTCCTTAAGCTGCCCTTTCCAGCCCTCCCCCTACCTCTCCTCACCTTAAACCATTAAAGCAAATATTCACTGAGCATCATTTGTCTGCCAAGCACAGAACTAGATGCTGTGGAGGTGGTACCTGTGGATGAGTCTTAGAGAAGTTTGAATCCAGGAGGTAGAAGAATGTATATACAAGATGCACAAAAGGCCTTGGCTCTGTTGCTCAGAAGGTGTGTCCTTTCATCTATATGCTTTAAGCACATGCTGCCGCCTCATACTAGAACATCCCTTCTATCTTCCCATCTCCCACCCCAAGTACAAACCGTCTTCCAGGCATATTCCAACAATTTCTTCACTTATCAGGCAAGATTCAGTGGTATCCTTGTAAAGGTTTCCACAGCCATCTCTCTGTGCAGAAAACATGCTCATTTGTAGTTTTTGCCAATTGCTGTAGTATAAATACTCTCATGGCCAGGATTTCAAGTTCCCAACCTAATATATCTGAACACAGAGTAGCAAATCAGGACATAGTTCCCCCTCAGAGAGACAATTGGCATAAGTAACATCAGGAGCATAGGGAATAGTCAAGTAATTCAGAAGTCATGCATTTCGAGGATATATTATCTGCTTTTAAATATAATTTCTCTAACGTTAAGTTCATATAACTTAATTGTTAATAATCACTATGGTTAGCAACTGGCTTTGTATGTCCTGAAAATTTAAAGAGTGATCTGGTAAGCCAGAAGGAGCCAGTGCCAATTCACTATGTCTGTTCTAGGACATTCTCTCAGAACTCCAGGCTGAATTAGTTGGGTGTTCCCATCACACTTATTGCATTCTCTTGTTAAGGCCTCATTTCTTGTCAAAACCCTCATGAGAGCAGTGACATGTCCAACTGACTTATCAGCAGCACCTATGTCTGGCCATGGTGACTTAAATACTTGTTGAATAGTGAGTTAATAGCGATCAGCTGGAGCACTACTGAAGAAATGTACAAATTTATGTCAATTCTGCAAAGTGATCTGAAAGAATTTGCTTTATACCTTATGAAATAATCATTTAGGAGGCTGTGAGGACTAGGATTTCTTTCTCTCCACACTAAACGTTTTGTACAGTTCCTAGTAATTCCTCCCTACTCAAGTACCAGAGAAAATATTAAGGTGTTCTGCTGTTTGAAGAATGCAAAACCTTCAAGGGGGAAAAATACCATCTTTTCAAGCAAATGGAAAGAATTTTCTTTTATTGGAGAAATGGACTTAGAGGTATGCAACACATCTGACAGATATTCTGGAATCAAGCTGCATAAGCATCAGGAGTAAATTATTTAAACCTTAAAGCTGACACAGTAGCTGGCTTTCAAAAACTGAAGCCCATGAAAAGCAGCCAAAACTAAAAGTGATGACTTGACTTGATTCAGTACAGCCCAGGATTCTCTTCACAGAATCCTGAATCCATCCAGGGAGTTTGCCAGAGAACTTGGCTGAGGGACCACTGTAATCAGTCTTTTAAGGAAAGAAAAAGCATGAATCAGGGAGTAGAGAGAAGAGAATGAGAGGAAATGAAGGGAGAGAGGAAAGAGGAGAGAGAAGGGAGGATAGGGAGTAGTTCTGAGTTAGAAGGATGAAAACCTGTTTTATTTAAAGGCAAGCCATAAAGAAAATTGGCTATTAAAAGTAATTAAATATAGATGGAAGATAGAGAAAGAGATGATGGATAAATGATAGAGCAAGAGATGATGGATGAATGAATGGGTGGAGGATGGATGGGTGGATGGAATGGATGGATGGGTGGATGGAATGGATACATGGGTGGATAGATGGATGAGTGGACAGGTGGACGGGTGGATGGATGAGTGAGTAGATGGATGGATAGATGGATGGTTGGATGGATGGATGGATGAATAAATAGGTGTCTGGATAGATGACAGGTAGGTAGGTAGATAGAAAGATCCTGACATTTAAAATGTTTGCATATGAGTATTGCGCATTTATATCTAAAGAGATAAGATATTTTTTAAATGTTTCAAGTTTCTCTTTAGGAAAACACTTCTTAGGAAATGAGCAGAATGAGCTGTTAGGCCCCAGCGGGAAATGTGTGAAACAAGGCCCCAGGGGACCATGTATTATGGTGGGGATGCACCATGTCTTGCTCGTCTTGCTACTCAATTGAATGAAATGTTTTTGTATCTATTTTAACTCACTGACATCTATTCACTAAACAGACGTGGGCATCCCCTTGCACACTCATTTCCATCTTCAGCGTTCACTTCCACTTCAGGCCCCCAGCTCTGCTTTGAAGCCGCTCTTTTCAGGACAGGGAGACGGGGCCAGCACAGCCACAGGCAGACACAGCCCCTTGCTAGCACGTTGACAGGGCGGGAAGTTCAGGAAAAGAGGTTTTGCAGACAGCTAAATGGTCTTGACCAAGAAATAGCCATTCCAGTTGTCTGCAGAGCCCAGGGCCCTCAGCTCGGCGAACAGACAGAGCCCAGCCGGGCTGGTTTACGTACAAAGTGCGCTGCTCGCTGATTGACTCGTCGGGTAGAGTCGGAGAGTCGGTAGCTATTACATTACATTCTCAAGAAGCAGGGTATCTGGGAACTAGTTATCGGTTCCAACACAGTTGTTGATTTGCTTTTGCTTGAATTTGGCACAGCAGATGGAGTCAAGGAAACAGCAACTGATTTTCTAATGTGGATGTTTGGTTCCCTTCGGAAAATTGAAGCCTAAGGCAAAAGCGTTCAACTTCGATTCTTTATGATAATGTGTATAAAACACATAGCTTAGTGGGTGTCTGCCGTATCACTCACACTCAATACGTGTGAGTTCTCTTTCTTGTCCGTGTTTTCTTTCTCATTACAGATATCTACTTGCTCGTTGCCTTGAATAAATATTGACAAAAAGGGACATTATAAATAGAAAGTTGTCTTATTCAGAATCCCTCCCTCCCAATTTGTGAAAAACACAGACTATTTTCTAGAAATGTTTATTCTGGGCTACAGTGATATACAAATTGTGTAAGATCCCCTTCACGGAGCTTAAATTATGCATGCAGCATGCTGCATAATCCACAGATTTTACTTGTTAATGGTTATTCTCCTATTTAATTATAGTTTACTTCAATTAAAAATACACCTTCGTATTTCATTTTTGCCCGCTTTCCTAAGTATCCTATCATTTTACCTTCACAATAGTCTTGGGGAGAGCATGTCACTCAGAGGTCACACAGGTGTATGGAGAAAGGCCAAAGCTTGTCCTCCAAGCTTTTAGACTCTGTTCATGACCTTTCTTTCATATCACATCTCTCATGAAAATAATGGTCACACCTGGACAAAATATACGTGAGCTGGTGAAATATGATAGTTTGTTTCCTTGGAGAAAAGTGAGAAAGATTTTCATTCCCCAAGTGGTCACTAATAGTTCGTTCATTAACACTGAGATATAAATTAGGATCTAATAAGTAAATAAAACATGACTTACTCTCAAAACATCAAGTCCAATTAAATCTAAGTAGCATTAACTGTCACTGAGACTTACTATATTAGAGATTGGAGTTCTGTTGGCACATTTCAACACGATTTGGGAATAGCGACATCTTTTCCACCATAATACGAATGGATGAGTAGAAACTGAGGAGAAAAAATTAAAAAGAAAAAACAGAGCAAAGACAGGATTAATCTTCAGCCCTTGCTTCTGGGGTTACCAGTAATGAATTTTTTGAATGTATAATCAACCTGCAGAAGACCATGAGGGTAAGGAAAAGATCATCTGCTCTGAAAAAGTGCACACCATGTTCACTGATTTTAAGGAATGAATGTTAAGGTGATGGAATATTCTTAAAGGAGCAAACTTTCCGGTATTTAGCAACTCAAGACACCAGTACTCAAACCTGTTATCATCACACCTCCCCTCCTTCCTGTCCCTCTGAAAAGATAAAATGTCTCTCTTTCAGCACTCTCTGTCTTTAATGTCAGCCTCTTTCATTTCAGAATGCCAACTTGCTTCTGAGACATGACTTTAGTAATCCTCTTAAGAGAGAGAATGCATGAGCCAGATATCTTTCTGAAATCCACAGGTTTTGCAAGTTGGCTAGGTGGGAAGTATAATTCCTTTGTATATCCGTGGTATCTGTCTACATTGGGACTTCGAAATCCTTTTCCAAATTATCTAATTATCCCTTTCAACATCCCTTGGAGGAAGACAGGCAGGAGGTAAAAATGATTCTATTTCTTCAAGGAGTAGAGCTAATGATTTGTTCCACAATAAGGTGGCTCTGCCTACAGCTACATCTTCTAGAAAGTTCCATGCTGTTGCAAAAAGAAGACCTTTAATGTCTTAAAATGGTATTTCTTCTCTCAAAGGTAGTGGAAGGTAGAATTGCTTCACAATAGCTTTTCTAAGTAACTACAGTTACTTCTGAGCCACTACTCTTGGCCAGGCAGACTACCTTCACCAAGATCCCAGCTATGTTTCCTAGAGCACCAGTCTTGTGAAAACCTTCTAGAGACTGTGGCCAAATCATTTTGGGGAAGCACAACAAATGACCTTCTCCCTTGGATGAATCAGAACACATGTTAGCATGATGAAACTCTCCTCAGATACCTGATTTAACTTTGACGCATGGAATCTATTGCTTATGCAACAGATGTTAACAGCCCCTGGAAACAATATGTTGTGGGAAACGTAAGAAACATCAACCCAGTCTATTTTTCTCTCAAATCTCCTTACTCAGAAACAAAACTAGAAAGAACAGATCATAGAGTGACATGATTAACTTATTATCTAGCCTTTCCTTTTCCAAACACTGCCTTCCGTTTTCCAGTCTTGTATATTATGTTTTATCATCAAAGCATCTCTATGTGATAGTTCTCACTGAGAGAATTTTGGAATCTGCAACTCTCAGTGAAATAATATATAATAAAAGCAACTTCAGGATAAGCTAATGGAAATCAACAAGAGTTAATTTTTTATTGCCCATTTCTGGTCACACACACACACACACACACACACACACACACACTCACCAAACTTTGAAAGGACTTAAATATTTCTACTATTCAACAATCATTTGTATTCATTCATTCATTCATTTTTGAACCCATTTGTTCCTGTTCAGTCTGAGGGTGACTGGAACCTAGCCCTGCTGTCCAGAGCACAAGATGAGACCCAACCATGGACAGAATACCCTTCCATCACAGGGTATCATACCCACCCATGGTCACTCCAACTGGGACCATTGAGATAAACCAATGAAGTTCACATGCACATTTTTTGGAAGTCGGAGAAGCCCCACACAGATATGGAGAAAATATTCTCCACACAGACGTTTTGACCTGGCCAGGAATCAGTATCTTCCTCTCATCAACAATGAACAGTACATGTTGCTGGAGGACCTGTAGTATTTCCTGTTTGACAGAGGAAACTTAGACCCAGAAGGTCCCTCTCAATGTGGGCATGGCACCACCAGTTCTTGGTCCCATATGCCACCTGTCTACACACTTGCTCTAGCTGAATGCAACCAGTTCAGGACCGTAAATACCATCTTGAGACAGTGATCTGAATAATCTACATCTTCAACTCAGCCTACTCATAGACTTTGATCTATGTCTCTCACTGAATCTAAGGCCCTTTTTTACCCATTGTATTCCTCATCTGTTTCTTCTCTCAGTCAAAAATGTAAAAAGTAAAGGTCCCAGACCACCAATCATTGGTCTTTGATAGTGACTTATTCTGGGCTGGTGAGACACACAAGCTTGTCTAACCATACTGCTTTCATGACAAGCTCAGAAAATTCTCTAAGAACATCTGCATGTTCTGCATAGGTATTCCCTTTGCCATCCACCCCCATAAATTCTATGTTTAAAAAGTATTGTGTCTCATTCACAGATGGGGAATGGTCAGCTTTCCCTTTGTAAGTTGTCTAAGTCAGATGATTTATATATGTTGTTGAAGATATTTTCTCTCTCTAAGAATCATATGGTTTTCTTTTATTATTATTATTATCATTATTATTATTGTTGTTGTTGTTGTTATTGTTATTATTATTCCCAGTCAAAGAGAGCTGATGCTCTGGTGCCCTTTGCAGCTATTCTTTTTAGGATTTCTAAAATTCTAGAACATAATTCTCGATCTCTAAGTTGGCACTTCCGCACTAAAAAGTCTCTCTGATGACAACACTCTTCTTGCAAAGTGTATAATAGAATCTGTGTTTAAGGACCTTCAAGATTCATATCTTGACATATTGTGACATTTTTATGTAGGTCTCCACCTGACTGTCCCGACTTGCTATTTCCATAATAATTAGAAGCCAGTATTTCATTGTGATTACATCATAGAACCAGCTATTTCTACACTAAAGCCATCCTCCAAATCCAAATCAGATATAAATAACAGAAAGTTATAGTAATTTAGCTGTGTTCTGTTAGAATTAACACCTCCCCCCACCAAAAAAAAAAAAAAATCAGATAAGTGGAAAGGGTTTTCTGTTATGATGAAATGTCCCCTAGAGCACCAATACCTTTCAGGGCATTTCTTGTTCCTTTGATTTAGCTTAAACCAGTGAGCCAGATTTTTCCCAAAGAATGAATTAAGAAGGTCTATTAACTCTTCTGGTGCCCAGTTTCCGAAAATCTCAGCAAAGCCTTGAGTATTGTTTTGCCTTAGGCTTTCTACATTTTGAAAGTCTGCTGTCATTTTCCAAGCAATCCAAAACAGCATACTCAACAGAACCCTGGAGCTCTGGAAATGTTAATGGCCTCCATCAGCAGTGACCTTGTTGCTGAGAAGTGATTTAGGCACTAGGGAGAAAAGGACTCACTGTCTTTATCACACTGGTTTATACCATCAACATCAGAAATTGTGAGAGAGAAGAATAATCAATAGTGTGTTAAGGCTAATCTCGAAGAATGCCAAGACGAAGTGCTTCTGCTCTGAAATGCTGAGTTGCAGGAGAACTTCTGAATACCACAAAAGAGAAATTAGCTGTAGTGGGAAAACGAAATGAATGGTATCTCAAGATGGAATTTGTCACTGTGAATGGCACTCCAGAGCTCTCTGCATACTTCAGTGAATGAAAAATGCGTATTTTAGCATTAAACAACACAGAATGAAAGAAGAAAACCAGAAGGAATGCTTCCTGAACATACACGTGCAAGTTAAGAATAGCTGGTATAAATTGTCCTAAAACGTTTACTGAAAAAAAAAAAAAAAAAGTGGCAAGGAGTCAAATCATCTGCTGTGTAGAAATGGAAGAAACAGAAGTGAAATTCTGTGAAAACTTCCTGAATTGGCTACTAGAGCACCTGCAATTCTGGTAAAGATATTATCTCTTGATACCCCGTGGAGAGCGTGAAACTTCTAAAAACAGTACAGAAGCTGTCCCCATCCCAACCAGAGTGAAATCACTGAGGAAAGGGACGGGCAGCTCAGTCCCTAAGATCATTTCACCAACATGTTTGATTTCCCACAGCAACCCTAATTGTGACATGAACAGCTGTCAGCGACAAATTAGAAGAAACTGTCATTATATGGATTTCATCCACTTTTGCTTGTCCTATTTCAACACCATCGCTCAAGAGAGTGTTTGCAAATAATTCTTCCTGGAGAGCTTTTCATGATTCAAAGGGGAGGCACTCAAAGTATTTGGCTTCATTTGCTACACACAAGCCACGTTTGTCATGATAAGAAAAATCTCAAAGGAGTGTTTACTGAAGGCCAAGTTCATGTGCCTGAACATGACTGAGGCACAAGTCCTTGTATCCTGAAATCATTCTATGAAGTCACCCTTACAATTTCTATTTTTAATACAGCCGATTCTAATTATTTGTCATAGTTATGTTCTATCAAGTCACTGCAAACACCAGAGGAACAAAGGGTCAACGGTTGTTCCTACGGGAAACAAAGGGCCTTGCTCCTGCAAGCTTTTAATCACATTTTTGTCAACCAGTGCGTCCCCTTGTTTTATGTGTTCCTCCTTAAAGGTACTTTATTTCCTATATATATATATATATATATATATATATATATATATCGCATATTCATTCATTTTGAACTCACGGCCAATTGCACTGTAATGAAGCTTATCTAACTCATGCGTTGTCTGGGTAAGACCCATCACAGCTTTCCTGTGCGTAGGACGCTACACAGCATTTCAGCCCTGTCTTTAGGAATCATTTTAAACAGTAAGTAAAAGCACAAAAATGTGGAAAATATGGTATAAGTAGACCACACAAAGGACACTTGTTTTCAGTATGAGAGCTGACGCAGGAAGACAGAGCATCCCCTTGTCCAGCCCACTCTGGGAACATGGAGGTAGGACACTTCATACCTTTGCAGCTCTGCCCGTGTCTCTAAAAGGGCACTGAGTGTTGATACTGGGGTTACAAGTTAAGTTTGGCAGGTGGGCAAATGCACGAGTACAGAAACTATGGATGGGGAGAGTTGGCTGTACACACTGAAAGTAAGAGCTTGGCATCAGTCGCTACTTTCTGCCAGGGTTACCCTGACACTAGCAGCTGTATTTGTTTCATGGATGATGTAAGGACACCAACAATCAAAAAATTAAATTTCCAGTCTTAAGACTCTCTGCTGAGCCCCTTGGCTCAGCAGTTCTGGTGCAGGCCATGGGAAGGTCAGAGCTGCTTGGAGGCAAGAGTGCCATGAATGGGGAGTGTGAAAGTCATGGAGTTCATTGCATGCGTCTCCATCATGATCTTAGGAAGGAACTCTGTGTGGAACTTGCTTAACTTCCAATGCTTCTTCCAGGTTTTTCAGGGGTGTGGCCAGCCCAAACCCGCTCCAGCCCTTAGATCTGCCCGCTCAGCTCCTGAAAATTTTAATACACGGTTCAGGCCGTACAATCCCGAGGAAAGACCGACAACCGCTGCAGGCACGAGCTTGGACCGGCTGGTGAGTGCCCCCCGGGTTCATGGTCATGAGGGGTGCTTTCTGTTACCAAGGTTATTCTTCAGAAGACACGTAGGACTCTGAAGATTCTTATAAAAATCATCTCATTCTTCTATCTGCTCCTGGTCTTAATTAGAATATTGAAAAGTAATGAGATCTTCCTTTTCGGTCACGAATTAGATTATTGAAGAGATCTTATCACTATTAATTCACTCATGCAGTGGCCAAATTTTCAACTTCATATATCTTCTGAAATATTAATGGGAAGACTCAGTTACTATATCTTCCAGAGATATCATTACCATAGCATATTTCTTAGTCATCTACTTCAGTTATTGATTCCATTATGATAGAGTACAACTTTCTTACAATGTCTTCTTACACGTGAACTTTTCTATTGGAAAGACCTTACCCAGAGAGCCCAAGTCATGTCACTAGCATTTGTTTTCTATTCAGTGTCTTTAAAACTTGTTACCCTTAGAAAAAGCCTAGAAGTAGTCGCTATTTGATCCATTTAAATGTGTGTCAGAGAACAAAATGATAACTATCACCAAAGCAATTTACTTAGAGAATACAGCTATATACATAATAAACACAATTCTAATTTGCTTTAAAAATTACATTTTGCTGTGAAAAATTGCAAGCTCATAATTTCAAGGAAATACTGCCTAACTATTTTCTAGGCACATTCAAGTACTATAAACACTTTATGTACCTGTAATTGTTAGTGCTGTTAAGGCTGCCTTGCCCATTATCTTGATGTAAAATTAACAGATTAAAAACCTGAAGGCCATAAAACACTTGAACCACATCTGATTATGTCATATAAACTTGAGGGTTTCTGGTTATGAAAATACTTTTATTAGTCACTGTTATAAATTACTTTATCATTTTCATTAATATCCTTTCCTATGTAGGACTCATAAGATTAAATTGGTTGAGTCTGACCGGAAAGTAAGTACATCTCAGCATTTCTCTCTATAAAAATCAAACGTACTGACAACATAAAGGCTTGTCCATGAATTGTCAAAGTTAATGGCCAATGGAGTCGTTAACAGCTAAGTAATGTTATAAATGTATAACTGCTTATTAGCAAATAAAGACACCCCCTGTTTAGGGTAGGTTTGGAATAAGGAATCTTCTCGGTAATTGTTTGAAACTTCTACATTGATCGCTTCCAGCATTTCAGAAAAAAGGTTTTAAATGAGTCGCCTTTTCCTCTTTGAAACAACCAATTTGATTTCTCCAGACAACTATCCAATTGTCTTTTTTTTAATAATGGTTTCATTAGACTTTGTTGTTGTGGCATTTACAAATTCCATTATATGTCAGGATCTTTTCAACCGGAACACAAAAAGTAACTGGGTTTGCTCTCACCCTCTTTTTACCCTAATTTTTGTTGGCTCGAACTTAATTATTGGGGCAATTTAAGCATTTCTGAATTATCATAAGCTCTAATTTAAGAATTTGGGCACCGTGTGAGATGATAAGTTCTAGCCATGTGCTGTGCAATGTTTCACCCACGGACCACAATATTGTACTACAGACTTACACACTGTTAAAAGGGTAGATCTCATGCTAAGTGTCCTTACCCCAAGAAAATAACATTTTAAAAAATTGGGGATACATGATGCACTTAGTTAAAATTACATTAAATTAAAAAATATAATGATATCTATGAGTACTAATTAATTTTTCTCCCTTTGAAACAGAAGCACGGTTTTATCTTCTCCCCGGGAGAAATAAACACACACACACACACACACACACACACACACACACACACACACACACATTCAAACAGGGGAACTAGAGCAAGTAAATATTTTTATCAATAGAACAATATTTATACAACTTAACGCCACCTAAATAATGCTTCGGTGCTTTGAGAATTTCACGTTTAAAATCTGATTGATGGGAAATTGAATTCTAACCATTTGTCAAGCAACTTCATTGATGATTTTCAAACTGCTCCAAATATTATAAAGATTGTGAAAAGTATTGGCAAATAGCAAACCTACTTAGATTCTTCTTTTTCATGTAACCCTCAAAATACGTTTTTATGAATTTTTTCTGAAGAGGATTAGTAACAGTGAAGCCCACAATTATGAATAAAAACCACAGTCCAGACTCAGTGCATAGGCACTTAAATCAATAAGCCAGTTTTATTCTAAAATGTTCTCTAACCGCAGATCATACTTACTTCCTCACAGGTACGGCTGCAGGCTCTGTAAAGGAGAATGTTCGTTTTATTCCTTTCTTTTTGAGTGAAATTATAAAACTTAGAAATCTGCAATTCACTGTCAGCCATAAACCTACCTGGAGCTACTTTCCTGGCCCTAAGAGCCAGAGGTTGTTCCCACCTCAAAAAGGAGTCGTCTAAGGTAATTTGTGAGGAACACAAGCTAGGCCTGAAGCTAACATCAGAATCTCTGTTTACAGCCAGTGGATCCCCCAGGGCTTTCTTCCTCTTAAGGATTCCACAGAGTTCTGAACAGTGGAGAGGTGAAGCATCTGCCCTGGCTAACTTGGGCCATGCAGCAGTCAGACAAAATCGTCTTCTAGATGCATGCCTTTGTGAATGCTCCTAAGGAGATGGCCTATTTCGACTGTTTGTAAACAGGTCTCATGTTACCTCCTCCTGTTTGAATTTTCTTCTGAAAAAAATGCTTCTTGCATATTTATAAGGAGTCTGTGTTGCAAAAAGGAGGGTCATTGGGAAACACCTCTCTTAATTTCTGTGTTTCGCAGAGAAAGTACTTCAAAGGACTGCTTCAAAAGAATGTCCTACCCACCCACCCCTTCACCAAAGTGAAAAGAACTACAATATTCTTAGAGAGTTGCTTCCTGCTATTAATTAAAATTAACACCTGTGATATTAACTTTGAGAATGTTGGTAAAAAGGTTCTTAGGTCAGTTTTTTTTTTTTTTTTTTTTTTTATGAATTGGTCTGTTTTAGAAATAAAGTTTATAACCCCAAGCTGGGTGAACCACCACTGAAATTACTATCAAATAATTGAAAAAAAGGGTCTTTCTTAAAATTAATAGCAATTCCAGCATTTAACCTCTTAGAATACGTATAAATTATTTTACAGCACAGAGAAAAATTTCCATTTGTTCCTCTAAAGTTGAATTCAGGGAGTCCGTGGCTTTCAGACACAGTACCCTAAAGTTTTGTTTAGTGTCCAATAATGAATGAATATATTGGTATACGTTCAGCTGCTAATGCAAAGCTGACTCTTCAGAATCATCTTTCTAGCCAGCAGTCATGACTTGTGGAAGACAAGAATTTGGTCAATAAATCGGGTTAACAGACTGGTGCCCCACCCTTTGCCTCTTTCCCATTACCAACATGGCTGCCTTTCAGTCCCAACCACTGTTCCTGAACTCAATTCAATAGCCCAGAGGTAATCATTTGCACACAGAAAGAGGTCGCTTATCTTCCTTTTCTCCTAAATTAATATTTCATGAATTCTGTTAAATAACAATGTAAAACTATGACTTTTTACAAAAGAAAATTCCACTGGAACTATACTGAAAGTAAAGAATGTAAACATAAATCAACATCAAATAGATCAATGTTTTAAGATCCCAGGATACAGAGCTATTTCCATTTATCCCTCCATAAAAGGCAATTCCCTGTACAACTCAAAAAATTGACACACAACATGCTCTAGGCTCCTGAATAGAAATGTCTTGGGGTAGGAAGTGTCTTCAATTACTCCCGCTCATTTTAGAGTCAAAATGTATCTTACAATGGGTATCTTCGAAGAATGTAGTTCATAAAAGTAGATTTTAAACCAAACTGGACTTGGAAGTTAGCTCATCACATTGATAATGATTTAGTCCAGTGAAACTCCAGTAAGTACCTAATAGTGACCTGTGAGTGCAGAACTCTCTGATACTCTAAGGGTCTTTTGGGGTGGGGGTGGGTGGAATGTCATCTACAAAACTGAATGTTAAACCTATGCTGTGCCATTATGTATAGAATAATCTCTCTTTCTTTTTCCTTTAAATTTGTTTTCCTCTTGCTTCCCAGAGGAGTGTATGGAGGACAATGCAACATAGTGTAAGCTTTGGTCTTCTTATTCTTTCTCTCATCCCCATTTGTCATTGTATGGTCATTCCAGAGAATTTCTGAGAGATTCCACCTCCACTTCCCCTGTACAAATTGTCTAGGGAGTGAACTGAACAGTGCACATGACTGGTGGGTTCTAAAACTTCCTCTCTGCTGGCTATTTATGGTTAACAATTTTGCTGGTATTCTTTCCCAGTGGCAAAGTTTGCTATCTAAGTTTTGTATAAGACTAACGCATTTGGTAGCTGATTTAAATTCTCTCCCAATGTTCAGACTATGTGTAGTCTGCCTGAAAAACTAGTTCTTCCCTGATAGAATATATTGCGTCTCTTCTTCTTGTGCTGAGCGAATAATTACCTTGCTAATAATAACAACCAACCAGCCTCAGCTCTCATGCATAAGGAGCTAATTTTTCCATTAGCTGGGACAGAGAATTTAGAGGGTTGAGAAATAGTTTGTGGTGTTTTTATTCCTACTTGAATTTGCTAATGTCTTTGAGAAAGTTCTAGGAGGAAACATTGGATTTTTTTTTTCACTGCAGAGTGATTTGCATTGGGGCAGAGAACAGGAAGACCTGGATTCTCTTACCTGACAGTATATATTAATTATAATAATCAGATAGTTTAATTGCCTATTCTGGTTTTCATAATACCATTCTATGCTGGTAATGCCCCTTAATAAGTATTTTATAGATATGTGTATGTGTGTGTATATATAGAGAGAGAGACAGAGAGAGAGAGAGAGAGAGAGAGAAAGAGAGAGAGAATGAGAGAGAGATCGAGAGAAATCTGTATATATCATTGTGGACTCAAGACAGAAGATGATACTCAGCACGTACATACATATTTATTCCTTCCGCAAATCTGTGACATCGTAGTGTAGATATCTGTCTGGCCTTACATCCAGGTAGTAGAAACACTGTGTCTAAAACTCCTCTCTTCAAATGCGTTGTAAAAGGAAATTGGCCCCTGAGTACATCAGTCCAGTCTTCTGAACCCAGACTGTTTGGATGAGAAAGTTAAGAAATGAACCTGAAATAGGAATATACTGGAAGGGAAGACCTTCAAGAAGGAACAGGAAAACTTAAGATATTCAGTGGGAAATGGGATCAGAAAACCTTAGGGGTGGGACAAGTCAGTGTTCTATTAGTTTGGTCCAATGGAAGGCTAGCATATCTACAGTTCAGAGAGCAGGGTTTTCTCTTCCCAACACTCTCTTCCATCACTTGAGTCAGTCCAATCTCCTAATCTGATGGTTCACAAGAAGAAAGAATGACTCCCTTAAACATACTGAAAGAATGTGAATTATAATATCTTCCTCCTCCTCTGGTCAAAAAAAAAAAAAAGAGCCGTCTATTATTGGATGTCACTCTTCCAAAAATACCAACATCTTCTGAAATTCAGTGGTTATGCCATTGGTCATAAATATGCTGTTAATATTGTGGGAGATTATTATTATCCACGTCAGACCCGTGAAATATGGAGACAGGCACTTTATTGTATCATCTGAAAGAAAATAGGCAAAGCAACTCACATTCTGGTCTGATGGTTAATGCCCAGCTTCAGAGTAAAAGGCTGGTCCTAAAATTATTCTTCCATGCTTCTTTGGGAGGATTTTGGTGTGATTTAGGAAGTTTGGATTGTAAGGATGTGGGAAACTTTCATTTGTTCCTTTTAAATTGCCATGGCATTTCCTTGTCACCTCAAAGGATTCTGCATTCGGCTACATCCACTATTTTGCATTTCAAAAGGATGTCAGGCTGTGTTTAAGAAAATGCTTTATTATCTAGCGCCTCCAGGCCACTGTCTGTGTGTCACAGATACATCCCACCTTCCACCTTGACACAGACACACACAGACGCACACATTTGCACGCCTCCTCCATCTCTGCTTGTCCCAAAGAAGAATAAGTAGAGCTTCAATAACAACAGTAGGCCAGATTCTCCATTTTTTTTAGTTTTCCAAAGATAAATGGGTCAAGGCCAGATTGGCTTTCAGCTTCTACTGCAGCTGAATAAATTATGCTCCATTCACACCAGCAAACAAACAGGATACAGCTCAATCCACTTCAGATTGTAAACTGGCCCTTCTTGCCTGAACCTGCTTTATCCATTTGCTGCAAAACCCACAGAGACACCCCCAGTTTATTTGCAATGAACCCTTGGTAATAAAAGCAGCAAAAAACTGAGACTTCAAGACAGGGAGGAATAAACAAAACCTTAAACCCAAACCACCTAATTTATTCAATCTGTTTCTGCCAGTCTCTGATCAATATCATTAGCATATGAGAGAAGGGGAAGCTGCCTGCCTGACACAGAATTCTTTCTACTTAGGAGGCTTGTGGTTGGTAAGGCCTAAGTGAGAAATATTATAAGACACACATATAAAATGATGGTTTATGTCCGGGGTGTTTTGCTTCTTCCCTGGGCTGAAAGGATGCACAAATCTAATTCAACGCTATGCACTATTGGAAACCTGGATGAAATGTCTGCACCTTCTGTAGAATTTTCAGCTCACATCCAGTGGGCAGTGGGCTAATTTTGCATCCTTGGGAAGCTGTTCTTTCAGGCATATGGAAGGGTAGTGGGAATAGGAAGAATATAGACCCCTCTTTCAGGTTAAACCAGGCAGTGTTTAATTGCATTTGGGTTATACCTTGGGGAGAAAGATGAGGATTTACCACACTGACTGCAGAATGTCCTAGGAGATACTGAGGCCTTCCACACCTCTGTTTTAAGACACATTCAGAGAGCCATAGAGAGTACAGCAATTAAAATCATGTCACACATTGTAAAGGGAGAAAACTTTTTTCCAAGGAAGGAAGCAGGCAAGAATGAAGGCAAATAGGTAGCAAGCAAGCTATAGGAGAGAGGAGGAAGCAGCAGTAAATTAGTTAGTTGTTAATCTGGTTGTTCCCACCCAGCAGAGCCCCAGGTCATGGACCCTGGCCAAAGCCACTGAGTTAACCTCTGAGTCGCCAGCCAATCGAAGGGGAGGAAAGGGGACTTTGACACAGCTTAATGTAGGTAGTAAGCTCTGAACGTTTTCTGGCAGCAGGGAGGATAATTTTACCAACAATATTTTAGCTTCATGTTAAACTCTCTTTGTCCTCAAAATCATTTAAACCAAAGCTTTGCTGATCTCTATGTCACAAAAAAAAGAAATGTTTTCTGACCCCAAAGATGGCTATACAGTTTTGCGATTTATTTTACGGTATTCTGATATGCTTATTCTCCCCTTCAGACTGAAACATTTACTTCAGAATTTTTAGACTTCAGTGAAATCCACATTGACGTGTTCTATAGATATCAATCAATCAACAAATGCTTTCATTGTTTTCTCTGTTGCAGCGCTCTTAGCAATACTAACTGCCGTGTACACAGCCTACCTCATGGCATGTTGCTTGTGCATCATCAGAAAGGCAAGAGTTAATGTTGAGGGTAAAAATGTTCCTGTCAAACCAGTTAGACATACTGTGTCTCCTCTGGGAATAGTATCGAGTGTCGCCTCATAAACGTTAGCATGCAGGAAACAGGAATTTGATTTTGTAATCCCAGAAAACCTACACCAAGAAAGAATATGTGGGAGGGATATTAACAAATGAATCCTCATTGACCAAGTATGCAAATTGCAAGCATTAAACATCTGTAGCATCTTTGATATAGGCTATTATCTCGCAGCTTATTCTCCCTTCTAAAGCCAGAACTTTTGCCCTTATTTTAAACAAGTTAAACAAAAACTTTGCTGTCGGTCCTGAAGTAGTCAGATGAAAAAGTCCATCTGTACAGTCACTCACAGTGTTTGTCCTTTATTCAGCTAGGGATTAGGTGTTTGGGAGAGTTGATTATGAAAGGCTGAGAGATAAGCAATCTTCAACTGCTCAAGACATACGTTTTCAAGTGTGTGTTCGAGAGAGGCATCCGTTGACATAGATCTTTTATTAAATTATTGAACAGCTTAAAGAACATTTCCCTTGTCATGGAAAATCTGCAATCATTTTTTCTTCTCACTGAGATATTCACACCACAACTCCCGAATGTGATGTTCACGCTTCTGAGAGATAGAGCTGAAGAAATGGGATATTTCATAAATACCAGTTTTGATGTATTTGCTGTATAATCAGTCAGCTTTTAACGGACTCTGGGGTCTATGGAATACATTTTAAAGCCTTGGGAATTTGGCTATTCCCATAACATACTTGGACACTCTTTACTGCTAGCAATAAACCTCAGGCATAAACATTGTAGAGAAAGCCAGATGAAAAGAAACCTGTTTGAGTGAAAATTGACTTCCCTTCATAAATGTTAAAGGTAGAAGGATATCTGCAATACACAATAATTTTATTACTTAAGTTCATTCATGGTCATTATCGTGGAAGGCTCTGACTTCAGGGGTGTTTTCTTACTCCTAAAAGACTCACCAGACTGACAATAAATGAACACACCAGCAATTGCAACAGCACCTCTATATTGCTGGCTAAACATTAATTTTTGCAAGTCGGGTTTGTGTAATATCTTTGGAAGCTTTTCCAGTAATATATTGATCTGCACGGGCCAGGCTAGGCAATGCTGCATCTCACACACGTTTATCCCTCGTTCATGCCACGTTCCCCTTGTGGGTTGGCTGTGGGTGAGCTAAATGTCATCATCACCTCACTTTCCAACACCCAGGTGACACAGCGGCCGTGACCTGGAGCTTGGCCTATCACAGCGATGGAAAATAGAGAAGGGCATGGAGATGGCTGTGAAAATCTCTAGCTGGAAGGGGCACAGCACACGACCCACACAGCTCATTGGCCAACGCAAGTCACATGACCAAGCCTTCACATCAAGAAGGCAGGGACCTGTGTCCCTCTCCGTCTTACACAGAGCATGACAGTGGACATGAGTGACCTGTGATATTGCCAACCACAAACACAAGGATTTTGAAGTTGATTTTTAAAATCTGTTTTTCGGCTGTCTCCAACTCTAAGACAAACCTTACATAAAAAAGAAGAGAAAAAGATATCATTCATTCGACAAATATTGATTGAACACAAAGATGAGCCAAGTATAGAGGACTAGACCATAATCAAAGACTCACAACACTTTGGCAGATAAGAGACAAAACTAGCTAGCATTTATATCAGACTGTGTTCTTCTGCCTTGCCTAAGGCTGCATTTAAACATTTTTTTTTTTAAGTTAGGAGGACTTGAATTGCTTGTTATAAAAAAGTGTCTGCATTGCCTTAGAAAACCAACATCTTTGTGTTACAGGGATTTTTAGCATGGAACGGCTATTTGACCTCCCCTAATTTGAATTCAATCATCATTCGAGGAGAGCAAAGGATTTCCACCCCAAATCTTAGGGCATTGTCTCAATGGAAGATACAAACTGTGGCCCATCAGTAGAAAGCCATTGCAACGGAGAAACAAACTGGAGCCAAGATATTCTTTATTACCGGCATTCAGATGTCTTGCAAATGTAGACAATATCTACTTTAACGAGGCTTCAGTATTGCATGTTGGAGGGCTGCTCTTGTCTGACATGATGTCATGTTTGCTTAGGCAAAGCAGTTTTTCTACTTTGTTCCTTTCTGGGTCAACCTAGTTGGAGCAAATCGAATTATTCTCCTTGTTTTTTTCATACATCTTTCTTTAAGATCACCACGGATTCCTGCTCTGGAATCTACTCTCGTCTCCTACAAAACCTGCTTCTGAACAGCATTTATGCGAAACGCTTTCACAGGTTAATCAGGAAGTTCCACATAATGAAAGTCTTAGGAGTATCTGTGGCCTAGACTTCTGCATGGAATCATTTGCAAAATCGCGTAGCTCTTAATTCAGCTCAAAGAAAAATGACAATAAAAACTTATGCATTATTTATGTGTAATGAGTCAGGAAAACAGTAACTGCATAAGTTTTATTCCTAAGGATTTGACCTAAGAAACTCCCCCCAAAGCAACTTTCTTCATTTTAGTGATGGGGTCTCATCTCTACCTTTTAAAAAGTGAGTATTTATTTGCCTTGCTCTTTGCAGCTACTCAAGTGCTGGAGAAAAGGGATAAACACAAAGCAGCTAGAAAGGCTCTGAGAAGGAAACATAAGGCAGCAAACTGCCTTAATTGATCTCCTCACATAAATTCCAAACGCCCAGAGGCTATCTTTAATGGTAGACACGGCCTCACAAAAGTGTTTTCAGTCAGGGAAATCAAATCTTCTTTACACAACAGTCTTCAAGGAACAAGAAATATTTCATTAGGTTCTTCATGGCGAGGGCTCAAGTGAAAGCATCTCCATCCTCTCTTTTTTCAAGGTTTCTTAACAAGAATAAATGAAATAAAAAGCTCTTTACAATGTCTTCATTAAAAAAGTTTCTCCATAATTTTGAAGGTGAAAAGTAAATGAACCTTTAGGATTTTTTTAATTGAGGCAGTTTTGATTTACAAAATAATTTCAGTTTAGACATGCAGGTTTGCACTTCACCAAATATGTGGTAACACACCACACCCACCCACAGACCTCTAATAGTCCACCCTCACTGCCCATTGGACTAGCTTCTGCTCCTACCTCTCTGCTCCCTTCCTCTCTGTAAAAATCAATTTTGTTGTCAATAACCAAGGGTTACTTTTTGTTTTGTCTGCATGTTTGCTTTGTCCCTTTATATTCCACATATGAGAGCATCTGGTATTTGTTTTCTCCTCCTGATTCATTTCACTTAGCATAATCCTCTCGAGTTTCATCCATGTTGTCACAAATAGCAGTATTTCTTCCTTTTTAAGGCTGTGTAGTATTCCATCGTGTGTCTGTGTGTGTATTCCTGTATCTGTCACATTTTTTCTCCATTTATGTCTCAATGGCACTTTGGTTGTTTTCGTTTCTTGACTGTCATAAATAATGCTGCAAAAATATAGAGGTATACCTCTCTCTTAGAAATAGTGCTTTTGTGTATTGTGAGTAAAAACCCAGAAATGGTTGTTTTAGGAATATTTTTTGGAAGACACTGACTTCGGACAGTTCAAATCATAGTATGACAAAGAAGGGTTCAGTGTGCTTGTGTGTAGTTGAAAATAATACACCAAGCTAGAACTCACTCTGCAAGTGAAAAGAAAGCCTCATTGGGGTCTTCAGGTGATTGCATTTCAGGAGTCCCAGACCCAGACAAGCCCTGTGAATGCTCCAGTAGGGGGAAGAGTGCAAGTGGGGGTGGAATACAGAGTTTATTTAGGCAGAGCTGCCTGCATAATAAAAATATTTAAAGGGGGAGGGAGGCAGAAATATGAAGTCTGGCTCTTTTTCTCCAAAGTTCCCAAATTGCAGGTGTTAGGATGCTGGTTTTAGGGGAGTGATGTATGGTTGTAAAACCAAGTTAATAAGAGGTCAACTGTGGTGGATGTGCCTAAGTTCTGGTCCCCTAATGGTGACCCCACTCCATGTTGGACGTTTTTCAGCACTGACTTCATGGTTCCTTAGTCATCTTTACATTGTGTGTGAGTGTTCTTTTTCGATTACACCGCGCTCCTCGTGTCCAGTAACAGTAAGTGAACAACTCAGACATCATTAATCAGTCATGCAGTTATAGTAGAAGCACTTTTACATAAAGATCTGTGATTCAGCACTCTTTTTATTTGTTTTTGTTGTTATTATTATATATTTCTAATCGTGACTTATTCGACACATTAAAATAATCTCATATGTATAGGTTTCCCCCGACCCTCCTGGCCACAGGTGTGGAACTGGGGGTCCTCAGCTTTCATAACTGCACCTTAGCTGCCTGAGCCCCAGAAAGGGTCCTTAACTCTTGACATGTTTAACAAGTGTTCTGACTTATCCAAAGTCTGAATGTAGTCAATCAAATGTACTTGTACACACACCCTGCCCTCTACCACGTCACCAGGAGTTCTTCACCATGGTCCAGTGGGCTCATCACTACTTTTTATAGCTCAGAGACACCATCTGGGAACAAAATGTGAGCAGCAATGTCCAGTTGCTCTGAATTTCCTCTCGTCATACCCTCCCTGCACTTTACCTCCACAGAGAAGTGTCACTGACCTCTCTTTTCCAACAGAGCAGAGGGTCTTGAGAAGATAGATTAGGCTGACTTCTTTCAGAATAATCTTCAAATCTTATATTCTTACTGATTTTTTTTAGTCAACTTTGTCACTTATGGAAGAGAAATTTCACTCTGCAGGCAGTGTGCTCTCTTTTTCTTTGTAGTTCTATTTTTATTTTATATATTTTGATTATATATTTATAGGTACAAATTTATCTTCCTTGCAAATTGACTCTTCTGTTATCACATGGTGATCTCTTTTCTCTACTAGTAGCTTTGTATTCCTTAAACCTTAATTTTTTCTGATATCAACATAGTTACATCATATTTTTTGGTCAATATTTGGGACATCATTTTTCATACCTTCACTTACACATGTCATGAACCCTTATGTTTTGAAAATGTGTCTTATAAACATCACATAACTGGATTTATATATACATCCAGACTAACGTTCTTTGTGTTTTAACTGGGGCATTTTATTTATTTAAATGTACTAAAACTACTAATAGAGTTGTATTTATTTCTCCATCTTATTCTGTGATTTCAATTTGTCTCATCTTTTCAGTCGTTTTTGCTTGTTACTGTTTGGGGAATTTTTTCTCATTCCACCTTTTTTCTTTTAGTGTTTGGAATTGAAATACTTTGTTTTCCATTCTTTTAATAGCTGCTCTTGAAAAAATGCTTGCACCGCTCCACCCTCCTGGCCACAGATGTTGAACTGGGGGTCCACGGCTTTCATAACCTGCACCTTAGCTGCCTGAGCCCCAGAAAAGGCCCTTAACTCTCGACATTTTTAGCAAGTGTTATGACTTATCAAAAGTCTGCATGTAATCAATCGATATATTTACCCTTCTTTGAAAGAACATAAAGACCTGAAAATAACTTCTCTGATAATTCTCCTCCCAAATCATATGCTTTTATAATTGGATAACTTAGTTCTACTTTGTAATTATTTTTAACCTTACAAATTTTGAGATTACTATTATTTTCCACTGGAAAAGTTCATATAGCGTTAACTGTAACATTTCACCAGTCTTTAGTTATCATTACTCATTGCATCAAGTCACTCATGAGAAATCACTTTTCATGGTATGGAATGCATGCTATAGGACTTACTTTACAAAGAATTTTATTTTTAAATGTCTGTTCGCCCTCATTCTTGGAAGATATTTGTGACCAATATGTAATTCTAGGTTGACAATGATTTTATATGAGTACATTGCTACTTATTTTTCACCGTCTCCTGGTTTCTGTTATTTCTTTTGAGAAGCCTCCTCCTAGTCCTTCCTTTCTAAGTAATCTGGTTTTTCTTTCAAGCTGCTTTTAAGATCTTCTTTTATGTTCTATAATTTTATTATTATGTGTCTAGTTAGATTTCTTTTTTTAAATTTATTTTTCTTAGGATTTATTAGTCTCCCTGAATCTTTTTCATTATTCTGGAAAATTCTAAGCCTTCATCTCTCTTTAAACACTGCTTCTGCAAAGTTTGCTCTCTTCCTCTACTCTTATTCCACATCTGATTAGATATGTTAGATTTTCTCATCTTCTCCATGTCCTTGCACTCTCCTCTGTCTCCTCTTACATTCAGATTCATGTCTTTTGTTCATTTCTTAGTTAATTAAGTCTCTCTAGTATATGTACTTTGCAATTAAATCTGTCAATTTAATTTGACTTCAAGATTTTTTTTTATTTTATTTTTTTTCTTTTTCAAATATGATTAGTTCTATGGTTGACAGTATCTTACTCCTTACTCATTTCTAAATCTTAACCTTTTTCTATTCTTGAACATACATATTTTTAACTTGGTGTTTGATACTTCTAATATGTGGACTATTTGCTAGTCTCCTAATTCTACTGGCTCTTGCACATAGTACTCTGTTTCCTTTTCTAAATTATATTTTATTTGTTTCTGGAGCAGCAGGTGAAGGAGAGGGTAGCAGAGGGAAGTAGACAGGGTATGAGAGGGAGAGAGGGAGAGGGAGGGAAGAAAAGAGATAGAGAAGGAGGGAGGAAAGAGGGAGAGTGCTTATATTCCTTCGAACGTGATCAGCATTATTACCTGTGATGAAGGGTATTTCTATCTCACTCTTACACTAACAATGTAACCCCTTGGAATTCCAGTTTTCTGTAATTTAGGCTGTTATACTTAAGGAAACCCTACACCTTAATCTTCTCTCCCTTGCCCCACCCTGCAAATATATTAAAACCAATGCTTCAGGTCTTCAGGGTCTTGAAAATTTCCTTAAGGCAAAAACCAGATTCGATACTCTTCCTTTCTTTTCTGGGTTCCTGTTTTCATTTAGTTTTTGCCTTTGAGAATTTCTTACTTTCAACTCATTGATTTCTTTAAAATATGTTTTCTATATTTTACTTAGCAGTGTTAGTTGATTTTAACAGGAGGGTCAGAGGATCTAGTTTCCTATACTGCCCTAGAAATCTACAGAAAAACGCGCGCACACAGGTAACTTCCTCTTCCAGGTTATGTATTATGATCCTTTGACTTGGGACAGCATCACACATTTTGGCTCGGTGTATTTAGTTATTTGCTCAGGCTCTTTGTTTCTTACTAATATACTAAAAAGTTTTATTTTGTTGGGCTGTGTGGTAGTTGCATGCCCTAACTCCATCTTCAAAGGTTAGCCCTGTCCTGAGTACAACCCTAAAATTCCAGGCTACAAGGTCAGCAAATCCAAAGCTCCCAGGCTTGGATCAGCTGACCCCATCCACCATTCTAAGCCCTACGCCTGGGGCTGCAAACCTCTCCAGAACTCTTGTTGTTGGATGTCTTTCATGAGTGCTTTTAACAAAAGATGTCACACATAACTAGCATTAGTGAACTTCAGAAAGGCAAACTCAAGTACACTTCCCATTTTGTCACTTTACTGACAAGATCCTTCTCCCAAATTGACTGACCCATGTGATACAGCAAAGTGATGAGTCAACATTGCTGGGAGCTCCCCCAGAACATCTGGGGGATTTTGGTGGAATGTTCTTCATACAACTTCATTCAACATTATCCAAGGCCTCATGCAACTCCTTGGAGCCAATTTAATTAGTCGGTTTTGTGAAACGATGCTCCAAATAATAGTGACATTTTCAGTCCAATGACAACATGGATTTCATAGTATTTCATTAATTTTAAAAGTAGCAATAATAATAAAAGTCATGAAGTAGCATTACAAACAAATAAATAAAATTTTGATTACAATAGGAAAATACAAATTATCTTTTAGTCCATTTTCATTAAAAGAACAAAGTACTCTTTGGAAGGAGATGCATCTGCCAAGGGTGGGAAAACCCGGGTGCTGGGATCAGAGGAACAGCCTGCCTGGTGGGTGATACCATTGTGGAATGCAGAAGTCTAATCGTGCTTGCAGCCCTGCTTGGAAGTTTCCCCCCCAGAAGACTCAGAAGTCCGCCGAGGCTGCAGTTCTCGACCCGATGGACTAGTGCTGATCCATGTGGAGCATTTAATACATGCTCGCTTCATAGATTGCATGGCATCAAGTGTGTGTCATCCATCCATCTGTCCACTCATCCATCCGTCCGTCCATCCATCCATCCATCCATTCACTGCCTCAGACAGAGGGCAAGCCAAGGCAAAGGAAGGAAGGCATGTTTGGCCCATGAACCTGCATCCATGTGATGCAAACAAGAAAGAAGCCCAACTTCGTACAGTTAGGGGTGTCCATAGCTCACCTTACTTTCCTTTCCCTACCCACCCTTGAGAGGAGACACCCCACTTCATTTCCATACAGTATAGCAAAGACACTGAAGACAAGGCTTTGGAGGCTCGCAAGCAGAGTTCAAAATTCTGATGACTGTGAACCAATGACTTAACCTCGTCTAATTTTCTGAGGAAAATGGGGAAAAAAAGAGTAGGTGCATTACATGGTTATTGTGATGATGATATCAGCTAATGTGCATAAAGATCCTAGCTTAGCCATTGTCTTATTAAGCTTAGTTATTATTAATAATATTGACAATAACAGTGGAATGATAGATTAAGTGGGACAGATATTACCGTTATAGTAGTTCCCCCTTATCCACTGGGGTATCTTCTAAGATCTTCAGTCAATGCTTGAAACCACAGAAGACAGCAAATCCTATACAGCAGATCCATATGGTTTCATTACAGTGTTGATGAAGAAGAAAATCAATTCTGCATGAGGTCACTCTTATGTGTGGAGTTTACACACCCCGCCATGTCTTCATGAGCTTTCTTCCAGATCTCTTCACATCCCAACAATGCGCACATTAGATTCATCGGTGTGTTCCAGTTGTCCCAGTGTGAGGTGTGTCTGTGTGTGTAGGCTCATGTGATGCACCCCGAATGGATAGATGTCCTTCCATTTAAGTTGTGTTCCACCTCCAGCCACCCGTGATCCTGAACTACGATAAGCAGATTGGAAAATGAATGAATCGATCAATCAAATGACTGTTTCATATTAAAAGTATTTGAAGTCTTTATGTAGAAGTTTGGTGACATTTTTGTGACCAGAAAGGTTCCATAGGAAATTAACTTTCATTTTTGCCAATTACCACTTCCATCAAATTGGTTTTGTTATATGTCATTCTGCTTAGTCACAGTTTCCAAGAACCTTTTGATGATGTTAGGTGAAGACACAACACACAAACTGTGGTTTTTATTCTGTATCTTCATAGCTATGATAAATTTTAATTTGTAAGTTAGGCACAAACAGATTAAAATAATACTATTAAGAAAGTAGAATAATTATTACAATATACTGTAATAAAAGTTATATGAAGGGGTCACTCTCAAAATATCTTATTCTATGTAATATTTTCCGACAGCTGTTGAGCTCGGGTGATTGTCATTGAGGAAAGTGAAACCGCTGATAAGGGGGAACTACTTTAATCCTGAGCATGAGCATCTGATTTCAAAGATTTCCATTACTCATTGGAATTTGGGGTTCACCACAAAGCTGTAGGTAAAGTCCTTTGACCCTGTCCTTAGACCACAGAAAGTAGCTGGCTCCACTTCAGCTTCAGCATTGAAGGAGGGCTAAAGTGGTGCAAGCTTGTCTTCAGGACAAGCCACTAAGGACTAGAAGAGAAGTGTGAGCTAACCCTGGCTTTCTACATTGACTCAAATCAAGTTAGCACAGGCGGGACTCTCAAAAATACAGCCACAGAGTCACTATAATCTGTCCCAGGGTGAGTGTTTGGGAGGCTGATGAGAGATTTGAGTTCTTTGAAAGTATTTAGGACACGGGCAGTTAAATGGTGGGTGACAATAACCCAGAGGGATGATAGCATACTGACTGGCCAACGGCTCATTTCCAAGAGCAAAGGACATGTGGCCTTCTGTCATGACTATCCCTGAAAGATTGAAACACAACATTTAAGCCAGGCAAGGTAGAAATACTTGCAGAGGACAGAAAAAATCCCAAATTAGGTGGGTGAGTCAGATGCACAGGTGAATGGCATCTAAAATAACCTCCTTTAAAAAACTCACTTGAAGGTGAACACAAGGACAGAGCCTGAACAGTAATTTAACTGTAAAATGATCAGTGCTTGGAGCGGAGACTTGACTGTGGGGAATGACAAGATGAAGAACAATCTCGTAGCTATTTTTATCTTCCCTCATCCTGCTCTGTCTCCTTTTAAAAATAAAAGGAGAAACAGAAAACGAAGATGTCTCCAATGACGTGAGGGTCAGAGCAAGAACCCAAGTTTCTTGTTTCTCTCCTGGATGTCTGTCCATCAAATTGTCCCCACTGCGGCTCTTACAAAGTAGAATGTGTTCCAGGTTGAAGCAACATCTTCCTTAATAGCCTAGCCGGACTCAGCCAGTGAGAAGAATGTTCCACACGCGTGGAGCACTTTATACTAGACAAAGACTAGACACGTTACACCTCGTTTGTGAAGCTTGAAAACAACTGGAACCAGGCATTTGAAGTTTTCCTTAAAGAGACTTCCAGGGCTGACTTTATGTTCCCAAAGCACCAGTTTTCTTGTTCTGTGATGTTTCCACTGCTGTTAAAGGTCAAGAAGAGGTGAACAGGTGTTTTAGTAGGTTTACTGCTATTTTGTTTCTTCTTTGTTGTCCAAAGTACTTTTCTAATATCCTCTGTTTGAAAAAAAAAAAAGAGAGAAGTGGGGGAGGGAGAGAGGGAGGGGAGGAGCAGGAGGGTGGGGAGGGAAGGAAAGAGGGATTGATTGGAGGTAAGAAGGGGGGAGGGAGAAGAGGAAGGAAATAATTTTCTTTTCTTTCTGACACTTAAGACTATTTCCAGTAACCAGAGTAACTTCACAGGATTCCATGATAAACCTGGAGGAGGATTTTGCTTACCCCTTTTTGCTCACTCAGAGGGATGTAAAGAAAGAATCTTGGTGCAAGGCTGGGTCAGAGGATGGTAGAGTCTGGATGGTGACTATTGTATGCCCAAAACTTTCTACCAACTCTTCTCCTTAGTTTACTTTCATTACATTGCTTCCCACAGTCTTCTAATAATGGGTTTTGGGGAATCAAGGTCCTCATTTCATACGTCCTTGCTATACAACAGTGGTCTTATCAGGTAGCTTAGTTTTGGTTGCGTTGGTGATCAGGGGTAAAAGCTATGGCTCTGTTGATGTTAAAGGATAAGAGCCTTTCAGCACATTATTTAAAATGTTTGTGGAAGTTGCATAAAGTCCCTCCAGGATTACCCACTTTTGGTTAAAATCTTTATTAGACATGTCTTCTGTGTTCAAATCATTATGCTATTTTAAATTGCAATCAGCGATTTTTCAAGTCATTGTGATGCAAACGTATTGTGAATTATTCAGAAACACCAAAGCTGTTTGGCTTTGGGCTGGCTCAAGTGAACTCTGAAAAACAAGATGTTTTGTACAGGTAAATCGAGCTAGATGCAAATAAAGCCTGTCACCTGGGGTTTTAAAGTGCTGGCCCCCTCCTCCTTCCTCACCAAGAATTTGGACCTGCCCTCTTCAAGAGGGCACAGGAGGAGGGCCAGCATACGCATTGGCCATCACCTCCAGGAGAAAGTATTTGCTCCACATTCAGAGATCCTGAGAATCGGAGGGCTGTTAGAGTCCTCACTTGACCAATGAGGATACTAGAATCCTGAGAGATGCATTAATTGATGCAAATATCTTAGCTCAGGGCCAGGATGTGGCCTTGCTTATCACCTTCAGCTGAGTAACATGCAGTAACATGTTCTTTGAAACAATGCCATACTGGTTGTAGTAAGTCCGTTTTTCATTCTATTTTCTTTTATTGCCATCAGAAATTTGGGGTATTGATTCATCTACTTAGCTGCTAAGGAGCATTTAGGTTGTGCCCATACCTTGACTCTTACAAATGATGCTCCAATAAACAGAGGAGTACAGTTAGTTTTCACATTCACTTTTCACTTCCTTTGAATATATACCCGCCCAGAAGTGGGAGTG
This sequence comes from Solenodon paradoxus, assembly GCA_004363575.1. Taxonomy (NCBI): domain Eukaryota; kingdom Metazoa; phylum Chordata; class Mammalia; order Eulipotyphla; family Solenodontidae; genus Solenodon; species Solenodon paradoxus. The sequence continues at coordinate 38,308 of RJWH01000780.1, read as the reverse complement.
TTGGATTATGCAGCAGCTCTATTTTGAAGTTTTCAAAGAGCCTCCATACCATTTTCCATAGTGGTCAAGCCAATTCATATTCTCACCAACAGTGTGCAAGTGTTCCTTTTTTCTCCACATCCTCACCAACCCTTACTATCACCTGTCTTTTTGATGGTGGCCATTCTCACAGGTGTAATCAGAGGGCTACACTTGTTCTCATTAAAAAACCTATACTGTCCATGCTTTTCATCCAAATGGATTTCAAATAAGCTAGAAAGAGGACTTCTTTCCTGCATGTTGCCTTTTTCTAGTGAAAACACAGAGAAAGGGCTAGAACCTTGGGGGAGCCCTTCAATTTTTTATTTTTAGTTCAAATGTCTAGGAAGGGAGAGCAAAGAAGACAGGTAAACATAAATAAGAAACTCTCACAGGTCCTTTCCAGTTGTCACACACTAGCACCCGTGAGTCATAGCAGTCACCCCTTGCCTTCTCCTCTGACCATCTGGAAATACATGGGAAAAGCAGAGCCTGCTGCCCGGATCCCGCTGTTTCTGTACCAACAGTCATCTCCTCAAGGGTCTTTAACATCATATTTGTGATTTAGCATCCACTGACATCAACATGAGACAGCAAATATTTCTGTTTCTTCAAGACTCACATATACCAAGGTGCAGGGAGGAGAATGAGACATTGCGGCCTCCACATGCATGATTCTGTGTATAATTAAAAAACAAGGACCCGCTGCCTTTTGTGGAGCTGCCCGTTTTATGTAGCTGTGAGATGGTTTTCCTAGCTGTGTCTGTGGAGTTGCATTTTCCTTAGATGTCAGCAAAAGTGCCCCGGGAGGAGGAGAGGGACGGTTGCAATCTCCTGGAGATGATGCATTACTGAGCCTCTCTTAGAGCTATTTCACTCTTCTCACCATTTGGTGCCTCTTTTCTCTCTCCTTGGAGGGAAACCACTCTCAGCTCAGATTTCTTGTGGAATTCTAGCCCACAAGCCAAGGAAACAAAAAAAGGTGTTTACCTATCACAGTTCATTTACAGCAGTCAGAGCAAAGACAAAAGCAAAACATTCTAAAAATGCCAAACACTTGGGAGGAATGCCTGCCTGCTTCACTGTGACCTCCATCCCCTTTTCAAGGTTCTCATTGTTACAATAACACTAGGTGGTCGGCGTTGACTGAAAATATAGATTCAGAGGTGACTGGGTCATTTTCTTTCCAGAGAGGTTTTGGTTTTTTTGGTATTTGTTTTTTCACTTTATTAACAGAATGTGTGGCAGCAAGTAAGCCATGTGTAATTACTTCTTATACAACTGAATCTCCCTGCAAATCACTTCCCATACTCCGTTTCCTCAAATGGCATCCTTGCCTCCTTGTCTTAGGATGGAGGAATTTAACTGAGAGGTGTCTCAAGGAGGAGAAGGAGCCAGGATGCTCAGGGAACTTGAAAACTGATTTCTCCATCCAGACAGACTTTCCCCTCCCTGCCGATTTTATTGGGAGAAAAAATAGTAGTTTTCTTGCCCCTTTCCTGGGGACTACAAAGCCAGCAGGAAGGAAAAGAGCCGGTGCTATTCTGTCAAAGGATATCTCCGCTCATGAGTCCAGCTTGTATGAATATCGGGGCCTGAATCACCTACATCAGAAGTTTCTGAAGATGCGGGTTGCCGAGGACCAACCCGCAGCCACACCAATTCAGCCCAGGGAGGCAGGAGGACAGCAAATCTTTATTTTAACAAGCCCTTCAGGGATTCTCATCTTCACCATCCCAACATGCTAACTCCACTATGCTCTTCCTAATCCTGAGGACATGCTTCTTTCATCTTTGCATGGCTTCTACGAAGGCATGCAGTGTCTGTTTCTCGGACAAATGATGCTTAGCAGCATACAAATGACTTCATGCCTCACACGTGGAAGAGTGAGCTCCCCAACAAAGAGAGAAACATCCAAATGAAGACGCCTTGGCTATGCTAGGCTGAAGCTCTGCTTTCTGGCTGTCCCACTGGTTGCTCCTAATGTCAACCCCAGTTTGTCTCCATGCTCATTGTCAAGAGCAAATGGAGAGAGACTCCACCCACAACCAGTCGCCTCCTGGGAGTCTTTCTAGAAAGATCTCTCCATCTATTATGAACAGACTATTAATAATTGCTTCTGTACTTTTATGTCGCTCATCAACTTCATTTGGTATTTTCCAGTTCAGGAAAGGGAAAGTGGACTAACTTGTTTCAGCCTCTTGCTTCACATTCGGTTGAGAAATGAGATCTTCTGGGGCAAGAGGGAGATACTGGCCTGGAGATCAAAAGAGCTCTTTCAGTCTCCCCTCTGTCCTGCGTCACTGTGTCACCTGGCACTGCCCATTCCCCGCCTCTGTAAAATTGAGGGTGAGTGGACAAGCTTCTGTTTGAAAGTGTGACCACACTGAACCCTGACCAGCAACATCTGGACCATACCTGGGTGCCTGGCTGAAGTAAGGCCAGTGAGAACCTTCCCCCAAAACTTATAGCCCCCAAAGTTTTATTTCCTTTTCCGAATAGGTGGTTAATATCTTTTCTAGTATGAGTCATATTTCTTCATTGTCCAAAAGAAAAGCCAGAACAAAGAATCCAAGTAAAAGAGAAAACATATGTAATGTTGTAATGCATTACTTCTATTAAAAATATTTAAAAAATAATAATAACGAATTAAAAAGGCAAAAGAAAATCTCCAAAGATAGAGGCAGGGAAAGTCAGGCCTGAATCTCAGCCCCTGAAAATATTTGGCAAAGTGCTGCGTTCTCTGTCCATGTTCAACGTTATGAATTTCCACGTGATGATGCTCCTGGAGCACCTGCCCCTGGGCCCTCACCTCCTCTGCTTCAAAGGATGAGCTCCCAGGAGTATATCTGCTCCTCCCAGTCCTCTGCAGCTGCTTGGTCTGGAAAGTGTCCAATCGGTCACACTTGCACTTCTCTTTTGAGGGAGGGGTTCCCTAATCACACAGCCATGTTTTTCAGCCCAGGAAGGTTTGTGTACCACAGAAACTGAAGAGACAACATGGAGCTGATCTGGAACAACTCTGCATGTGTCGTCAAAATGCCTGTGTTTTTCACATGCAAGGTTGAATTGGACATCTTTAAGAGCAAGACCCAGAAAATCTTGGGTTGACCCATTATTTTCCCAATGTTTTCTCTTCCTCCTCCTCCTCCTCCTTCTCCTCTTCCTCTTCCTCCTCCTCCATCTTCCTCCTCTTCCTCCTTCTCCTTCTCTTCCTCTGCCTCCCCACCCCCTCCTCCATCCCTTACCTTGAGCTTACTCAGGACAGAAATCACTGGGTCAGAAATTTTACCCATTCCCATAAATATAACTTTCTGAACTTCCAGAGGTGTAGAAAGGAAGTCAAATGTGATTACTCGGCCTCTAAGTTTTCATCATGTGGTGATTCATCAAAGGAACTGAAGGTCCTGCACATTTCTGAACTGAAATACTCCTTCCAAGAGATTTCTTAGTGAGTGGCTTTCATCAAGAAAGAGCCACCATGAGATTTGCTCCCAGGGACAAAGCAGTTGCTGGGTTGCCTGCTTGTATGGTATCCCCAGCCCAGTATTGATGCTGCTGTGTTTGATAAGATCAGTCTCCTCTTTCCCCTTCTTCTCCCTCCTCAGTTTTGCCATTATCTTGGAAACTCTACACCCTTTGGCTGCATTCTACCTAGTCATGATTTTAAAATCATTATTAGGGAAATAAAATTTTCATCTCAGTGAAACCTCATACTTGGCCATGGACCCAGTGACTTTGGGCAAATCAGTTCATTTCTCTGAGCTTCTAATTCAGCAATTCTCCATCTTTTTAAAAAATAAAGTTTGATTGAGATAACATTAGTTGATAACATTGTGTAAGTTTCAGGTACACAGCATATGATTAGACACTTGTATGAGCTATACTGTGATCGCCATTGAAGGGCTAGTTTCCATCCGCCACCACACATGGGTCCTTTTACCCATTCCACCCATTCTTCCACCCGCTTCCCTCTGGTAACCACCAGTCTGTTCTCTCTATCTAAGAATTTGCTTTTGTTTTGTTTGCTTGCTTTGTTACTTAATATTCCACAAATGAATAAAATCATATGATAATTATCTTCCTCAATATTTCACTTATTATCCCTCTCAAGGTCATCCATGTTGTCACAAATGCCAGGATTTTATCTATTATTTTTCCCAGTCAAGTAGAATTCCTGGATGTGTGTGTATGCGTGTGTGTGTATGCGTGTGTGTGTGTGTGTGTGTGTGTTATACCACATCTTCTTTATCCATTCATTCATCAGTGGGCCCTCAAGTTGCTTCTATATCTTAAATATAGTGAATAGAGCTGCATATGTGTTTTCCTGATCTTCTCTAATTCATGCTTTCATATTATATTCTTCAGAAGTGGAATATTGTATCATGTGGTGGCAACTCTCAATTTTTGACTCTAGATTAAGATTACCTGGAGAACTTTAATAAGCCATTTGCTTCAGGACTAGCCCAGGCCTCAGTATTTGGGAAGTGCTCAGGCACTTCCAATATGTGGCCACATTTGCCAGTCACAACTCTTGTTCTTAGACTGGCATCTGGATGCTTCTCAGAAGTGGAGGCCCTCATACCCACCCAGACACACTGCATCAGAATCTGCATTTTAACAAGACCCCAGGTGGTTCATGGGTACCCCACAGTGAGAGAAGCAAGTCTCCAATTCTCATTTGTTGAATGGAGACAATAATACAATGTGCTGAGCTCTGTGCTGAATAGTTTCCCATGTCATCTGAGAAGTTGGTTACATAGACGCTTAAGACCTTAGCTGGAGTCACAAAACTCTGCTATGTGACCTTCTGGGTTTGTCAGGATGGTGATTGTTCTCTTAGGAAGTTTTCTTTAGAGATTGATTGTTAGCATTTAAATGACCAGGCAGAATAGTTCTATAAGGTTAACATTACCCTCTGAACAGAAATTGGATTTCCCTCAGAAAAATGAATACAATTTGCCTCATTGTTCTCCTATGTTTAAGCTTGACTTGGGAGTTATAAATCCGGCCAGCTGATGTGGGGAGTGGAATGGTTTGTGGGACGTGGACTAGTCAGATAGGTGGACCAGAAAATGGCTGAACTGGGCTCGGGCTGGTGAGATAAGCTTGTTTGCAGGCATTAGCAAACAACGGTCCATAGGCCAAGCACCTGTTTTCATACATAGAACTTTACTGGAATGAGTCTTACTGCTTCCTGTGGCCATTGCTCATGCTGCTATCACACTGCAATAGTGACACAGAGTGGTCGTTGCGAGGGAGGCCATACGGCCTACAGAGCCTACAATAAAACTGGTTCCAAAGGCTAATGCTAGCCTTTCACTGAAAACGTCTGCAGACTCCTGTTTCGAGCAATCAGTAAATAAGGCTGAATGACCACTGGCTGTCTGGACCCATGTATTTGTTTGGTTCTGTGGCCCAGACTGCGCCCCGAATGCCAATCAGACATCGAGTAGTTGTGTGGCCAGGGCAGGGCCAGGCAGCGGCTCCTGGACAGATCCATCTGTATTCTGGAAACAAATAGTTGCAAGGGGAGCTTCTGTCTTTGTATCTGGAGAACAGTGAATGTTTGTCAGACTGGCGGAAGTATTACTGGTGTTTCTATCTAAAATGTCCCCATTATAAATAACTTCATTTCAAAATAATATTAGGAGTGAACCTAGCAAGAAAAGCCTGCATTAAACACAGAAACACAAGATTTCCAGTCAAGATGAAAAACAAGGATCATTACTTAGGAAAATCAAAAGGTAAATGAATTCGTTACCCTTTCCACAGGGAAAGATTTAAGCTCTTGAAACACAGATATTCAGCCAGATTTGGATTATATCAAAGAGTGCCTAAGATAAAAGCATATATTCTTTTCTGTCTTCAGTGGGCTATAGAAAAATCACAAGTCACAGAAGATTTAGTCTCTGGTCTCAGTCTATGAACCACTGCTTGCTAACTATGTAACAGTATTGCTTTGTACAACAGGAATTAAGAGAGAGAATAGGGACAGGGGAAAAGGATATTCCTAAACTTATATTCTTGAAACTTGGATGCTCCTTTTTGATTATGAACATAGTTCAGATTTCTGAATTTAATATTTTTTTTCCTCTCCGAATTCTTTTGGATCCCCCCTCTCATCCTAGCTTCGCTTTGATTTCTTCCAGTAGATATTTATGAGGCCAAGAAGTTGGTCATTGAGGCTCTAATGAGGCCCCAAGAAGCAGCTGGATTGAACTGCGATTTATTTAGCTATTGCCTAATTCCATCCAAATAGTGTTTCTAGGTTTGGTGATAAACAGTGAAAGTTTCAAAGGAGTAACAAAAAGAGCAAGAGAAAGACATAGCAATTTGGGTCTAACAGATTGTTTGAATTAGATTCTTGCTGTTTCATTTTGCAAGTTTTTATCAAAATGGAAGTTTTGAAGTCTTTGCATAATCTCTCTGCTCATAGTTTGTGTTGCCAGTTTTTTCCTCTCTGGCATGGGATTGGCTCAGCTGTTGGTCTCTGGCAGGCAGATACCAAAACATGGCTGATTCTGTCTTCAGAGCAAAACTCGAAATCTGTGGTTTGAAAATATCTTGGTAGAAATGATGATGCCCTGTTGTTAAATCATTGTAAGAGGTAGATTCTTTTCCCAAAGATTTTTTTGAATACTCAACAATTTATTTTATTTTTGTCTAAATACAGAATCAGTTTAGTGGTTTTGATTGAATTGGCCAGTAACGAGTTATACGATGAGTGTATTTGATGTCAGGAGATTGCAAAAGAACTAACAGATGCAGAGAGCTCTGTTTACAAGAAAGACGCTTTTCTCTTTGGCCACTGCTTGTGAGTTATGCGAGAGGTTAACATTTTCTTTTCTCTGTATGTTTACATGAAGTTTCTGGAAATCATTGTGAGGAATCTATATATGACAAGATTTTCCCAGGGGCAGTAGATGAGGGATTTAGGGATGAAATTGGTCTGTGCATGAGGGATGGAAAAGGATTCCAAGCTCTTCATATGCTTTATGAATTAATATCTGTATGCATTACCCTCTTAATATAACTCTGAGCCAGGAAGTCTTCTGAGCCACTGAAGTTATCTCTGAAAACTCATGGCTGCCCTTAATTTTTTTGCTATATCCTTCTACTTTATAACTTTGAAGTTTAGGTTATCTTAGTTTCTTGACTTTTTTGTTGTTGCCTTTTTCCAGATTTTGCATTAGATGCAGTCATGGCCAAAAATCTCACTCAGGACCAATGCTATACAGAAGTCTATTCTGCCAGCATCTGAGTGTGTAGACTTTGAACCGTAGTTCTGGGATTCTAAGTCATAAAAACTGGCCTCAGATGTTTTGGGGTTCCCTCCCCCCCTTGTCAAACTAGGATAAACCCAATTTTAGAGTCTGGACAGTTTCTCTCCTTCTTGGTGAATCCCAAAGGGAAACCAGGGAAGTGGCTGCAGCTCACATCTTGTGTTCCCCTGAGAGGTTAGAGTCAATACTAATGCACGAAATGTGTGTGGGGTTTCACAGTGTCTACCGTACTTTGACTTGTCTCCCCGATCTTTGCAATAACCCAATGAGGGAGGTAGTAGCATCTCTACTTCCCCAATTCAGTAAGTTTCCCTGAGATTTTACAAGTCAGAGAGGTAGGATTCAAATCTGGATCTGCTGATTCAAATATCATTCCTCTTCCACTATAACATACTGCGCATGTGTAGACCGGAGAATGCAGCTAGCTGGTGAAGCCACATCGTAATGTGTAAAGAACCTGTGTAACTGCAGAGAGGGAGGAAGAGCAAGTGCGAGGCTTGTGGGAAAGGAGAAGTAGCATACAGGGGAGAGAAAAGTCATTCTATATAGATGGAGTCAGTGTGTCCTGGTGGCTCAGGGATTGAGCCCATGCCTGGGGAATAGTCCACATAGAGCCCAAGGACTCAGGTTCACAGCCCAGGGATGAGGACAGCAATGCAAATGAACAAATAAATGAATAAAATGTTTCTTCCTCCTCTTTCATCCTTCAGGGCTCCCTTCAGTCCTGCCTGTCTTGCTTCATCTTTAAAAAAAAAACAAAAAACCATGGCTTCTCATAGTTGAGCCAATCCCTTGTAGAAGAGATCACCGTCTCTCCAGTTTCCTCACACTCTCCACATTGTCTTGATTAAGACTTGGAAAGAGTTATTGAAAGTTCTTTAAAAGTATAGGTATTTTCTTATGAAGAGCCAGAGAGTATGTTCTGCTTTGTGTCTCTGTCACAACTACTCTACTGCCGTTTTGATATAAAGGCAGCCACAGGTAAACAAATGGGTATGGCTGTGTGCCAGCTGGGGCCCTCAGTTTTCTGGCTCTTGTCCTAGAAGAATGCCTTCCAACCTTAGTTAGAATTTGAATACACATTACAATCAAACCTGTGGAACATTAAAAAATACCAATGCCCCCAGGTCCTTTCCTACAATAACTGAGTCATTCTGGAGTAGAAATCAGACTTCAGTACATATCTGTAACAATTACCATAAAATTGTATTGTGAAAACAAGATGGAGGATCAATGCCCTAAGGTTCTCAAAGCCTGATCCCTCAGAGTCTCCATCTATAAAATGAGCAATATAACATGGTATATATGGTGGTCAAATGACTAAAATGTATGTGAAAGTAGTTAAGAAATGATCAAGCATTGAGCAACCATAAATACTGATGACTCTCACACAGAGGTAGAAGGATTTCTAGATATCACTCAAAGGCATCGTGATGCCTGGTTCTTGGTCCAGGGTCCTGCTTTGGCCTAAACAGTTAAGCATAACCTAGAAAGTTGTCTGCCCTACTAGCGTCACAGTAGCTCCGCTTTGTGAACTGCAGCAAAGCCATCAAGAGAAGCAGCAGGACTGGAAAGGAGTGCCTGTGTAACTGGCCCAGGCCCAGTGCCCACCATGTGAAAAGGCCAATACTCGTGAGAACAGGTTGTTGATGAAAGGAAATTAACACTGAGAGATGCCATTTGAGGAAGTGGGAGAACTCTCTGTCCCAGATTCACGTCCCTGAGTGAATGGGCCACAGAGATTCTAGAGGCAGAAGGACACATGCTGGGGACAGCACAGGGGACAGGGGTGAAGTCTTCACAGTTGCTCGTGATTGCAGACAGTGTGGAACTAGCTGGGATCTGCTTGCTTCTCTGGCAACTCAGAGTCCTTTAACGTCAGTGAAGAAATCTGGTTCAATCCATTGTCTTTGTTTCTCCCAGGTTTAGTTAGTCAGCAGCTAAATTATATGTTAATTAGATGTTGTAGTTCTGCTAGAGACCTAGGATTCTGTCCCACTTTACTGCCCAGGTGCATCCATGTGCTCAGGGAGATGAAGATACTCTCTTGGAAAAGTAGGGACGAGCAATTAGAATTAAGTCTGTTAGGACGTGTTCAAGGTCTGCACGCCCTGGGATGAAGTAGAAGTGAACAATGAATCCACCAGGAGATATTTTTGTAGACATCCCAGATCCACACTGGTCGGTACACCTTGACATACACTACCTGTCAAAAAGTAGCACCAACTACAATCACAACCGTATTCCAAAATGTCTAGATATCTTTAGGAAAAGCATACATAATTCGTTCCTTAGAGAAACTGGGATGCTTTGGAGGCAGATTTATAGCCCAGTAAATTTGGCATCAAGGAGGATATATGTTTGACATAAAATATCCCTTAGAAGCTCCTTTAGAATATAATGCACTGGAAGAACTGACACAGTGTGGTGATTCTTAAGTTCATTGAAACCTTAGCCAAGAGATTTCTCAATATATCTGCTGTTTTATGAATGGGAGGATTGAACTAAATGTTTCTTAAAGAAAGACCCTTCGGGAATCAACCATATTACTTATCTCTGGAGTTATTTTCTGAACTTTAGGAAAAATAGCAATTTCAAAATTAGCCCCATCTGTTAAAACTTCCTGGCCTTGTCTTCCTGTCTCATGGCAAGATCCTGCTCTCTTAAATGTTGTAAGTTTTTCTTCTTTGGGTTAATCTGTAGCATAAAGGATGAGGAGGGAAGGGTCAGAGAAAGGTTTGTCTTTACTTGGATGGAAGCCTAGGAAGTGTTCTTTAGATATTTTCTTATGTAGATTAGATATTAACTTTTATTAGCAAAACGCCACGGAAAGTATTTTGCTGGTAGATTCTGGGAAAAGCTGAATTAAAATGAACCATATTACAGCAGAGTTGCAAGTATGTACTTAGGGTCCAGTGAGAGAAGATTACCTCCTCTTGTCCCCCTTCCAGCCTTGTTGAAATGTCCTAATCCCAGAAGATAAATCCAGGCTGTTTTTCTCAAGGCAGCCTAACTGCCCGAGTGTATATCTGTTGAAATATGAACCAAGCAGGGTGTGAACTAGTTCAAAATATGCTGATTTCCAGATGTTCTTTGATTTTCTTGAACACTGATTGCCCCCAAAGACCATCCTGAGCTAGGGGATGGCAGTGATTACTCATTTTTTTTTTTTTTCATGATCAAGGCAATAATTTTAAAGCCCCATAGTCTTTCTCATGAGCCTGTGTCTGGGTCTTGTCTAGGTCATATATTACTTCTCAGTATGAAAATTGCAGTTTTACTGCATTGGGTTTTTAAAATATCTGCACACTGAGGCTAGTTTTTTATTGTTGTTGTTGCTCTTCCCTGAGTGGAAAAATTTTGTCAGAACTATGAATGAAGGGTTAGTGTTTTATATAGTCACCTTGTAGAAAAGGGGTCATGGAGTATCTTTCTCTGCAATAAAAGTCAGGAAAGCAAGGAGACTCGATGATAGCATGTTCCAGGGAAAATAAAAGAAAGTCTAAAAGCAGTGAATTTGCATTTGCAAAGGGGGAAAAGTCATTTGTAAAGTATGTTTAGGACTAACATTATCACTGCATCCTAAAATCTTATTCACTTGTGAATAAGTTGTGATCACAAATGCTGCAATTCCTGGGAAGTTCTTTTGAATCCGTTCATTCATTTGAAATCTGGATTAAATTAAGACTCTTAAAACACTTTATAAAGAGTGATGTCTCAGGCTTATAGAAGGGAGTTATGTGTTCACCACTAGAAAGATGATAACCTTGAGAAATGAATTTCCACACATCTTTCTTCCACCCCAGAGAAGGGCGACTTTATGGCCACCCTGCCTTACCATCTCAAGTCTTTGGTACAGATCTTCCCCATTTCTTATGAGGAAGCATATGTCAGAACACTCTAGTTCATGGTAGAAAAGAAAAAACACCTTTGACAACTCCAACCCAGAGAGGAAGTAGTCTTAACTTTCTCATTGGCAAGATGAAGTTAATAATACCTGATGAGGAAAGGTTAAGAGTTTCATCTAAATTCGCAGCTAGTTAATGACAAAATGAAAATCTGAACCTGGTTGTGCCAGTAACAAAAATTGAATCCATGATGTAATACTTGACGAGGACTCAATGGAATAAGACACAGAAAACCCTCATGTTGGACCCGAAGCATCATGAGTCCTCTGTAAATATATGTTCCTATTTCCTTCCTCTTACTCACTGTGCCAGCTGCCATGTCATCTTTTTCTCCTGAACCACTAGATGCATTCTGTGGCTTTCAGTCACACAATAAGTGTGGACAAAGTTGATTCATGAGCTTTAATGCTTTCTGCTCCAATTATTACTCTGTCCTATTATTGTTTACCTATTGTCTTTGCATTGCAATGGATTTCTTTTCATGACACCATGTAGTATTGTAATCGAAGTCCTCTATTAGCAATAATCATTAAATAAAATTAAAATGTTACTGTACTAAGTAGTACATTTTCACTTTGGGGTTAAGGATATGGGAGATCATTACAGGGAAATGATTTCTCCTAGAGATTAATGATCTGCCTTTTGGTGTAGGTGACACCAGAGAGTTTGGGAGAATCTAGAGGCAGCATTAACATGCAAAATAGGACAGAGAACCCATGAGTCAAGAGCAGAGTTAACCAACTCTTCTTATTAGCACCATCTTGGCTGCTCTTCTGTCTGCTTTCCTCTAGTTCAGATGACACCCTTGGAACTACACCAGCAGAGGCATTGAATCCACCAGGCCATTTTTAGTTACTCTTGATCCTGGGGCTTTCTGGTCAACCATGCGTCATTGAACCCTATCGAGGATGAGTATGCTCTGCGGAAGCCATATGGTGAGAAGCAGCCTCCGTTGAGAACTAACATGTGACTATATTCCTTCATTTAATCCATATAACAATCCTAAATGTCACAAATGAGGAAGCAGAGATACAGAGTGGTCAAAAAATGTTTCACCAGTTCTAGTCATCCATAATAAATCTACACAGAATACCTTAGGGAGAACCCAGGAAGAATTGATCTCTATATCACACACTTGAAGCTGACTTAGAGATTGAGTCACAGCGGGAAACAGCTGCTGTTTTGGAAATGTTTTCACCCGAATATTTTACTGATTAGTCTTCTGTCATTACCTTAGCTTAGAAGGGAGTGAGGCCACCATCTCCATCTTGAAATGAGGCATTGTGCCCTTGACCCAACTGGGCAAATCCTGGTCAGCTAATTCAGTGTTGTGACCATGGGCACAGACTAGGAGTTTTCTTTGCCAGCCACCTCCTTTCCTAGCACTTGCTGTCGTTCACATATCTGCACACTGCAGTTTCTCTCTGACAACCTGCTCGGTGCCTGTGGCTGCCAATCAGGAGCACGACCTCAGGAAATGTACTCCTAAGGGAAAAGGAAGTTGCATCCAAATGTTTTGCAACTTTGGTTTCATTGCTTTATAGGCTCTCTGAAAATAGGAATTCATGAAAAGAAGTCAAAGGGGTGGAAGAGCAATGCTCTTTGTAGGTCAGCATCATGAAAATAAAAGTGGGCTAACATGGAGTAAAATCTGGCTGTTTTAGCTTCAAACTTTCAAAGAAGAAATATCTATGGAAATTAAAACCTGAATCATGTCTAAATTTGTAACTCCAATGGAGAGAAATCATGAGAAACTTCTCACCTCTCCTTAAGGTTAATCATGTCATCAGAGTAAGGACTGGTTAAATGGCCATGAGGAGAAGGTGAAGATGAGTCAAAAGGTGACGAAAACTAAAAGTTGTCCCAGGAGCAGGAATTCTGAGGAAATTATTTTGATTATGAAGTATTAATACAAATGTTGCTTACAAAAGGAGAAGTTAGATATTTCATATATTTTCCACTTACCAAGTAGGAAACTCGTAAAATTAGATTGCATTACTGCTTTAAATTAAATTGATCAATGATCCTACATGATATATAGGTCTGTCATCCTGAATTTAAAAAGAGCCATGAGTTCTTTTTAACTCTAGGTGGTAATGATTACTGTATTTATTCCCTATTTAGACTCCTTTACAGTCAAATGCATGTGCCATGTATGCTAACTATCATAACACATCAGGTCATTGGTCTAGGTTTTAAGTTTATGGCAATTTTTAAAGTATAACAGAAATATCTTTGCTGGTCATCAGAGTCGGCAGAGTTTTAAGATAAATGGAGTGTTTGTGTGGATGGCTAAAGCTCCCATATCATACATAGTGTTGCTATCTGTCTCCTGACCTCTTAAACTCTTAGTGTTTTGTACTTTACCCTTTAAATAAGGAGACTCATTGAAGATTTTTCAGTAGCAGCATGCTCTAGAAAATCCATCTGATAGCACCTCAGTAGGGAAAGGAGACAATTTAGAGGAGACTCATTTGAAGATTGTATTTGTGGCTCAGAGAAGAGATAGATGGATGGTAAGATAGCAGCAAGACAAAAGACACACATCAGAAGGGCAGAGAATGAACCAGACAAGGCAGAAAGTGAAATGGGAATGTGAGTAAAAGAGGTGACAGAGATGAGTGAATTTATCTCCTAAGAATATCAGGGAAATAGAATTGACATCAGAAATAGAAGCAAGCTGGAGCAGGAATGATGAAGATGACAAATTCATCAAGAAGTGAGCTCATATGGAAGCTGAGGTGGACCAGAAAGTATAATGTTTGGGCCAAGCTTAGAACTGACTAGGCCAGGGTTCTAGATGTAGTTTCCAGTCACACTTGTAACAGCACAGAGCAGAGAAGGACAGGGTGTTAATAAGAGGGCCAAGTAATATTATCAATTATCGCCTGAAGTGAAAGGCAGAGAAGGGGTGAGCAGAGGCCAAAGGGGAGATCCAGGAACATATGGTGGTAACTGAATCTGAAGGAGAAGAGCCTTCTCCACTAGAGGGTCTTGATTTTCTCATCAAATGGGGAAGAGGATGAGAACTGAGAGGAAAGGTGGAAATGATGGTCAGGAGACCTCTAGGGAAATCAACCAGCCTTGAGTTTTCTTTCATGGATTCAGAGGTACCAAGCCACGATTTTATTCACTCCTTCAGTGGGCTTAGGATCTGAACCTAAACCTTAGAATCTCCCAAAGGAAACTTTAGACAGTGTCAGCCTAACATCCAATACAATGTCAGTCGAGATTCCACCCACCACTGAGCATGAAGCTTGCTTGTTAGCTGTGTAACACCTCCAGTATATCAGCAAATTAAGAAAAATATATCCCCATTTTCCAAAGACTTAGAAATTAAAATTAAAAGTCTAAAGGATCGTCTTGGATGTAGGTTGAGATCATTCACTCTCTCAGCTGTTTGTGTCAATTCAAACACCAAAATCCTGGAGACATCATATCATTCCAACCTGAGGGAGTTTCTTTTTCTTTAAAAAGCTATAAAGTTGTGTTTTTCCTGAAAACCTCCATGCGACACAAAATATGTAGATCATTCTGTATGTAGAGCCAAAGAATGGTACTATGTACATAAATGACTTTTTACAGTGCTATTATAATTCAGTGAAACCACTGTAGAAGATCTCTTTTTAAATTTCAATTAAAAATATTAAGTTAAATCAATGGAGGGAAAGAAGGCTTTCTTTGATATCACAATGAAAAATGGGAAAAGGTTGCCAAGTATGTAAATATTTGTTACATGGGACCATTTAATACATGACTACATACAGGGTTTTAATATACAGTCTTACTAACATAACTGAATACTATTAAAAGAGATGACTCTGACCTCATTTTTCATAAACATTTGGAAGGAAAGAGAAAAAATACAACACTGATTATCTTCTGTTATTATCACTTGCTTCTGAGGCAATTCTTTGTAAAACAGGGAAGGAAATTCTTACCAAAGGCACAGGTTATCATTATTTAATGAGTAAATAAGATAGTAGCTATTAGCTAATATTTTTCAATGCTTACTCTCTCCCAGGCCATTTATAGGAACAGGTTCTGTAATTAACCCAGCCATGCACAAGAGAAAATGCATCAAATGTCTCCTCAACTCAGACAGCCGTACTTTCCTTTTGCCTCTTACTTTTTCCCAAATGATGCTCCTTCCTGTTTTGTTTTTTGTTTTTTGTTTTCCTTCCGCCAGCCTGGGTCTCAAGTCCAAGGTCCTCGTGCTTTGCACATCCTGCACTTGAGTCACTGAAGGCCGTGCCTGCTAATATCATATTAAAGGCTATCACCCTAACAGATATGTCATCGAAATGAATTTTAAGTTTTTATTGGATTCTATGTGATTTCCTCAAACAAAATGGCAACTGATTTTTTGAAGAGTTCAAATGAAAAATCTTTTATATTAAAGAGATTGCAAAGCAATTTGTTCAGTGGGTAAAGAATACATTTACATGTGATTTTCCTAAGATCTCAGTTCACAGACTTGCAATTTAATGGATGGTATTAATGAAGAATTAGAACTAACAACAGAAAGGATTCTATGCTCCCCATTATAAAACTGAGTCAAAATATGAGACAATTATCTAATGTAGGGACTATCTGGGAATTAATAACAAGATACTGGTCATTTGGGGATAAAGTGGTAACATAAAACAATGTTTTTCAAAGTAGGGTCCCCAGATCACTTACACCAGAATCAATGGAGTATATATTTTTTAATAGAAGTAACATTAATTTACCAAAAAAAAAAATAGAAGTTTTAGATATATAGGTTCTGTCTCCATCAAAAATATAACACACTGCACTCACTACCAAATTTCTCATAGTCCTCCACCACCATTAGAATCAATGAAATGCTTTTAAAATGCAGACCATGGCCCTATCACAGACATTCTGAATCAAAAGATGCCTTTTTAAATATACATTCCAATGCTAATTCTTATTCAAATCTCACAGGCACTGTCCTAAAATAGCAGAGAAACTTAGGATTTGTATTTGTTTTATTCCAGTAGCTGAAGATATACTTTTTGATTATTTAATGTAAGGGGTTGAATCATGTCTCCCCAAAAGATTTGTTGAACTCCTAACCCTCACAACCTGTGAACTTAATCGAAAGGTTTTCACAACGATATCCACGTTGTTAACTGCAGTCAGGAGAGCCCTACTCCAAGAAGGGAATGCGATTTTTCTTTGTTGTTTGTTTTGACATTATTGAAGGAATAACTTAGAACATGACATCGATTTAAGGTGAACATCATTGTAAATCAGCATCTGTGTATAATATATTAAGTTCACCATCACCATTCCAGTTTCTTCATCATATAATTGACCCCCTTTGCCCCAGAGGGAGAACACCATGTGACTACAGAGACAGAAATTGGAGCAATGTGGCTACAAGCCAGGGAATGCCTGAGATTGCTGGTAACTACCAGAAACCAGGAAGGAAGCATGGGGTAGATCCTTCTTTAGAACATCCTCAGGAATTAACCCTGCCAACACCTCAGTTTTAGACTTCAAGTCTCCAGGCACTGAGAGAATAAATTTCTGTTGTGTTGAGTATCTATGTGTGGCACTTAGTCCCATCCTGGAACTCAATGCAGGCAAAAGCTAAGAACTGGCATGGGGACATCTATGTTCTCTTTGCTGCCCCTTCTGCACTCTTATTTTGAGATGAAAATGTTTATTAGGGGTCACCTCCGCTGCCTCTTGCTTCTTCAACAAGGCCGTTATCACTCGTGGACTCTGCCATCAGCTTCTTGTTCAATATCTTGAAGAGCAGCTGACCTGGGTTAATGGGTCCTCAGTAGGAAAGCTCAATAATATAATGGAAAACCCTCCCTGAGACCACTTTCAAAACATGACGTGCCCTGGTGGAGCAGCAGTGAGGTCAATTGTCTCAGAAGGAGCAAGCCAACTATCTCCAGGTTTGAGTCCCAAGCCCCGGGGGAAGCAACCAGTGTGAACAGCTAAATAAACATACAATAGAGATGCTTCTTTCTCCTCTCTCTTCCTATCTACTTGCCTTCATTCCTGCCTGTAATTTTCCTTAAAAATAACAAACAACAACAACAAAAAAACTTGATGGATCCCTGAGGTCTCGGCCATGGACCGGCCTTTCAAAACCTAGCAGTTCTAGACAGAAAAGATAAATGCCTCCGAGAGAGTAGATAAAGAAAGTGTTTGACCAGGCTAAGTGCTTCTGACCCACTGTATGGCCTGAGCAGACACAGAACAACTAGGACTGACCCAAAGGTGACCTTGAACCGCCATTTTTAAACAAGTGCAAAACCAAACAACAGGATGGTTGGGCCTGAGCAGTAACCTCGGACTCTTCCCCAGCTATCAGCTGACACTTCCTCAACTGAACCCCACTGAAACCCCCTAAGCAGAGCACTCAGAGAGACAGTGTTTTATCTTGCTGTCTCCCTGCTTGTGCCAAGTAATAAAACGTTCCTCGTTTAAAGGATCTTGCTGTGTCTCTTTTGACTGCTGCTCGCCAGGGGAACAGACTCATCGCCATGGCTAGCAGTGCTGAAGCTCTCTCCCAGAAGAGATTTGAAGGATCTCATCATTCACTAGATGGCCAATGTCACCCTGAAGTATGACATTTTTAAAATTGAAACTTGAAACAACGTCTGAGGATCGCATGCCTTGCCAGAACTGATTTAAAAAAGTGGGAAAAGACAAAGAACAAAGGAACGCCGAAGTGATCCTTGTCATTTTTGCAAGATTACATTTCCCCGTGAAGCTATGACCTGTCTGTCACTCTGGGGCCATCCACTGAGAGGACAGGCCAGGAGTGAAGGTCACTTTTGGTTCTCATTGATTCTGTGGCTCTGGAATGACTCATAAGGATTTACAGTATTTAATCCCCCAGAAACTGGAATGACAAGTGGTATCCCGTTTAGAGTCTATCAGCCGGGGCGGGGTGGTGGGGGCAGTGTTCCCCTACTCTAAGGAAAGGCTGCAGCTCCTGCCTCTGCACACAGGAGGCTTTGGTCTTGCCCTGCATAGAGTCCACCCTCCCTTTGACTCCAAATCATCACAAGGATTGTTGAATTTCCTTAGTAGGGTGATGGCGATGCAGAAAGATATGAAGAACCCAGTTAGCAGATTCCGACGGTGCCTTTCCTATCAGCATGACCAACGCTGGGAGTGAGTAAATGAAAGTTGAAGGGCATGAAATAGGGAAAAAAGAAAATTAAGAATAGGGTTGATGACTTGTGAAGTGTTACAAGAAGCCTGGGCACCACAGGAGCTGGGCGGCCATGTATGTGGAATAAGTGAATGAATGAACTTGGAGGACTCGTTTTTTAAATAGAACTTGATGTCATTGTTATTTTGACTGAAAGCTTTTCATCCTCTGAATGCAATTCAGGCTGTTTTCAATACGGAGCTTGTGTTTATGAAGGGGCGCGGCACTAAGATGGGGGAAAAGGGTGAATGAAGCAAAAGGGGGAAAATCAGCACTGTTTTCAATTTTGAATATTTTATTCCTTCTAGAACTTTCTGCATTCATTTGGATTTTTTAAAATATTGCCTTGTCATTATGTATTTTGAGTGCTGAGGTTTGAGACACATCTTCCCCTTCAATTTTGTCGCCAACATCCCAGCCAAATTTGCCAAACTCAGTGCCTCCCACCTAGTTTCTAAAAACGAGAGCCCTTCGAAATTTGAAGACAGGAAAACAGAGAATGTGCACATTCAGAGTTTCATTCATAATGAATTCTGAAGGAAAAATCTCTCCTGTGAACCAGAGGAGCAGTCTTACTTGCAAGCCCAAATGTAACAAGAATCTCTAAGAGGCTGTTTTTGACATCACACGGGGAAGGGTTTCAATTCACAGATTTTCCTTTTCCCAGAATCTTTGGATTTAACGGCTTGCAGTGGTTATTAACACTGGCTTACCAGTTGGTGTGCATAAAATTCTCCCAAAACTTCCTGGCTCTGATAATTATGCTGTTTGTGATTGTGCATTGCCCCCAAATGAGCCAAGGCCCTATCTGCAGAGAATATCAGAGCAGTGAGCGAAAACTCATCCTGTTTAGCTTTCGGTCCCGCTACACAGAACTTTTATTTAGTATTCAGTCACATGCACCTCTAGAGCTCTTTCTTAACCCTTTCTTTGACTAAATGTTCTGGCTCTAATATGGTTCTAATTCTTATCCACATAGATAAGTATTCTGCTTTAAAAAAACATTTTCTAGAGTGGAGACACATGGCACATAGTCCACCATTCTAGACTCATCTTTGGGTTAACTGTAAATTCTTCTGCTTTTTTTCTATTTTGTTCAATTAACTCTGTTCCTCTTTCATCCTAACAACTCAGAACATTCCAGGGACTTTCTGTTTTTGTAGAAATGTCAGCTCCTCGCTGTCAAAGGGGGCTGGGATACAAAGCTAAAATGTTCTTAAATTAGCACTAGTATTATTACATTTATAAAGAAAAGATATTAACTAGTCTATATTTTTAGGATCACAAATGTTTGATGTAGATAATAGAATTCATCTTCTCAATTTAGAATCTGCTAGTGAAAATCACTTAGCAAAATTATTCCAAATCTATCATCCTTTAATGCCTGGGAAAACACCTTCAGGTCAGTCTTTTGCGTCCTTCTTAGCCTGTCACCAAACAACAAGATTTTTTTTTTTTTTCCAACTAATGCTTTCTACAGGGTTGAACTTCCTACTTTCAGAGAGCTGAGATCAAGAACTCTGATGTTGCGAAGGAAAAAGTCATACTTGCTGTGTAAAAGAATTTAATTTAAATAGCAAACTCCCTCTGTGTACTTAAAATATGATCCAATTTACTAAAACATTGCTGGTGCATAGCAGAGAGCATCCTGTGTATCTACTTTTATTTAGAGCTCCTCAGCTTCTGCATTTGCAGAGAATTTGTCCATTGCCAAGTTACTGTCCCTGTCTGAAAGGGCTAGAGGGCCATGTACATGTTTTGTGAGAAGCACACAGCTAGTTTTGTGACTAGCTCTAAGAAAGCTAGTCAACTGTCCTGAGAGCATCAACCTGACAAAGCTGGCTCCTGATGCCTGTGATAAGCTGTCGCTCTTATTATTATGTTATGTTGCTGATGGGCACTGCATTTAGGGCTGTTTTAACAAAGTACCACCACTGGGTGGCTTGCTCGACAGAAATGTGTTGTCTCACCGTTCTAGAAGCGACAAGCCTGAAGTCAAGGTGTTGACAGAGCTATGGTCTCTCTGAAGGCTCTCGGGGGTAATCTGATCTATGCCTTTCAGTGCCACCTCAATTCCCTGGCTCGTAGCTGCAGTCCTCTAATCTGTTTCCATTGTCACATGGCTTTCTCCCCTCATGTCTCTGAATGGAGATGGCATTCTCCTCCCTACGTGTCCCGTCTCCTATTTTTATAAGGACACTAGTCATATTGGATTAAGGAGCCACCTTATTCCAATGCCACCCCTTCTTATCTAGTTATGTCCACAAAAGACCCTGCTCCAAATAAGAGCACATGCTGAAGTTCCAGGACATAGGATTTCCTTTCTATTAGAGGAACACAGTTCATAGCAGACACCTCTTAGCGTGCTAACTGTGGAGGGTAAGGTAATCACCTACCTGTGCTAGGCAATTTCATCCCACCTTCGGTGGTGCCTGGTTAGAGTCCCTTGATAAAAACCAGCCTCAAGCGTTATGATATCCTGCTCTTATGGAAGAGGTCCTGAAGTTTTACTTCTAACAAGAATACACAGTAACCACATTAATCATTCAGTGAGAGGCAAGAGACAGAGACAGGAAGATATGCACTCGGGAAGGTCAAGGAGGGACGAGGAGGTTAAGGATGGAACACAGTGAGCTTACCTTGCGAGGAGGAAAGTTTAACATTAACTACTCGGGAAATGACCGTGAACTTGGTGTCTCACTGACTGACATTCCACACCTTCCTCTAGACCAGTTTCTCACGTCAGCTTCTTTATCCAAAACATGATCCTGGCAGAGGTGAACCAAAAGACGCGTAGTGTAAGTTTCATAACAAGTTCCATTCATAATAAGTTTCATAATAAGTTTCGTTTGTTTATATTTCATTTTGTTCATTGGAGGTGAGCTCTGGGAACTAGGAGATGATAGTCTATTTGAGATTTTCAAAAGCTCAGCTAGAAGACTTCCACGGCACAACTTTCTGGGCTTGTGTTTGCCTTTGTTTCTTGTTGCCTTCGGTACACGTAATGGCCTTCCCGAGTCCTGCTGGTTTTGACTGGGAATAAATTAAGCCGTAAAGGCCACAGTCTCTGACACTACCTGTCGGAGAGATCAAAATGAAACTGTCCCTCAAGTTCCCCTCGTTTTCACATATAACCTCTCAATATTAGACACATTGATGGAGTCTGACATTCTTGACATAGAGATATGGGGTCAGCATAATTTGTTTTCAGAAGGTATCCAACTAAATATCAAGACTAATAATTTTTATACTAAAATGGGAAATTAAATTTTCCTTTGAGGTAATAACCAATCCATTAATATTTTCTAAATTACCTATAGACACAAATTGACTTGACATAATTCAATAATAATTTAAGAGTAATTTAGGCTTAGGAATGAGGTGATTGAACAGAAAGACTCTGCTTTGCCTTTTTCTTTATGACATATTCAGAGACGATGAAAAAGCACTTTGTTGTTAGACTTATGTGGAGATATTTAGATGGGGACTATATATCTAAATAAGTAAAGCTAAATAAAATACACAGTGGAACTATATACTCTAATATAACTGCATATTGTAGTTTGACCCATTTGTGTATAATCGTGCTTAGGTTATTTGGGAGGAAATCTAAAGAGACTCCTTAGGTTCAGTTGTTCAATGAAGAGCAAGTGGTCCTGCCATGTGAGAGGCCATTGTTATGAAGAGCATGCGCATGTCACCCATCTCCCATTACCTATCTAGGCTGTAATGGTTATGTACAACCACCACATAATGCCACCATCTCCAAGTGCCACAAAAGGTACTACTAACTCCTCATGAACTGCAGCCCAGAGCTAGACATTTTTCTAATTTACATCTTCTTCTGCCTCAGGGACTTGATGGGTCTCTTTAACATAGAAGATTCTCAGGACGGTCCTATACATCCGTCCAAGTCCATCTTCCAAAAGGAGCACAGAATGTGGCTTTGTCCTCCTCCCCCGGCCTGACAAATTCCATAACATAAGTCCCTCACTGTGGCTAGTGTGATCTAGGATCACTCTTCTCCAACTTAAAGTTTTTCTGAATCACTGAGGGGTCTTGTTTAAATGCAGATTCTATCTCAGGAAACTGGGTTGGGAATTGAGGTGTTGCATTTCCAACACTCTCTCAGATGTGGTCACTGCTGCTAATTTCTTTGGTAGAATCTAGAAAATATCCCATGAATCCTGACCTCTTTAGATTTGTTCATGTTCTTCTTTCAACATCTTTCTTCTTCCTAGGATCAATGTATTTATCCTTCAAAATTCTGCTTTAGTACCTATTCCTTGAAGTGGGCTAGGGTGGGACTTAAACTATCATAAGTATTTCCTCCCCTGAATTCCTATAGCACATAGGGTCTGGACCACCTGTCTGGTACCCAATCTATGCTAATTTTATTTTCAGCTACTTTTTCATGTACACCCTTGGAACCCCCAATTAGATTTAATCCCTTGAGGAAAATATTTACAAGTCTAGTCCTCACCTTTCTCTTATACCTCAAATCTACAATTTCAACTGCCTGCTGCCATGTTAAAACTCCAAATTCAGCATGGCAAAAGCCAAATTCCTACCTTCCCCCTCTGAAAATCGGCTCAGTCAACTATAATTTGTTCTCAGAGAGTACAGTTATTTATTCATAAATTATTTGTTGTTATTCCACATTTTAACTTTTTTCTTCAAAAATATTTATGCCTCCTGTGGACCAGACACTAGATATACAGAGATGAATGGAGCAGGCCTGGGTCCTCATGACACTTGCCTGAAGCCCCATGAAACCTCACAGAGTGCCCACATCTTTAAAAACTCACCTTCCTAGAGGGTCAGTCACCTAAGGTAGAAACTGCAGAGTCATCTTTGATTCTCCCATCTAACTCACTTCCCACAATTCCTGAATTTATTATAAATTTCTTTATGTTCTACCACTGAAATGCATCTCACACAAGCACTTGTTTCATTTCCTCTCACCATTATCTTAGAAAATGTTTCATCCTCTCTGTCCCTAATGATGACAATTGTCACCCTACCCTTGGCTGGCCCTTCTGCTTTTAGTTTCTTCATTTCCAGCTCATCTTTCACACAGACCCTGGGTTTATCTTTGTCCTGACATGTCCATCTGATCATGACTCTCCTGAACCCACATTACCTATGAAAGAAAACCCCAACTTCATAGCATTGAGTTTTACACCCTAATAACCCAGCCCCCATGAACTTTCCAGCTTGCTCTCCCCACATAATATACTCTTCTTGTGCCCGAGCAGAGAAGTGCTGGTCTCCAAAGTAGCTGCTCTTTGAAGAAGACTCCTTATCTTCACTCAACGCAGAAAGTCTTTCAGTAATTCTTCCACTGTCAAAATATGACACTTCTTTAAAGTTTCATTCAAAGGCCACCTCATCCAAAACCTTCCTCCATCATAAGCAGCTGTTCCCATGGCACTTGATTTATACCTCTGTCACACACAATTTGTCATGCAGCCTTGGATGGTTATTCCTGGTATATCTATCTGTCTTCACCTCCTGTAGATTTTAAGACTGTATTTATCTATTCACTCAGCTCCTAATAAAACTCCCTGAGATCCAGCACAAAAAAACATCTCCACAACTTGATTTTGTTGACTGGAGGGATGAAAGTGTACTTTTTTGATGTGTCCTTGATGTGTCCAGACAACAAGCCCTATTCTTGGAAGATGCACAGGAAAAATATTTTCTTTTTAGCATCTTCATAATGTGCTGTCTTCCTGTCTTCCTGTAACCCGATGAGTGGGTCTCATTTGTGTACCTGTTAGGAGAAGTTTTCTCCCTCAGAATCTGTTACTAAAGCAGAGTTTTTCAATCAGGGATTCTCATCTTCGAATCACCTAGAGAGTCTTGAAAAATCCGAGTGCTCAGACAGGGAGACTAATTTTGACACAATTTCTGTGGTCCACACCTAGGCATGAGTATCTTTAAAATTCTCCATGTGATTCCAAAATGTAGCCAAAGGTGAGAACCACCTTGCTAGGGAGTAGCTCAGTTGCAGACCCTGTTTTAGGGACAGGTAAAACAAGAGCCACAGCAGATATGAGGATACCTCTGATCCCAGATATCTCTTTCAGTCGCCCATGATGGGGCCCACGATAGGCAAAGAGAATTACTCTTTGAACTATATCATTGTCTCAAGAGACATTGTTAAAAGATATATATTTATATAAAATACATACACTTTCTTATGGAGATGATCTATTCATCCTTCAGCTGTGTGCTGGATGAAAAGCAAATCCCTTTTGTAGAAGAAGAGAGCTTATGGCCACGGCTGCACTTAGTTCTGAGAAGCAAGAGGCCATATCTGGTCTCTCAGCAGAAGGTGAGAGAGGAAGGAGAGATAGGCACAAAAAAAGAAGTTGGCAGCAGGGGACATCTCCACTGACAAATGACATTCTCACATTGTCTGGGGCCAACCCTCCCTGAGTTCCTGAAGTCAGATGACTTTGATTTTTTTAAAAACTTAATTGCAGTTTCAGAAAAAGGATAAAAATCTAAGTGGATGAATGGATGAGCAAAGGCCCAGGACCTAGGGGAACAGAGTCTCAGCTCTCCTACACGCCCTATCCTTGAAAGCAATACCAGAACGTTTCCTCAATGAAAAGGCTAACAGCATCCAGTAAAAGCCAAAAGAAGCTAAGACAAGGGGGACCCAGTAAAAATAAAAAAAATCATGGGAAAAAATATACCAGTGTTGGCACATTTTTCCAACCTACACAAAAACAGCACCTGGGGATCAAGAACCAGAGTGATCCCTCCACATGCTCCTGCCTAATGAGAATTTCTGGAAGTAAAATCCACCTCGAGTGAGTCCCCATGAGGGGTGGTAATTTATAAAGTGGTCCTGACTCCATGCTGATACTGAAATAGACTGGTTTCCTGGAGCACCCGAGCCCTTTGTGGAAAAAAAAAGCTAAAGGAAAGAACTGGTATATTGAAAGACTCCAGAGAGATAAGACAGCACATCTGGAGCAATAACTGCCCCTGAGAGTCACTCAACCACATCCTTCCCCCAGGAACTGGCTTCCTTTTCCTCCTAAATTAAGTCAGATTGCAATCATCCGTTGCCTTCAGTGGGAAGATCTGCTACATTACCAACGGCTCTGGAAGAAAGTAAATCTATGACTAGGTCAGGGCTCTAATCTCCTTTCTGAGCCCCTAACCCACCACCCTCCTGCCTCCTTCTGTCTTGGGTTTAAACAAATTAACAAGACATGAACCAGAAAGAGGCTGGTACTTAAGGGACTCGATCCTGGTGCCATAGCCTCACAAAATTCCTGATGGGTTTGACTGAGCAGTGGATGGCTCAGAAACTTTCCAGATGATTTCTAGCAGGCGAGGACAGACTAGTCATGAACCCAGCGGAATCAGGAAAGCTTAGAAATAAAGAACAAAGGGTAAAGAAAAGAGAGGGAAGAAAACCAAGAGGTAGGAGATGAGGACCCTGAAAATGTTGAAGCCGGTGTGTCTTTGCCCCATGCATAGGCAACCAGGTGCACAGAAAACTAAGTGACCTGAGGTCAGCCAGGTCCTGGGACTGCTGATTGGACTGTAAGAACCTTGCTGAGCTGGATTCAGATAGCAGAGGATGGGGACAGAGGGTGGAGACAGATGACATGGGCCAGGAGCTAGCAAGAATGAATCAGCTTTCCTTGAGGTTCTCGGTTCCCCCCTTCATCTCAAACAAAACCCCACAACACCTTTGGTTGGATGTCTTCTCTCTGCCCCTGCAGATCCCTTCTTCTGGCCTTGGAAGGCTGACACTATAGATTTTATCTATGGCCTACATGTCTCCAAGCTGCACTTAAACTTGGCTAGAGAGAGGCATCCGCAGACGTTCTGGTCGGAAAGTGAACTCCAGTATCTATCTGCAGAGCTTGCTCCCCTGTGTGGCTCCTACAGACTGACTGAGTGTGTCAACTCCAAGTCTCAACTCCCCTCAGCTGGCCTTTCCCACAACTCCCTCCCTCCTGGACCATATTCCAGTCCTCTGTGTTTGGAGGTGGTAACTTTGTCCACTGTCATTAACCCTGGATTCTGTGTCGTTTCCTAGTTGCACAACACTGCTCTCACCTGTAGATAAGCCCCTCCAATTATCCAAGTTGAGTTGTACTGACATTTTCCTTCCACAATCCAATTGAAACAGCCTAGGATAGACCCATTACATCTATATCTTCATTTTTGTTCTCTGGTGGGATGGTCCTCAAGATACTAAGCTACTGTGGCATCAGCCTTAACTTAAAAATGTCTGACACCGCTAAAGAGGCCCAAAATGGCTACCAGAGAGGGTTAGACACTGACAGAATCTGCTCAGTACCTGAGGACCGGGCAACCCTTAATGAAGGGAAAGTTAAATTCCTTTTTCTTGATTCAAAAGTCTGTTTACAGCAGGTGAGGAATGCTAGTGGTCTCTGCAACAGACCATGAGAAAGAATCTGTGGTAACAGGTGGGCCAAGGAGAGAGCCCATTCCTCTCTCAGTGGCAAGGTGAGAAAAAGAAGTGGATACAAAATACCAGGGAAAAAAGGCAGTAGATGTGTCTTGACCTCTGTGAGTCACCTTCATCACAGTGGGGTCTTTTTCTGCAAACTACCGAGTCAGGGGAAATGTGCTGTGCATAGCATTAAAGCTCAGAAGGAACCAATAAGCAAAAATGAACGCAGTTCCTTTGCATTCATTTCCTGGAAACCCTTTTATCATTTAATCCAAAACCTAATTTTGGCGGAATTTAATGTTTAACAAATCATGAGTGTTTGATGTTATGTGAGATGGCTTTATCTTCCCTCATCCCCAGACCCTCATGAAAATGAGATGCTGCACCTCATTTGGGGATTTGGGAGAGAAAATAAAATAAAACAATCTCAATCTAGGTCAGCAGAAAGTCTGTTTGTTCAGTGGAAGTAGGCCTCTCTACTAATTAACACTTCCCTGAAAAAAAAAAAAAAAAAAAAAGGAGTGAACTGCGTGTGTGAGGAACATATATATCTCTCTTTAATGGCACCATTTCAGACTCAGTAAGCTAGCACTTACCCCTTCGAATTGGAATAGTAATTGCCACATATTGAAAATTAAAATTCTGGGAAGCTTCAAAGCCTGAAAATTCAGCCAGTCACATGACAGAACTAATTAAATTTACTGGACTGTTAATTAGTATTTGCTAAATTATGGGACTAAGGCTTCAACTCTGCCATTTTTGCTTCAAGAATTAAAATATTGTGGAAAGGGAGCTAACCAAGATGTCAGCTTGATTAGTATTCCAGAAAGTGGAATTCAGGCCTTCAGGTAACTCATGTAACTGATCCTGTGATCCTGAAGAAAGAATGTCACCCCTAAGAGCAGATCCAAATAGCATAAAATATACTTTCGTTGCTTCTTAATTACTCAAACACTGTGGTTATATAATAACGTGCACCGAGAACCAATGAATTTGCATTCATGGCCGCCTGTGTATTTTAAAGGCAATAGAATAGTTTTCTGCAACATAACAAAAAGGACAATTTTTCTCCCAGATGTTTGACTTCTGAGGCATCTAGTACAGAATAACATATTCAAAAGACTGTTCTATCTCCACACGATCATCTGTTCAAAGTTTTGCCCTCCAAGGAATAAGTAAATTCTGATGGACTTCACATCATTCTTCAGTTTTGCTTCTTTTTTTTATTGCAAAGCTCTCTCCATAATCCAGCAGTCAACTGAAAAAAATATTTATTTAGCATCTTCCATGTGTTCAACACTCAGCTTTACTACCAAAAAGGTACAAAAGTAGAAAACACATTATTCTTCACCAAAGGCATAATGTTTTTGAGCAGCAGCCATCTCCAAAGGAAACAATAAACAAACCAAACACATGAGATATTGATAAAATAAAGTGCTCTTTTGTGTAACAGGATGATCAAAATAAATTTCACTCTCAAGGGTATTTTCTGGCTCCAAAATTCTCCAAATTCATGTGTAGCATGAATAATAGCAAAAAAAAAAATTAACTGAAATTTCTGAAAGGTGTCTTTTAATCATGACTGAGTCCCTCCCACAGTGTCTGGTACTCAGTAAGTTTTGAGCAAGCGCTAGAAGAATAAGTAAAGCATAAAGAAAGTAGAAAGTGGAATGATTTATCCAGGAAGACTTTTGGATGTAGCCTGAGCTTGGAGTAAGTCCTAAATCAGAAGTTACACATCATCACTCAATGTAAAACCAGGTATATTTTGATTCCACTCAGTTTATGTAGTGATAGTATGGATGATGATGATAGTGGTGGTGGTGATAGTGATGATAATGATGGTGGTGGTGGTGGTAGTGATGGTCATGATGGTGTTGATGATGATGGTGGTGGTGATGTTGATCATGATGGTGATGATGGTGGTGATGGTGGTGATGATGGTGGTGATGGTGGTGATCATGATGGTCATGATGGTGATGATGGTGGTGGTGATGATGGTGGTGGTGATGCTAATGGTCATGATGATGATGGTGGTGGTGATGATGATGATGGTGGTGGTAATGCTGATGGTCATGATGATGGTGGTGGTGGTAATCATGATGGTCATGATGGTGATGATGATAGTGATGGTGATGGTGATGATGACAGTGGTGTCGATGATAACGGTGGTAGGGATAGTAGTGATGGTGGTGGTAATGATGGTGATGGTGATCAAAAGAAAGGTGATCAGAAATGTATGTTCAAATCCATATATCTCTGTTGGAAAGCAGGATCTACCTCGCTAGACCTCATTGCCATGTGGCATGGTGCCATGTGGGCTGAGTGGTAACACCTCCATTTTGTGTGTATTGTCTCCCCACTTTGCCCCATGTGCCATCATTTCAGCTGCCTCACCCCAAAAGCCAGATGTCAGTTGCTTTTCATTTCCATGAATCTACTATTGCTTTCTTATAAAAGAGAAATATTTTTTTATGCATATAGCATCCAAAATGGAAAAACAAGAGATAGCCTAAAAAGATTCATGTCTCACGGAAAGTGGGAGAGTATCTCTTGTGAAAAATGAAGATATTGAAATGTGTCTATGAAAGGAACAGACATTTCCTCTTTAGAGAGTATTAACTACCTCCTTCTCAGTGAGATCTTCCAAGAAACATCCTTTCTAAAGGTACAGCCATCTCCTCACCCAACTCCATACAGACTACCATCCTGATCTTTCATTCATTTTTCAGTGTTTTCCTCTAATACACACACATATACGTACATGTATTTATATAAATATATATAAATAATATCTGTGTATTAATAAAAACCTCTAGTGAAAATGTGTGTTCCTTGAAGGGAGGAATTTGTGTCTTTTTTGTTGTTGCTATGCTCATAATTTTATCCCTGTACCTAAAACAATGCCAGGAACATAGTAGATGTTTGCTGAATGGGTGAATGAATGAATGACCTCAACCAACTTCTCTTTCTTTTCTGCATGATCTCTGCCTGAAAAGATGAAGAGGCTATATATAGGTAGGCAGAGAGGAAGAAATGTCTCTCCAGTGGGGGAAGTTACTTCTCTGAAGTAATGCGGGCAAAGGGTAGAGATGACAGAGAGCACATGGAGAGAATACCTCCATAAGAAGCAGAGTCTAATTAAAATGGAAAATGTGTCATGGAGTTGAAGTTAAAAATCCATAATGCGAATCGTAAACTCTGCCTGTTTATCCCATGTTATCAATACCCACCATTGCCCCCTCCAGACTGGCTTTCCCAGCACCAGATCTGTGTGTCCTTTTCTGTCTCACCTGGGCTGTTCTACCTCACCAGCTGTGCCTCTAAATGAAGGCTACATTTCTCTCTGTAAACTGTGAAACTCTACAAGGCCTGCTGCTATCTGCCCTCTTCCAGTGACTTAGAGTCCTGCCCCTCCAACATATGCACTTTATCTGATAGTAGTCACACCAAACTACTTGCCAAAAACCTGAGTGGGTCAGGTCCCTGTGATCCTTTGCATATGGAGTTTTTCCATCTGATTGACAGGCCTGACCTGACTTGTTCTATCAACACACATCACCTCATTCTTCAAGACGCCACTCAAGTATGGACTCTTTTCCATAGCCCTCATGTTCCTGGCAGACCCAGGACCCTCTCTGTACCTCCCCATCATGTGCTATTCTTCTCTGGTAATGCTCACCCATCAGAACAGTGATACAAGAGCAAAGATACGAGAGCAAAAGTAAAAATAAGCTAATAAAACAATAAAAAAAATACACATATTTTTAGTGACTGTATAATATTCCTTAGTTACTTACAATCTTAGAAGTAAAAAGGTAGATGAAAAAAAGACAGATTAAGTGTGTGCCCTGATGGCCTAGGGTCTAGTATACCAAGGAAGTGGTCCCACATACATCCCAAGGTCCTGGGTTCAAGCCCCAGGGCCGGGGAAGGGTGGGGAGCAGGGGAGGCAGGGAGCAGGGTGAACAATTAGATAAAATAAGTTCTTCTTCCTCTTGCTTTCTCATCCTGCCTTCCTGCCTACTTGCCTTCATTCTTGCCTGCACTTGTCCTTTAAAAGAAAAAAAAAGGCCTATTAAATCTGAAAATTAAAAAGTCTTTGAGAAAGAAAGCAAAGTGTGTAAGGCTAAATGTGTTCTGGAGATATCACACAGTCCCCCTGATTTGTGGGTCTCAGTTTTCTGGTTTCCTTTGCTCCATGTGTGTTCTGGGCAGAGGAGGTGGGGTCATAGAAATCGGGCTCCTGGGTGGTGTCTCTAGAGGGTGAGTGAGTACTTGCAGCAGTGAGAACCAGCACCTGGGAAAGGTGCTGGGTGCGCTGCATGATTGAGGAAAAGCTCCTCTCTTTTTCAAGACGGCGAGGGAGTTTCAATAGTCATCCAGGACAGTTATTGTATTTCCCTAAAATCTTCTCTGTGTCCATGTGATCAAGTTTTGAGTAAACCTGTTTCTATGGCTCTGTCTTCAGAATAAACTCAAAAATAAATGGACAATAACCAAAACAAAAAGTGTCAATAAAAACAAGGAGGTTTCTCAGTTTCCGCTAAAAGGGTCACTTACAGAACACCACAGAAGTTAAAACGAAGTTCTGGGTATCAGTCTTGTCTCCTTTAAAGTCTGGACTTTTCTCTTAACATATGAATAACAGAGAAAGGAACTTAATGGCACATCTCGTGCAGGCTTGGGATGTGTGTGTGTGTGTGTGTGTGTGTGTGTGTGTGTGTGTGTGTCTATATATATATAATAATCCCCCAGTCTAAGTTGTTTTTTGGAAAATCCTTGAGAAGCCCTACCTATTCAAAAAGGAAAAACATTTGAAAATGGTGGAGACTTTTTTAAGAGACAGACATTTAACTCTAAAAGACAACTGCATTTGACTTGAAGAGGAGTGTCGAGTTTTCCTGTAGAAACTCATTTGAAGAAATCAGGAAATGAAAACTGTTTTTCAAAAGTCTCTTTAAGTTTCCCTTTATTGTTGGGAAAAGGCTGAAGAGAAGGAAGCACATCAGAGGGTCTGTGGATGGTTCTCTGGCCTATGACAGAAATTCAGAAGTGACTCCTCATGAGAAAAAGACAAAAGCCAGCTCAGCGAACCGTCCTTCCTCCCTAAGGGGAGGGGAAACCGGAGCCGGTCAGGTGCAGCCCTGCCAGCCGAGACCCAGCTCCACTCTCAGGGACTCGCGCACACCCAGAGCAAAGCGGGACTCTGCAGAGCAGCTAAGTCTGCTCACCCACACAACCCACCATAATCCTTAACATTCAGAGCTACTTGGGTGGCGTTCCTCTATTTTTTTTTTTTTTTTTTTTTTTTTTGAAGAGATGGTTATTCTCTAAGTACCCCTGCTTAGCTACCAAATCTATTAACATACAGCCCCTGGCGTTTTATCTTTAGGATTCCAGTGCGCTTCCAGTACTGTTTTTCTACTTATCTGCAATAAAAAAGGCTATTCCTTCGAGTGCTTTGGATTTGGTTGAAACAGATTTACCGTCTGGCTTCTCAACCTTATTCCCAAGTACAGTGTAATAGGAAAAGGCAAAGCTCTTTCAAGTCCCCGTGGATTCCTGGGGCAGGGTGGTGAAAATTTTGTTTTCTTTACTACTTTGCATTTCATAAGAGAAATCGTCTCAAGGAGAGGATTTCTAATGCAATTTTGTTAGATACAGACCATTAAGTATGTAGGGCTGGATGTCTAACCTATGTAGGTAGCCCTCAGGGAGAATCCTCCCTTTGTCACAGAGACCCAGGGGAATGAGCTGGTCCATCTAGTTTTATGAATAAAAAATCCAGGATGGGAACACTTTTCACATTTTAAAGCCAGGAGTTTTTAGAACTTTTTGTCCCCACACCTGCCTGTTGGAGAGATGGCCTAAAAGGCAATGGAGCTCTGCCTCTAGTATTTTCTGAGCATCGCTTGAAATGATTTCCACTGATAGATAAAGAGCGAAATGCATTTGAGAACTGCATATCCCACAGCTGTGTACCAGCAGAAGAGCGAGCTGCGGGCACCCTTGGTGCTCCCTCTTTCTTAGGACCTCCTGGTGGCGGGGGGACTCAAATGCATCATCTTGTGCTGGTTTGGAGAGCTGTCCCAACCATGAGCTGTTAGGAAAAGTTGATACCTGGGAAATTATGTGGAGGGCAGCTCAAATCATAATGGTATTGGAAGTGAGAATAAACACGGGCAGTCTTATATATGATGAGGGACCGATACAATTGAGTCTATTTTAATGTGTAAATATAAAAATAATAATAATAATAATAATAAAAACATGGATTAACCATTTGTGGGGGAGGTGGACGAAGATTTCCAGAGCGCTGCACCCTCCCCCTTAATATATTTTTCATTCTTTTAGAAATGAGTGAGACCTACCGAGAGGCCACGGTGCTTTGGGAATGCATCCAAGCCCTCCAATTTGACCAGTCCTGTGGTCATAGCTTATTAAGACTACAGATTCTGGTGCCCGTCTGTCAAGGTTCAAGAGCAGGCCTCACTACTTGCACTGTGATTAAGTTCACCTGATTTAACCCCTCATGGCCTCAGAGTCCTGATGTTCAAGTGGAGTGTGAGGATTAAACAATGAGCAGGTGTGAGTAATGGTTTTACTGTGGTGTCCACCACATTGCAAGCCATTTATGACATCTCACTACACAGAAATGTCACAGCAGAGCTAAGATCTCAATCATCGTGGTGGTGTGAAGACACCAGTAACTACCTCTCAACATCTCTGTGCAGATTGCAGGTAATGTGATGTTGTTGATAGGTGTCTGATAAGTATGATAGCCATCACTGTTAGCAAAGTCTACCTCATCTCCTAGTTGTATGTATCAGTGAAACCCAACTAGAGTGTAGCAGCTTGAAAATAACCAGATTTAGCTTCTTAGGTTACCATCTCCCCAGTTATATGGGCCCTGACTTTAGAAGAGGCCATGTTTGATTTCATGTTCCTTGGCGCCATGTTGAAATTCTTCATAGTTTTTTAACAAGGAGCCACAGACTTTTATTTTGCACTGTTCTCCACAAATTACATAGATGATTCTGAGGACACACTGTGTCTTACTGGTGTTTGTAAGCCTTATCTACCAGGCATAGCTTTTGATACATAGTTAAGTTCACATTAAGTGTTCGTTAAATTGAATTAATGCTGCGCCAATGAATAATAACAGAACATGATTCATTTATTTGAGGCCCACTTGCAGAAATCAATTCTCTTCCAGAATATTTTTGTCTCTGTGGGAAGACCTTTGCCTAATGACAGTGTTCACTGACAGTGATACTCAATTCAAAGTAAATTCTATACACGTGGAAATGAGCATTTGTAAGATCTGCATTCAAATAAGGAGAATCATTAAATGTTAAAAATTATTTTGTGGAGTAGGTAATAAGATTCAAAAACATTAGAAAACCCAATTGATAAAAGGTGGTTTCTAGCATTTTGAATATTGGCATGTTAGCAGCTGATTTTTCCTTGCTCAACCTCAAAAAATATTCCAAAGGAAAAAGGAAATAAATGATAATGTCATTAACCATGATACATTGTGTACATACCTATTATAAAAGAAAATCCTTTCAGAGTTTTACTGTTCTGAATCTATGCTTTTTTCACTTAAATCATCAAATGCCACACACAATTCATTTTGGAATACTAATGGGATTAAAATAGCTTTAAATTTTCCTTTGACTTATTAAGCTAGAAAGTCAGTGTGCTAAAAATAGCATGCATTTTGCTTCAAATTAGGCGCAAATGGATAACTGTAGAAGAGGACTTCTTTTTTTTTTGCTTGTGTGGTATGTAACTTAGAGGAAAAGGACCGATTGGGAGGAATTTGAACCAATTTGAATGTAGAATTTGGCTATATATGCAAACATATGTCTATATTTGTCGTGTAGTTGTACTTGTCAAAAAATATCTTAAAACTTGTACAGTCAGGGAGAGTATCAATAACATAAAATCTCACAGCCCCCTTTTTAGAACTATGGCCTTAACATTTTGTAGGGAAATAAAGCTTTGGTTAACCTTGGCTCTGCCAGACCTCATTAAAATAACAGCCTGTCAGTTTCAAGTTTAAAATAACAGGGTTGTCAGTTTTATAGGCGGTGGAACAATCTACAATTTTATTCTCTGGGAAAAAGACTGTGGAAAGTGGTAGAAGGGGCGGAAAGATTGGACAACACTGCCATCTGGTGGTCACATTGATGGCGTTCTCTAAGCACCTAACGGTGACGTTCCGTGTCAAGGTAGAATGCTATCAGGACTCCTTAGAACTGAATTTCTTTTCTATCAACTTTGTGACAGTCTTTTGTCTTTAAAGTGCATGAAGAGCCTATAAGCAATTTATATAATCTCCGTATTACAGTAAATCAATTTAAAATAACTCTGCCCTTCAGTAACCTGTAATCCTTGCTTATCAATGACTTCATTAATTTTGGAAAGAGGGATGTCTTGTGAAAAGAATGGGATTCACAAAAACATTTTAAGATATTTTCTTTAAAAAAACTGTCCCATGTCTGGTGACTTGTTTTATGAGAATCTTCATAGAAATGTATTTTTTCTATTTTTCTGCATGATGCGCCAGTAAAAATAAATGTTAAGTCAATGAGATCTCTGCCACACTGGCAAAATATTGAGAGATTCACAAAGCTGGATGCAGCATTTTCCCATTTCTATAAATGGAAGTAATCACAGATGTAGGCTGGATCCCAATCAGACTTCACATGTAACCAAACTTCCATTCGTTTCTTTCCAGGTAAACTGTGGGCAATTATTAGGGGAGGGGACAGTGGAAGACAGGAAAATGGCACTCAAAAAAGGTAATGAAAATGGGTTCTGTTGATTTTAAGTGCAAGCCACCCAAAAAATTTAGAAAGGCATGCTGACTGCTTTGGTGGTAGACTAACAGCCTCAAGTATCTCAGTCCCTCTCAAACCCCACTCAATGCACTCAGGAGGGACCTTACCCCTTTCTTATAGGGTAACAGTCACCAACCACGAGTGACTGCTGACCACTCGAGATGTCCTAAAAATATAAACCAGATTTTGAGACCTACGCCATTCAATATGGCAGCCATTAGTCACATATTACTAATGAGCCGTGGACATGTCTGTAGACTCAATTAAGATGAGATGTGAGTGTAAAATATACCCTAGATTTTGAAGACTTAATATAAAAAAAAGTGTGTAAAACAACTCATTAAAATGTTTTCACAATCATTATCTGCTGAAATGATAATATTTGGGGTATGTCGAGTTAAACAAAATGTATTGTTAAAATTAATGTCACTTTACTTCTTTTTAATGTGGCTACTAGAGCATTTCAAATCTGTGACTCTCATTTTATTTCCATGAATCTTACTGTTGGAGATTCTCATTGCTTTCTAGCCCAGAATGGTCATGCTGCCATTTTATAAGATTGTTTTTCTCTCCCTAAAGATAAAAAGTGTCGATCTCTGACATCGTTGTCACTTGTAAGAAACTAAGAGAACCCATTTAAGGTTATTACATTAAATGTGTTTTTATGTTGGATGATTTAGATTATGTAGATATTTGCAGTGTGGAGCTGAGTGCCAAGTTCTCTTAGGTCACAGGAGTCTAATCCCCAGAGAGTAAGAGGCACCCCTCGCTAGTGCCCCATGGGGTAAATTGGATCTTTAAGGTAACCAGATGGCTCCCAAGAAAGGTAATTTACCTCACGGGGTAAGAAGTTGATTTCCAAGAAAGAGTTCACTGGAGTCACCCTGTGCCATCTGTCCCCACGGTGATATTTCTACTCATTAGGAACATGAATGTCCAAGTGCTCTAGCAATGTGCTACCTCACTAGACTGTATTAGATCTTTGAGGAAATGAGGGGCTGATAGTGTCCCTATTTGGAAACCTATTTGTAGAAAAATTATGTGACTTTACCGAAGTCTTCACCTCAATCAACTTTTGCCACCCAGGGTTCTGCTGCCAAGAAGAGCTCTTCCCAACTCTTCTCCTTAGAGATGTTATTCATTGTTTACCACACAGCTCAACAGTTACCTCTTCCTAGAAGCCTCCTTCATTCCCAGCTCATCTTCAGTAATAAACCACTTATTATACTTCCCAGGCCCTGCCACCCTTGAACGTATGAGTCATTGGTTCAGCTTTCTTATGTATTAAGTCTCTGTCCCTGAAGGCAGAACCATGCTCTGTGTGCCCCGTACATTGTAGACACTAAATAGATATGTGTGTGATTATTTGAACTACCTGTCACTAGGCCATAATCAATTATTTCTTCATAAAATAGGAAGAATTATGTCTCTAGGAATGGCAATCAGTTCATTTTTCAAGTAAAGGCATCAAGAACTTATATTTTATTTACAATTTAATTTGGAGACCCAAATTTTAAACTTACCCTTCTGTCTGCTCATTTACTCATTCTTTCAATCATTCATTTGCTGTCTGAGGAGCACTGCCATAGCCTACATTATACCAGGCAGGACACCTGTCTTCTAGGATGTGAGGACCACAAGGGACAGGGGTCCCGCCACTGAGTCACCTGCAGTCTGGGAGGGAAGACTCCAGTCCCAATACGTGGACAACTCTTTATGACAGGAAAAACCAGAGGCATCTCTGTGAGCACATGCTGAGAGGTCTCAAGTGACTCTGGCTGTCAAGGGCGGAGCTCTAGAGGAGAGGCGGACGTTGAGGTTGAGATCCGCGGAAGCAAAATCAACTGACTCAAACTCCTTTCTCCCCATGTAGACACCACATGTTTACAGTTCACAGACACCTTTGATCCAGTTACATATGTTCTTCAGTGTTGTTATCATCGCATTCTGTTGTTTCCAAAACTCCCTTAGACCAAAATCAGTAGCAATTAAGCTTGAATCAATTATGTATTAAATCCGCGAAAAAAAGGGAGAGCATTGTATTACATTTTATATATTATACGATAGATGCAAAAATAGCATTTATTGTGTCCAACACAGCACAGGTCTATGTAGTATAAATAAATCAACTCGCATGTGCCCCAGAGAGAGCTACTGCTTTCTGTTGCCTATTCCAGGAGAGATTTAGGGCAACACATCTCAACCCTGAATGTCTTAAGAATTTAGATGAATGTGATTTCCACCTACCACTTGCTGAATATTTTTCTGCGCTGCCTCCGAATTACTTTTCCAATGTGTGTACATCTTTGCGGGAACTCTCCCTGTTGCAGGGAATCATGTCTGCAGTATCTCACCTAAGGCACTGCTCAATTACACCAATCTCAGGTGAGCAAAATGATGCTTCTCATTCCCTGGTAAGTTCCAAATATCTGTAGTGACTTTGGAAAAAGAGGCCAGAACACTCATCTATTTCTTAGTTGTGTGAAATAATATAGGCCCAGACATTCGATGAATTCTAAAATAGTCAAGAATGCTTAAACCAAAGTGTAATGTTCTGCAATCCTCTTCCTTCTTCTCCTATCTCCCCCCAACTTCTCCCTTCT